>MNCI01029550.1:384550-414763 GCA_015680685.1 Gnetum montanum
ATTTCTGGTTTGATTTTTCGTGCTTTTTGCTTAATTGCTTTGATATGAGGGTCTAAGATTATGTTATGTTGAATTAACCTGGGATCTAGTCCTGGCATGTCTTCGTATGACCATGCAAATACCGTGATGTTGTCTTGGAGGACCTGTTTTATAGAGTCATGCATTTTCTAGTCTAGTAGAGAACTAACCTTAAGAGTCTTGGACTCACCCTTATGCGTAACGACAAAAACCTCGCTGAGGGGGTCTTCGGTTATGTCTCCAGCTTCTAGGTCTAGCATGCGCGTCGATTGTTCTGGCCATTCTGGAGACGTTTCTGATGTGGCTATGGTTACGTCATCGAGGAAAGGGGGAGTTTCTACTAGTGTAAAATCGAATTGCCTAACTACTCTCCCGTGGGGACCTGTTAGAGTCAAGGGCGCTGAAAGAGTTGCGTCCATTTGCCAACTATCCTACAAAATCGCCAAATGCGTAAATGATTAGGAGAAAACATGATGTGGTATCGTCGAGCGTGGAAAGCTAACTGAATTTTGAATATTGTGAACAGCTTGTAATTAATGCTACCTGATTACGAGGCGATAAGGTGTGGTAGTTTAACGTCATTTTGGACAGTGGCGCATGCGATATCCGCCGCATTAATGCCTTGATTTTCAGGTTCCGTATTATACTGATACCAGCATTTAGGAAAGTCCTGTTTTAATCGAGCATCAAGTCGACTAACCTCGCATATAAATAGGTAGTCCCTATTGGAAACAAGTTGTTGATTATTGCGAATTTGAATTCTCAGCTATTACAGAAAGAAAGAGGAAGAGCAAAAGCTTAAAACGTGTTACTTGTGATTTGTGAGAGCGTGAAGGTGTGGAAGTGTTAGAGCTGCAACAATGGCACCAAAAGTGAGAGGGAAAAATGTGAAATTGGCCAAGATTGATGAGGTGCAAGGGAGCCTGCAGCGTGTTTCGCAGGCAGTGGTCGACATGAGAGACCCTACGCCTTTGAATCGGTAGGCCATCCCTTGCTTATTCGTGTTACTTTTGCAGTGTTTATTCTTGTAGCGTCGCCTACGTAAATTAAAATTTTAGACTATAGACCCCACGTTAAAACGAGGGTTTATACACTAGGATTGCGTCTATCACCGTTGTCAGGGACAAACCTTGTACTGTTGCAAGGGTTTAGGCGATTTCAGCAATAGCTAAGCGTAATCTATAGATTTTCTGTATTTTAAGCATGTAAATCTGAATCTAGACGTTGATGTGTTTATTATTTTTCTCTATACAGTATCATGTTAAGACCCATCCTAATCGTCTTGGATATAGTCAGGGTTTTATGCTGCATAAACCCAATCATACCTAATGTTCCTCCCCCTCAGACTAAGTTGCATGGGAGGGCCATATGGTTTCGAAAGGGTGCATTGGAGTTTTTCCAGTTTTTACTGCGTAACTACAGCATTATTGTATGGTCACACTTGTCGAGAGATATTGCTGGCGCCATTTTGGAACACCTGTTAATGGGTTCTATGCAGGGAATTCTGGCTTTCTTAACAAACGGGGCTATCGACACTGGTCGTCCCTAGGACCGCGAACTTAGCGCCAGAGGGTTGAGGTGCTTAAGTTGGATCTGGGAAATGGCTCAGTTTAGCTGTTACCACGCATACAACACTTTGTTCGTGGCCCGTCATGTCTCAACTTACTTCCAGAACCCACCAGGCACAGTGTATTATTCAGGGGGGTAAGTGGTTTTATTTGGCGGTATTGTCATTATATGTCTATTATCTGAGTTTTGTAAAGCGTAAGATAAGCATATGTGGTATGGTACAGGTTTTTTATCCATGAGAACAAGTTAGTAGGCGATGGTGATACCTTAACTTAGACTAAAACGGCAATAAAGGCATTTACCTCTACTAGTAATGTACATGCTAGTGTAATGGGGCAGATCGGCTTCGACATTCATGAATACCCCACCCGTTATGCTGATGCTTTCGAGAATTTCCAGAATCTCAGGTGGTTACATGACAATTGGACTTTGGATCCACCCCTTACCGTTGTAGACGTGTAGAGCAAACTTCCTCCATTTCCTTTACCATTTGGACCTGGTAAAATTGTTGTGTATTTTATTGTTGCATAATGTAATTGTGAATCGTGAATGTCGCGTAATAGTGTTTTTTGACATGTGTCTTGCATTGTTCAGTTAGGGAATCCCGGGAGATTACCCTTACAATTTCTGGCCGCGAGGCGAATACCCTCCTCTTCTGCTACGGTGACATCAAGGAGGCACAACGCTGGCTCGACCATGTGGCTGCCCCGGTTGCGTTGGTTACCAAGCTGCGCGAAGCGAGGCTAATGCACTTATTTTTGGCCGTAACCCCTAATGTCTCCACCAGTGAAATGTTAACCCTGGTTAACTCCTTCAGTGAAAGGGCTGAGCGCTTTTGAACGCGCGTGCATCACGTACGTGTAAGTTTTGATATTGATGCTCAGCTTTTTGCAGACCTTTTCAGCGTCCCCTCTGATGGCCTTCCCATAGAGGAAAAGGCGAAGAGAGCCTCGCCTATCAGGAGTGGTTGGAGGAGTGGCTAGGGGCCAAGAAGGAGGCTAAGGGGATCCCTTGTGAGAAGATCAAACCAGAGATCGCCAAGACGATTTATCCCCTGTTTCGGGCCCGGGCTTTCCCCAAAATACTCTCGCAGGGGAGGTTCTTTACCATAGAACAGACCCATATCATGCGGGAGGTTATGGAGGAAGGGACCCAGTTTGACTGGGCAAGCTACTTTGCTGAGGGATTACGCACTGAGATGATCAGGCTTCACCAGAAGCTTGATTCTTGTTTCAACGTGCATTACGCCTTCTTCATAGCTTGCCTTCGGCGTTTTGCCAAATTTTTGGTCATCCAGAGGAATGGGGTCTGGGTGCAACAAGACCGAGACCAACTATCCAAACCTTGGATTACCCACATTTTTGGCACTACCCATGGACAGGATCCCCCAGAAGGGATTGGCGAGTCTCTGTCTATAATGACAAGGGATTTGGCGGCGTCTCGAGTGCGAGGCCCCGACAACGTAGGCGAAGTGATGCCCACTTACACTGGCGATGCTTCGCGGGGGAAATGCTTGGCAACTAAAACTATAGAGCCTTCAGCTCGACGTAAGAGGCTTCGCTTAACCGAGGCCTCTGTGGAGCCTGGGAGTGGCACAGGTCGAACCATGCAAGTTAGAGTTCAACGAAGTAAACCTCTGCTTGGTAAGCGTAAAAGAAACGTAGTGAAAGTTATTATATTACTCAATTTTTATCCAGGATATTTTGAATCGTCTAAATGTGAATGTGATATGAACAGCGAGACCTACGGAGAAATTGACCCCTGAGACAGGGGCAATGATATTAAGTTGTGGGGAAGGGGCCCCAGTTTTGGAAGAAGAGGCCCCAGCTGTTAGGACTAGTGACGCACAGACTCTTGTGCATGAGGAGAGAGAGGAGGAGGGAACTATTGATGCACTCCCCACTGTAACCGGCAGAGGTAGTAAGCGTATTGGATGTCTTGAGGAGTTTTGTTAATAATTAGGATTTTTAACTAAATTATGCTACAGGTGAAGAAGATGTATCCACGTCTGCCTCTGTGGGCAGAACATGGAGAGAGTTTCCTGACAAATTCGCCTTCATGGAAGGCGTTGTCAGCGATATGATCGAGCGCGTCGAGCGCGTCGATCCTGGAGCTGGTATGTTATAGCTATAATAGGTTTTCTTTATCATAAAGTGGTAATGTTTTATTTATATTGATAATGTTTGCTGTCAGGAGCTCGCCTTCAATGAGACCCAACGGAGCCCATTGATTTGGACACAGTGGAGCCTCCATCTGACAGGGCGTTCGTGCCACGCAGCATTTATGAGGAGATGCGTAAATGTGTGTTACACTCAACTCGCTCCTTGTGGGAGAGTAAGAGTGCCAATGAAGACCTCTGGAAAAGGCTGCAGAGGTCAAAGAGGGAGAAGGAGTCTCTGGCCAAAGAGGTCGGAGACTTAAAATCGCGATGCGAGTTCCTGTAGGTGCGGGAAACGGGTGAGGAGGATTGGCACACAGCTGTGACTGACTACTCTCGCTATTGGACTGCAATCAGGAACAGCGTGCAAACCAGTCAGGAGTTGGTGGAGCAGCAGATGCAGATAAAGCTGTTATCTCAGAAAAGCCAAGACTGGAAGGATTTCTGACCAAGTGTGCAAGAGTGGGGGCAGAAAGAAAAGGATCACAAGCATTTGTATAAGCAAGAAAGTATTGCTTATCGTCAGCATTACCGTGATTTTGTCATTGAAGCTCAATCCTTGCGGGTATTCCTTGATGTCATTGGTGCATCCCAAGCTTTCGAGAAGTTTCAGGAGCAGGTAACAGTAAGCGCATCACCGGAAAGAGAAATGACTCTTCCCGGGGGCGAGACTACTGTCCCTACTTTCTTCCCTGATCCGCCTCGCTGGACTAGTGTGGAAAAGGGAAAGGTGAAAGCTAGAGCTGCTCTGGGAAACGAAGTATGGTCTGAATTAACTGAGGATGAAATCATGCAACGCCTATGGGTCGGTTTAGAACAGCTCCCCTTTTTTGCGGAAGCAGGATCATCACAAGTAAGTTTAAACATTATTGAATCTAAGTTTTCTAGTTATGGTGTCAAGTCTTTGCTAATGTATTTGCTGTATGCAGGTACAAGAATTGGAGGGCGAAGGCGAACAAGGTGGGGAACAAGCACAAGAAGAGGAGCGTAATAGCAAAGAGCATCCTCTTGTGGAGCTGACATTGGAGCAAGGGCCTCGTGGGGATGGCATTCCTCGTGAAGGAATACCTTCTAAGAAGGACGGCCCACTTGAGGATGATTTATTAGGCTTGGAGCCTGACCTAAGGGATACAGGTGATAGTGGCACCAGGGGGGATGCGTAATTGTAACTTACGTATGATTTTATTGATTGGAATTGAACCATGGTTATATGAATGTTGAAAAGATTGGCATTAAGATCTTCTGTATGGTTTTAAATGCTATTTTTTTTTGGTTTTATCTCTTGATTTGCAACACGTAAGTGTAGTTGTTAAAGGTTTTGAATAAGTTACATTGTTGTGAAATAGAATTGATAGTTTAAGGCCATCGTGTGCCATCGTGTAACATTTGCGTAAGATACCAGGGAGTTAGTTTTAGGCCATTGCGGGCCTTTGCTAGTTTAAGGCCATCGCGGGCCATCGCTAGTTTAAGGCCATTGTGGGCCACCGCTAGTTTTAGGCCATTGCAGACCTCTGCTAGTTTTAGGCCATTGCGGGCCTACTACGTAAGTCTGGAAGCGTAATTGATAATAATGTACATTTCTACGTAATTGCACTGAAATGATCGACGAGCGTAAATAGCGTATATAAGGAAATGTGAATGGCATAATGAATAGCAAGCGTAAATATGTATGTATATATTAAAGAGGATTGACAATGGAAATTGCTAAGCGTAAAAGGAAAAGTTAGTAAAGACGCGAAGATGCGCGTAAATGTCATTCAGATCAATCACTTATTCGTAATTGTTTCTTGACAGCCTTTACGTTCAGTGGTGTATAAGGGTGGGGAGACTTGCAGCCTGACTCTTCCACACCACCATCCTGAAATGGCAGTTTGTCCCAGGCTAGACTGTCATCATTCATTTCGATTTGTTCAGGGATTCGGGGATGGGTCTGATTATCCGATGTTCTATCTCTGAACCCCATTCCTCTTCGATATTGTTGACAGTCCTGGGGGTGATTTCGTCACCGCGTATTATAACCTCTCCCCCTGCGTAGGGTAGGTGTATTTCCTGATGGATTGGTGATGAAACCGCCCTCAGTTGGGCTAGCCAGGACCTCCCTAGGATTAAGTTAAACCCGGGCCTCTCCTCGACAACAAGGAATGTAGCATCCGTTGGGAATTGATCCCTTGCCACAAATTCGATGCGCACCATCCCCTTGACCTGAACCCATGCTCCATTGAATGACTTTACGCATGTTGTCATTGTGGGACTAATTTGGTCGACCAGACCCAACATATCCACGATGGGATAAGGAATGACATTTGTAGCTGCGCCGTCGTCCACGTGCACCCTCCGGATTCAATATTGACTGACCCAGATGGTGATAAACATGGGTTCAGTTATCACTTAACCTTTCTTAGGATCATCTTTGATGGATTCATCATGAAAGGTCAACGAGGTAGGTTTAGGTCGCTCAGCATCGGAGGGAAACATGACAGCGTGTATCGCTTCCTCCTCCGCTGGTAAGCTTTCCTCCACAGGTATGGATGTCAGCATGCGGACCATGGCCTCATGGTATTTTTGAGACATCATGAGCAGGTCATAGAGGCTCAGCGTTGTGTTTTTTTGTTTCAGAGCCTGTTTGACCTACGTAAACACGTCGAGGAGGTCCCGTTCTTTACTGGCTTGTTTGTCCCCTCTGTCTTCTTCCATTCACCCTAAGAGACGGATCTCCCTGGGCAGAACGACGTCGGTCGGAGGGTTGCTCTTTTTCTTGCCGAGGGTGGGTGGCTGTGTTTCTGCACCCTTGTCCTACCCAGGAGGTGCAGACGTAGGGATAGGGGCCAAGGGCCTGGGCCTAGTGAAGCCTAGCGTAACATGATTTTTAGCGGCATTGACTAACGTGTCCCCTTCCTTTTGTTTATTAGGTGATGGTTGGTGATTTGTGTTAGAAGCTTGCCCCTGCGTAAAAGGGGCAGCTGGTGATTTTGGCACCCTGAGAATGAAAGGTGCCTTAGGTGTGGACGCGGACATAGCCGCGGCTTTACTGTTACTGGGAGGTTGAGTTGAATTTGGAGAAGGCGCTCGAATGATGAAGGGTGGCCTTGAGACACCACTAGCTGCCGGTGAAAAGCTTGTCCCCCTTGGTGAGTTGGTAGGTACATGCAAAACAAAAGGTTATTTGGGTGGTACTTTCCTCTCATTATCCGTACTCACCACGTTGATTATGTAGGGTGCGTTGTTTGCGTTCAACGGATCTTTGTACAGATGCAACGCTTGGTTTTCCGGACGCGTTGGACTATTGTTGTCTAATTTGAGTGAACCATCGTCAATCATGCGTTGAATATCGTCTTTCAACGCCCAGCAGTAATCTATATCGTGACCACACAATTGATGGTAGTCATAGAAACGGTCCAGCCTGAAAGACCTCGGAACTGGTGGTTTGTCAGGTAGGGCTAAAGAAGGATTCTTCAGCAGTTCACAATGACGCCTGTGATGCTTCAGAGCTTCTTCGAATACCTTCTTAGTCTGAATGTATCCTGCCCCTAGTAGTTGTTTCAAAAGTTCCGAGTGTTTTATAGGGAGGGCTGTATACTTTGAGCGATCTTTACGCTCAAAGTTTGGTTTTGGCTGAGGGGGCTTTTCAGCGACAGATGTGTCTTGGCTGGTGCTACTCGCACCAGCCGTGGTCTCAGGTGATGCCGTAGGTGCCTTCTTATTTTTGTTCTTAGCGCCTTCAGCCAGCGCAGCTACTGTCGTTGTTGTTGTTATACCTTTATCCTTACCCTTGTTGTTAGCATTTTTGTAGGCGACATACGCCGGGTCCTTGTTAGCCTCTGCAGCATCTTGGATGCTTTTGGTCTGGGCAAAAGCCTGATGTAAGAAGCTAGGGGAAAGATAATACAGCTTAGACTTGATAAATTCATTAACTACTCCTTTGAATATGGCCAGCAAATGGGCCTCCGCGATTGGCTCACAGATTTCATTCAAAGTAGCACTCCACCGCTGTATAAACTTTTGGACTGGTTCGAGCGGGTCCTGTTTCACTCCCATGAGTTGATCTAACGTGACCTCCGGCTTTAGGTTGTATTTAAATCAAGTCACAAACTGTGTCAGGAGCTCTTCCAAGGTTGAGATGGAAGAGCGAGTGAGGGCTCGATACCAATCCAAAGCTTTCCCTGCCAGAGACATCGCAAAGACGCGGATGATTGTGTGAGGCCACTGCTATAGCAACAAAGATTCGGATCTGAAGGTGACCAGGTGAGTGTTGGGATCTCCCTCCTCATTATATTTAGTGAAATGGGGTAAGGACATCCCCGGGGGTAGCGACAGCATGGGGACTGCTGGACTAATAGGATCATCTTGATAGAAGTCCATGATCTGTATAGTGTCTGAACCAGCGACCTTAAGGCATCTAACCTCCTCGGTGAGGGTCTGAATAAGTAAGAATGCTTGATCTAAGCATGTTGATGAAGATGTCTGTGTAGGGGGAGTAAGGGGTTGACCTGCAAAAGTCGTGCCAAGTAATGAGAATGGAGGAATGGTTTGGCTGGCAGATGATGCGACGGGGATCCCTGCAGACAGAGGTGCTTGTGAGGACCACCACCCACCGATTTGAGAAGAGAGATTAAATGCCGCCGGCTGTGTAGTATAGGTATGATAAGGATATTGTGAGACCATCTGCAGAACATGCATTGTGGGTGCAGCCAAGGGTTGCACACCATATACCGCAAACTGGTTATGTTACGCCGCGCGGATGATCCACTGACTCGCGGTGGGCTGTTGGACGAATGTCTGTGGCTGAACGACAGCTGTGATCTGTTGGCTTGGAGGGGGCGACAGTGATAAAGTTTGCACCGGGCGAGTTGTAGATATGGCATGGGGTTGGATCTGAGGGATGAAATGGGGCACGGTGGATGTTGGGACCACCGATGGAATGCTGATTACGCACGGTAACGAGACCGCCCCCATGTTATTTTGGGGTATTTGCACTTGCAACACAGATGATTGCGTAGTGGCTTGCGGGATGATAGGAATGTGAGTTTGTGTGGTCATGGTGGGATTAAGATGGGTGGCTTCTCCTTTGAGAGGGAATAAGGGATTTGTGTAGGTATGGGGGCTCAGAGTATGGTATGAATGTTCAGACTGGGCTACAAATTCGTCATCTTCTTCCTCCCCGTTCTGGGGTTCGGGCATAGCCCGTGTAGCCTGGCTCCTAGCCATGACCAACTGTGTTATGATTTCATGGTGATGTTCCATCAGGGGAATGATGTCGTAGGCGGTAGGGGTAAAATCGTGACCCCCTCGGTGGATCATCTCAAAATTTCACTTCGCCTCGATTTCAGCTCGGCTAAGGGCAAGCTTTGCCTGGATCTTGACACAGATAAAGTTATATTCTTCAGGGGTCACGACGGTAAATACAGGGTCTTTGCCCTGTAGTCTCAATGACCGACACGACAGTCCCTGAGGTCCTATAACACCAGAGGCTGGTCCAGTGGTGGCGATGGGATTCACAGATGTGGCACTCGTGTCAGTGGTAATCATGGTGGCTGTGGTTGTGTGTGTAGAATCCATTGGTCGAGTAGGTTAACGACGACAAATGACTAGATCCAAAAAGCGATGGACAAAGAAGATCGCGATTAGGCTTTCTACCCTGTAGGATTCCAAAGGAATCGTTACTGTGACCGATCTACACCGCATGCTTTTTGTAAACTTCCCTAGAGGTATTACGTTTACATTTTGGCAACGCACGTACAGATCGCTTACAGGGCTACCCGTAAAAATACGAATTGGAGCCTAGGCCCTCCTTCTAGCGCTAGAAAACTGTAACGACGGAAAATGTCGATAGCTGGAAAATACCAAACAAAATCCGTGTACACAGTTTTTACCACGGATCCGTGCGAGGGCTGTGCTGGAGAAAACAAATCCGCAGTGCCCTGAACGGTCTTGTCGATCAGACAGGAACTTACTTAATCAGTAAATCGACGAAGATTATAGGTGTTTCGTGGAACGATTTGATTCGATAAATCGAGAAAGGAAAGGAAAATGATGTAGATAAATTGCAATAACAACAACGTTAACACGACAAAAGGAATCAGATTTAAGAGAAATGCATGATTCAAGATCTGTACTTTGACCCGAAAAAACGAGTATTTTGTATATAAATTTACAATGGGAAGACTCCGATTATCTTGTGTGAAACATACACAAAATAATAAGAAAACTGTTTAACAAGGAGTGCAGAATGGAGCTCGGTCTACCTTATAAGCCAAAAACAGAGTGCAAGGAAGGTCAAGCTTAGATGTCTATCAACCAACTGTACCTGGTCGATAGATCTTGCCAACCGCACCAGATGATCTCTCGATCTTTGATCTATCTTCTTCGTTTTGGATAGTCTCTGCTCAAAACTACCAAGGATCGCCGATGGGAGAACTGTATTTTCACCCAAAAGGTATGATCCCTCCTGCTGTTAAATGCTCCAAAATGTCTCTTGTTTCTACTCAAGGATGATGACCGCCCAAAAAAAATGAAGATGCCAAACGCTGCTCCTTTTTCCAAAAGTCCAGACGTCTTTTCCTTTCTTCACCAACTGGGGTATTTATAACATGCAGAAAATGCACAGCCTTGATGACACGTGTCTCGAATTTTTCGGATGCCGTTGACTGGCTATGTCACGTCACATTGCAACGTACGCTGTCAACACTTTTACCGAAGCTGCTTCATGATTACGCACAATACGCTTATCAGCGTATCGTGCGTATGGGTAGCAAATGCGTAACTGCTTTAGCCGGCTTTACGCTGTATTGCACTTGTTTATGCGGCGTCGCGTGGCAGAGCGTAACAAAGCATGGAAATAGTGAGTCAAGCTGTTTCACGCTCATTCATGCAACAAAGCGTAGTGAAGCGTAAAAAATGATCAACTCGACGGTAAATTACGCTGACGTACGCTGCATAGCATAACGAGCGTTAAGGCGATCAATCAGGAAAAAGAAAGGAATCGATCTGTCGCGCTTCCTTTGGACTTTCCCTTTGACCTCTTTTGAAGCTCATTACGCTGCCTTGCGTAACAAAGCATAAATCTGACCCTAGACAAAAGACTTAGCAGAATATGCGAGAAGTCGCATATTACGCTGCTTAGGCCTTAAACTTCACCAAATCTGTTGAAGTAAGTCACCTTCTGATGTTAGACTATGTTAAGCAGAATTATGCTAAGCATCATTACGCTATGTTGCATAATGTAGCGTAAAGACAGAAAACATAGTAAAATTGAAATTTGTAAGGAACTTTGGAGACTTGATGCCGGGCACCGTTTCACCTTGCCTTGCCTTGTTCTAGCTTCTGGAATTCTATCGCGAACTTTTGCCTGAATCGTGAATCTTCTCCTGAGGCCGATTCACAATTTCCACGATGTTTCACTACAATGGTAAGAAATAGTCTTAATCTTTATTACCAATCATGAAATGTGTTTGGGTATAATCCACTCGAATAAAAACTTTGTATAATTGTTAGTTACTACACTATGGGCATTCACTTCTAACTATAACTCAAAGGATAACTCAAGAAAAGAAACTGCAAGAATTTTGCTAAGGGTTGAACAAATGTTGTTCCATTGACACAACTAAGTGTTGGTATTTATAATGTTGAGTAGGATCCACTACATTGCATCAATGATGATGTATGCAAGGTTGTAATGTCATAGATATGATATCATAAATGCAATATCATAGATACAATATTGTGGTCCTTGAAAAACAATTTTTATTAGGTTGCCTGCCTCATAATTAAAATTTTGTTTCATAGTTAAATGATGTGATGAAAAAACATGACATCTAAGTCCTTCATGTCAACTTTTATTCTCGTTTTTTTTTACTTGTTAGGTTAGATAATGCTTTATTGATATAGCATGCTTAGATATAGGGTCCTTTATACATAAGTATGTAGTGTTGATTATTCATAAGTGGGCTCCAAATTTGATGTATAATCTAAAGAATATGATAAAGTTCCATGTTTTATCAAGTTATATAATCTTCTATTGATTTTTCAAAAAATTGAGCAAGAAATTTAGTCTTCTCAATCTCATTAAGTATATGAAGTCTATTTTTACAACTTTTGATTTTTGTAGATGTTTTTTATTGAAGTCAATCTTCTAAATTGTAAAAAGGAACTAGTATTACAAGTAAGATGAAAGAATAGATTTTTTAAAAAAGAAAAAGTGTGATTAAGTTGAAGATAGAAAAATAAAATATGAAAAATCAAGTTAATGTCAACTATTAAAATGATTAAATGACAATAAAGAATTCAGAGAAAATAGGAGCTCCTATGTATGTTTTTACTTGTACTAGAGAAAGTATTAAGTAGCCTAAAGAGATAGCTTGTAAGACAAAGTTTTCCTTGTCTAATAAAAATAATATTAACTCAAAGATTAAAACTAGTGTTGACAAGAAAGTCATAGTTAATGGTGAAGATTTTTTACGTAAGATCAATACCAAGTGATGAGGTGAAGTTCTTCCAAAAGTGGTGCCACTTTCTTGTTTTGATACAAATATTGATATTAAGCTACAATGCTCTACCTTGAATCCTTTTGCTATTTTAAGTTTAAGCATGGATGTTGAAAAGTGATGTAAATTTCGTTAAGACTAGGACCTTCCTCCTTATTAATAATTATGTTTTTCCATTTTTTCAAAGTATCAATTGTAAGGTTGTACATGCCAATAAATAATCCTAAAATTGAAAATATTTTTTTTCCATATTTTTTAATGATGACTACTTAACATCAAACTTATGATGTACTTTGAATTTTCTTTTTCCTCATTATTAATATTTTTGTGGAGTTTAACACTCTTAATTTGGCAAGTCCAAGTTATGGATTTAATGTTCCTAGGCAATATTGAGTTATAAAGTTCTAATTCGACTATATGTCATGGGGCGTAAATATTGCTAATAAAAAATGTTTTAGGTTCCAACATCCTTGTTATCCTCACTCATAACTTAGAGAAAAAAATTCAAGTACAAAGATAAAGCCTAACGAAAAAACATAACCTTGAAAAAGGTCCTCTTTAAAGTAAGAAAAGTATACATGCAAGACTAAAGCTCTAATTAGTTTACCTTTTGAAGGAGAGTCGGGGTGAGACTAAAAAGTTTTATTAATCAAAATAAAGCATCAAATAAACATGTAGCTTTTGACAAACCAAATAAAAAGGGTAAAAAATACGCAAGATTATATATATATATAGGCTTTTTACTTATTGCTTCCATGCATTTTAGATTTCTTTGGAATATTACCAAGCCTATTTGTTCTCTTTCATATTTGGAAGCGTAGATGCAATATCATTTGTTAAAGAATAGAATATTCAAATATTTATCTTCTGACTATTATAGAGAAATTGCAAAGCTTTCACCTTGTCAATTTTCAAATTATATCCCAAGTTCTAAAAGTTCAGTTAGAAATTAATTGAGTGATTTATCTTTTGCAACCTTGGTTCAAATTTATGAGCAATAGAGGCTCTAGTACAACTAACCTTATTCAACACGGTTCTCTTCAAGAGAGCTTTTCTTTTTAATTTTAGGTTGTCATCTACTTTATTTAATCTTTTCCTCATTCTACTGTATTACTAATTATAGTTGGTCTTTGATGAAAAGCAAATTCCTAGAAGAATGCTTCTTTCTTTTGTTATTACTCTTGATTGGAATGATGAAATCGTAGGTAGGCATCCCTAAATCCAAATGCGTTGAGCCTTTCTTGCTATTTCTATGTGTCCTTTCAGGTTAATTTACCTTTTGAAACCACACACTAAGATTTTTAAATTTTTTTTTTTCGGTAGAAGTCAAAATTAAAGACCGTTTTTTCTATTTCCTTTTTTTTAATAATAATGTTAATATAGTGAACACGATCCTACTTGCCTAGAAGCTGCAATCTTACAGGGCGAGGTAACCAATTAAACACGAACAATCCATGCATTGGATGTCACCTTGACGAAGCAGCATAGCTAACAAGCAATGGCGAAAAGAATGATGAGCTCCGAAGTCCTAAATTTGCTGGTGTGCCCCTTGACAAAGGAGCCCTTGAGGTTTGTTTCAACTTTCCATCACTGCATCCTACCACAGTCTATGCTGTTCTTTCTTGACTGAATTGGTAAACAAGTTGAATTTGTTTAACCAGGTTTTGTTGCAAATCTAGTTCTCTGATAAACGATTCTCTCGGGGTTTCTTATCCAGTGAGTTCTTTAACAATCTGTTTCGTTTTCCCATTTTATCTTAAGTACACAGTATACTATGATTTCTTGCATTATATTTTATTTTTGTTAAGTCCTCTCTTTTCTTTGATTGGTTTCTGACTTTCTTCAAATCAATGATGCGGGTTTTGCTCGTTATTGATGCTATTAAACTTATTATATGCCGTGAAGCTACGCGTAATTTTTCAATTGGGTATTACCAGGAAAGGTCATTCTTGATATCTACGAGTAACATAGTTGCATTGTATGCATTTACAACAACACAATCATGCTTATATGAAACCCTAGATGCTTAACTACTGGATCAACAAGGCCCCAATTTTTAATATGTTCAATCGCCTTGGACCTGGCATCAAATTCAACATTTTTAAATTGCTCAAGATTATCAAGAAGATTTTCATGGTCTTAACTACCGAGTTTTTATAATGTGGCCATGTGGATTGACAAACTTCTTGGGACACTTTGTTGTAGTCATATATGTTCAAGACCATTTTGTAGTTACTTTGCATTATATACTTTGATACTAATGCATATTAAAATAAATAATCAAATATTTATTAACGAGTATGTTTTTGTTGCATAGAAACTCTGTTCTTAATATTATTTTGAGTGGCTAGGGTTCATAACAAATGTTTATCGTTGCTATAGGATAAGAGCTTGGTTACACACGATTTGGAATTTCTTTTGTGGCTTTTAACATGATTTGGATTCACTTGGAAACTGGCAGTGTCATCAAAATGAAGAGTCATAACTCAAAAGACAAAAATGAAATTATTCAACGAAGATCGGAGGCTTGAATTCATGTATCGTTATTGATTGAATATGTGAACTAGAACAACACAAAATTGGAAGACGCAAGTTCAGAACTGCAGGCCTATCACTTATATGGGTAATGATGATACATTTGAATAACATAGTTGGGGCGGTAAGTCATGGAATTTGAATTAACAAAAGATTATGATTTTTATAACATGTTAAGCAAACTGCATCTTTAAAGTATAATTTAACATTTTCTAAATCAAATGTAAAAGCAATGACAAGATAACCAATTAAATATGTATATCCATACCTAAACAGAAACAATTAATATCAATGAAATGTAGGTTATTGATGAGACATGGGATTTGTATACTGCAGATCATAACTTCAACCTCCATGGGTTATCCTCAATTATGTAAAATGAAATAAACTACATAATATAAACAGAAGAGGAAGATTTGGAGTGGCCTCTATTTCAGATAAGCTTTAAGAATGGCAGCTTAAATGGTTTAGTCATGTGCAAAGAAGATCAGACAATGAGCCTATTAACAAAAGTTGCTACATCACAGTTCTAGAAAAGCCACTGAAAGGAAGACCAAAGAAGACATGACAAAAAACAATCAACAATGATTTAAAGAAACTGCAAATAAACAAAGATTTAGCTCTTCATAGAGGTGAATGGTGGAAAAGAACTTATGTAGCTGACCCTATTTGTTTGGACAAGGCCAGGATGATGATGTAAAATGAAATTGCTGTAACTGGACTCTGTCCTTAAGGTAATAAATGTACAATGTCAGGATTATAGTTTTGATTTAAAGCACTATAAAAAATTTACATGTGGCAGCCATCGTTGTAACTTCAAATTAGTGACATTTTTATACCTTTGTGGGTGTATGCCTTAACATGCTTACTCACTCTATAACATCTTAAACCTTCAAAACTCAAAAAAGGATTACAATGTTTCCCCAGCATATAATCCCCACTGATACCTCAGTTTTTTGAAATCAAGGCATAAGGAACAAGAAAAGAAGAAAACAGAAAAGGCAACATGAAGACATGAAACTCAGAAAACCATTTAGTGGAATGTGGGAGCTTCTATAATCTCTGGGTCACTGCACACTGTGATGATTTTGTAGAATAACGTGAAGTACTATCATCAGGGAATGATCAGTGGTCAAATACTGTGTAATACCTTGATACTAACAAGCTGTGATACCCACTGTTAAACCCTGTGAGAATACAATCACGGTAACCCGTAAGTTGGGCCACAGTGTTCATTAGTTAATATTGGTTATCTTAACTAATAACAGCATGTCAGTTTCTGGGTAAAACTGACATTAAAAAGATCGTTCATATTTTATTAATCATTTAAAACCTTTATTAGTTGGCTAAATTCATATACATAAGGAATATCACCCAGAGCCTCAATGCTCATCCTGCCAAGAGGGCTCTTTAGAAGGTTAGGGGATAAGTGAAAGCCTAAGCTCTTCATGTAGCTACCGTTGAGCTTGAATCCACATCTTCCAACTTGAGAAACAAGCACATTACCATCACTCCAAATGATGGTCCCTCTAAATTCATATACATGAACTAAATAAAAGTGTTAATACTATTAGTTGGTTAAGTTTGTGCGGATATAAGAGAAGTGAAACTTTGAATACACATGCATATATACATGATACACATGCATATATACATGATACACATAAGAAGATATATGGAGTTGTGAGAAGGGAAGATGAGAAATTTTTGGAAGTTGTATTTTGTTGAAAGCGAAGTTTTGGAATTCTAGAAAGAACACCAAATCATTAAAAGGATGTCATGGAAATATAAAGGCTCATCAGTTGCAAGCTCGATGCTCATCTTGCCAAATAGGGTCCTGGGGGAACTAGTAGATGAGCAAAAACCTATCCTCCTTTTGAGTGGCTACACCCAAGGTTGAGCTCAAGCTTTATAACTTGAAAAACAAGCACCTTACCATCATTTCAAATGATGACCCCTGATGTCATGGAAATATGAATATGAAAAAAAGGAAGTGGAATATAGTAATGGAAAAGTGTAAGATGTCCATGATGATCAGAAGACATCATGAACACATTGCCAGTTTCTCAGACCATTGCCTAGAGATGTATTCAAGTACATGAACGATTGATTATATTGTTTGATGAAAGAAGTAAATCCTGTGAAAAGTTTGTACAATCTCACAAAGAAGGTCAATGTTGGAAGAACCGTTGAAGGTTTGTGATGATGAAAAGAAATGTTGAAACAAAGTATTGATGTTTGAGGTGTATGTTGAAATCCATAAAGATGTTTGGGAGAAACATTGATTGAGTTTACGATTTGTGCATACAGATTATCTTGAATTCAAGTTATGTAATATTGTCTAAATACGGTTTTCACAATAATGATATTTATTTTTATTTTTTTGGATCTAAGCAATAAATATAGCAAGGTCCTGCAATGTGGGGGATGTTTACCAAACCAATCATAACCATGATTCAAATATTATTTACTCCTGTGCATCAAATTCACAAAAACATTGATATTATGAAGGGTCAAATGGAGAAAACTCAACACTTGATTAGCATACAAGCATATATGATGGCACTGCAGTTTATTTAATTTTCAATTGAGAAAATTTGTGTGGGAAGAATATAATGAGAAGTCATGAACATGGGTAAGACACCAATTTTTGGCAATGGATGATGTGAAAATATGTGATGCAGAGGCTATGGAAGATTTTGATCTTAATTTCCTATGTATTTCCCTGTCTATTGTTCATGAATATCTAATTCTTGTGACTGAATCTTATCCCAAGACGTTATGTAAAAGAAGTACGATAACTGAAAGACGTTTTGTGATAAATAAAAACTACACTAAAGTTATTGTGAAAAATCCATGTGTATCACATTTCTGGAAAATTCATCAAGCTTACCTGATCTCATGTGCCTTAAATTTTAACCATGACTGTGGTAATGAAGGAAGACCAAATATTTAACTTCAAAATGATAAAGATCCAATGGAAGAACCTTATTATATTTGCCTGTGACCTATCTTCTTGGAGCTATGTGAATTCATGAAAATACTTGATTCCTGTTGATTTTCTTCTGAAAACACCAAATCTCTCCAAGAGCAATGCAAAAGCCAAGAACTTTTGATGGAGATGAGCCTACAAAATTAATTAATGGTGAGAGGTTTGAAGAAGTAATAAACAATGCAAAGGTTGTCATGACTGATTGATATTGTTGTGCCAAAGATCCAGATCATCCACAATCCTGGAAAATGCATGGATGCTTGATTAGAATTATCCTGTCAATTCCATAGTCATTGATAAGCTCCCCAAGTAATATAAAAAAGCTTTTAAGGAAGCTATGATTTCATGATTATGCTTTATGCTTGTTGGGGAAGTAAGATTTATTGTTTACTGATGAAATTTGTAATATTTTGTTGTCTTACAAAGACGGAAATGTCCTAATGCTTATAAATGAAAAGATGGTGTTGGTTCCTTTTTTTCTTTTGAGGTAAATTTCAGGAATGTATTAGAAAGACAAATATGTACCAACTCTTGTAGCAACAAAAAACTGAGGTGGCATGCAACCACCTCCCCACAAAATGGGGAAATGGTGTTGGAAAAATGAAGACAAATACATTAATTGTTGTATTTCCTTTTATGTTGCATTTGATGTGGGGATGTGTTTTATCCCACATGTATTAGGATTGGGGTTTGGTCCTAATGTTTTCTCATATATAGGAGGCTTGGTGTTTTATCCCACATGTATTAGGATTGGGGTTTGGTCCTCATGTTTCTTCATAAATAGAAGACTTGGGGTAGCTTTTAGTGCGTGCTTCAAAGTAAAAGCATTGTATCAAGGTTTTACCTTGGAGACATGAGTCTTGTTGGTGTTGATCTGAGATCTGTTGGAATAACAGATTGTGTGTTTGAAAAGTTGCAAGGACGGCTTGTGTCCTTAAGATTTTAGAGGAATAGAAGGCAGATCAGCATTGTTGTGGAAGTAGGGGAAAAGGGGCCCGAACCACGTAACTCTCTGTGTTCTTGTGCTATTTTTTTTTTACTGTTTTCATTCTGCTTTCATTCTGTTATCACAACAAATGTTTGCTAGAGTTTGGAATGTTTTGAGAGTGGTTTATAGTGTTTCTTACAGTGCAATATTTTGCCTCTAATGATTTATTCAGATCTGTAGGGTTTCTAATAATTTCTCTAGAGCATTTGTAGTGTGTTTTCAGATCTGTGTTTTTCAGATCTGATTAAAACAAATGGACCACCCCCAAAGGAGAACAAAGTAGGGGATGGAGCCACCCCCAATAACTAAGATAGCAAACAGCCAGTAGTAGAAAAAAAAAAAACCAAACAGATAGACACACCTGGAGACTAGAAACAGGGGCAGATATAGAAACACACAAAGACCATGCACATCGATCACCCCCTAATGGTGGTGGTGAGGGGAGATGTGCACACCTACAGTTTGGCCTAATCTATGCATGTAGCATGTCTAGCTGTGTGTGAAGCTCTTGTGTGTCCACAAAAGCCGTCGCATGCTAGAAAAACTTCAATGCCTCAGCCTTTCTCACCCTTTCAACAGTAGACCCTTTGCCATCAGGATGTAGTTTGGCAGAACCAAGAAGAATGTGCTAGCGTAGCTCTAGCCACACAGCTTCCTGATTAATTTGCATCCTCACATAGGGGCACTCCCTCGCTCTGAGCCACAAGGTGGTGTTCATGTGCTTGTTGCATTTGGAGTTGCATTGCCTTCTTCTCTTGACGCTCCCGTGCCTGCTGTTCCTCCGCTTCATGTTCTAGGGTTTGTTGCTGCAACTCTCAGTGAGCTCACGATAGATATGAGCCTCTAGGTTTGTGGCCACTGTTGTTTCTAGAACCTCCCGCTTCTACAGTTCTTCCTGGTGACATGCCCGTAGCTCTTCCATCTCACATTGGAAAGCCTGTTTCCTCGCCTCCCACTTAGCCTCCCAAACTTGGTGTTCATTGGTTCTAGCCTCAGTGGTAGTAGCCTCCCTCTCCAACGCAGCCTACACCTTCATCTTAGCCAACCCTGACCCAAACATGTCTGTGTCCTATGTGGGCTCTGCCTGCTTGGCCATAAGCGCTAGAATAATGCACCTAGGGGGAACCTCCCATGCCTCAAGCAGCCCGAGCTATCTACAATGTCGATAGACCAACTGAAAAGCTAGTTGAAATGCCATCCCCAACTCCCTCATCATGGTAGTAGGACTCACGGCCTACCACAAGGCCAAAATAAGACCCAAGTGTTGATCGCCTATGCTTGAGTGAAACAAGAAAGAACCTAGGAGTATTGACCTATCGCCCCATCTGGAGGCACTTCAAGAAAGCAAAATGAACCCCCTGAAGCTTCCATACATTCCTAGTTTGGACAAAAAACCTCTCAACGAGCTCTGCGGCCAATTGCCACAAAGCAGGCAAAGTAGACTTCAGGATTTGTCCACTCACAGTACGTGGAAGGGACCCTTGAAAAAACGTATGAGTGTCCTGTAGCCTGCACAACGTTGGCATCACAAGTTGAATTGACATTGGCACTCCCAAAGCTTGCGCCAATGCCTCTTCTATAAGATCAATGGTGACTCCTTGGCAAGTACTAAAGTTCCCTTGCTAGTTGGCAACAAACTCTCCATTTGGCAAAGTAGGCTCCCCCAACAATTTGGGCAAGAAACCCACCCATCCAACCTAACAAACCAAGTCCCATAGATTAGCATTCAACTGAAAGCATTCACAATACAACTCAAACGTAGGCATCATGCCCATTGTGACAAAGACCTCCTTCCACAGACGATATCCATTTATGACAACTTGAGCTGGAGCGGGCAGCAGTAGTTGTTGGAAAACAAGCCTATTGCATGCCTTCCACATTCACCAAAGCATAGTAGTCGCCCCCAAGTCCCTAGTTAAAATAATTGGAGGGTAGATTCTAGCAGCACACCATATGGTAGTACTGAAAAGGCAATCAAAAGCAAAATGTTGATGTAGCGACCAAAAACGTTGGTGGCTGGAACACCAATGGGTCTGTGGGCAACACAGCTTGACCCTGCGTTTGTGTGAGGGCCTGTTGGAGGTGGAGACGGGGTGCGTTGAACGATCTTGCCGATTGAGTAGGGACTTATGGAATGCAAACGGGGTGCAGCATAGTTAGCTGCAATGCCAATGCAAAGCGATGCTAAGGGTCGAATGGTGTTCATGGTGTCAACGGGGGTGAGCATAGTCAAAGGCATCGGCAAGAAACAAAGGTGTCAACGTGCTGGGATTGTCGCCCAAGCATGGTTATGTGCTAAAACAGCAGAAAATGCAAGTAAAACGCTAAAAATTGCAAGTAAAAATGCTGAAAATGCATAGAAAGAGAGCAAGAGAGAACATAACACCACCCCAAGTGGGGTTGAGCGTAGTTAATTCTAGAAGGGGTGAGAAGGTACACAGTATATAACAGGCACAGTGGATAGCATAGTCATTGTCTCGGGGGTGTCTAGCCACGAAGACTGACATTCTGCCGTGGTGTCTATGCCTACCGGCTTGGTTGTCGTAGTGTACTGTGGGTTGTAGTGGTGGACTACAATGAGTTGCGGTGGTTCACAACTTTGCTTCTCTTTGATTCACTGGAATGCCTTTCTTGCTAATCCAAATGCGCCAAATCTTCAAATTTTTGCCAACCCCTAAAACGTTGAGCAGGGGTATCTATAGGGCTAGGTTTGGCATGAAATGCAGAGAAATTGCCACGTGGCAGTGGGATGGTTGGGACTACGCCACCACCCAACTATGCTCTTCATTGAGGCTAGCAATGTTATGCTTTGCTGTATTTTGCTGGACTTTGCAAGGCTGAGAGATTGTGACTACGTTGTCAATTGCATGTTCGTGTGCTGAGAGGACCGCAATGTACCTAAAAAAATGCAACTTTGGATACTACGCTTTGGGACTACACTCTCCACTATCTTGCATGGGGTCGAGCGTAGTTACAATTTGGGGACAAGAAGGGGTACAACAAAGCTGCATTTTGCTAACTACGCTTGTTGGAGGTGAGTTGGAGCTGAGCTGAATGCCGATGCTACGTTGTGGAGGCCTTTGGAGGCTATTCTAGCTGACTACATTCGATTATGCTCTGGGCTGCGGGAGAGCGTAGTCCAACACTTAGAAAAATTTTGCAAAATGACTATGTGCTAATTATGCTCTCCATGGGAGGCTAACTACATTTTTGATTGGGGTCGAGCATGGTCCCAACACTTGTCAAAACTTGCGAAAACTGGCTTCTAGTTGACTACGCTTGATTACGCTTTGGGTTGGTGGAGAGCGTAGTCTCAACACTTAGAAAAAATCTGTAAAAAATGGTGCCTTCATGTTGACTACACTTGCCTACGCTCTAGGGCAGTGTAGAGCATAGTCTCAGCACTTAGAAAAATCTGCAGCAGTTGGCTTGACACTTAGAAAATTTTGCAAACTAGCCTTTGTGTTGACTATGCTCTCTACTAAATTGACTACGCTCTGGGGTAGTGGAGAGCGTAGTTCCAACACTTAGAAAAATTTGCAGCTTCTTGCTTCACGATGACACTTAGACAAAATTGCCAAAAAATCAATTTTTTGAGCTAACTATGCTCTCCCTTGGGCTGACTACACTCTAAGGCAATGGAGAGCATAGTCCCATCACTTAGAAAAATTTGCAGAAAGTGGCCTTGTGTTGACACTTAGAAAAATTTGCAGTCGAGACACTCTAGCCCAAAATTGGTGGTGTTTCATTGGCCCCTCTTTGTTGACATGTGGAGGAGTGGCCCGAGAGATGTCGACAAAGAATGACAAAACACCACAGCAAGCCTGGCACCAACATTATTCTTCAGTACTTGATAGGGTGTCGCTGCACCATGCTCAAGAGTGTTGTGGATAGTAGTATGCTAGGAGTAAAAGGTGTAGGTAATGTGTTGGGGAGAAAAAGGGCAGATAGGGTGCAAGTGGAGATATCGTAACGCAAGGATCGCACGGTTGATGGTGACCATGGCACCAAAGTGGCTTACCCTTGAAAACATTGACCTCTCGTCAGAGTGCTTATGAGAGAGTCAATGTGGATTTAGGGCTAGACCGGTTGCCAAATTGCAGTGTTGCTGATTTGCTTGGGGATGTGCCTGGTCCCCCTTTGCTCTTCTTTTTGTTTTTTTTTTTTGCTTTTTTGCTGTGAGGTGAACCTACTTTGGGTTCTACACATTACTAAATGCTAATTGCGGGATGCTTTCCATCAAGTGGACTGCATGCCACCGGATGGGCTTTGCTCTAATGTTTGCAAAACCATGTCATGTTTGTAGGACAGGTGTTTCCTCCCTGAGATGACTTGTGTTACATCCACTTGGGCTTTGACCAACCAATAGAGGCTCCCCACAAAACAACTTATGTTATGTCCACCTTGGGTTCTATGGTTTGACTTGAAGAGGGTGCTATGTTGTCACAACACGTGAGTGTCAGGGGATTGCAATCTTGGCTATGCGGGGAATGAGAAAGTATTGGAATGCGAAAGTAGATGTGGGTAGGCTATAATGGGATAGGAGGGAATGTGCACTCTTGAGGGGCTTAACTAGTCCAATCGTGCACATCTGAGTGCTATGGTGACTTGTTGCTATAATGAGATGCATCTCTGCACGACAACCCAGGGCTTCATTTTGCAAACACAACTCAGAGAAGAAAAGAAAATCACACAACAAAAGAAATGTCAATTAATATCAAGGGGGTGATGATGTTGCAAATGCTCCAAAGGCTATGCTCGTGACAAGTGCTCAAAAGAACAAATAAATGGTTTTGGGGGGCCCAAGGAGAGGGGGGGGGGGAGGCAAGATGTTGCGAGTGCTCCAAAGGCTATGTTAGTTGCAAGTGTTCAAAAAAGCCAGTAAAATGCCAAGGGGTGATGATGTTGCAAATGCTCTAAAGGCTGAACTGGTGACAAGAGCTCAAAAAATTAGCAAAATGGTGGGGGTCCATGATGCTGCAAGTGCTCCAAAGGCCGAATCAATGACAAGAGTTCAAAAAAATCAACAAAGTGGTGGGGGGCCATGATACTGCAAGTGCTCCCAGGGCTGCGCCGGTGGCAAGAGCTCCATTCTGGAATTGCAATATCTTTGCCCATGTGGTGTAGAAAGAGGTGGGGGGGGGGGGGGGGGGGGGGGGGGGGGGTTGGTGGGTGCGGGAGTCAGAAGTATTCTTGCTTGCTTGCTTGTAGAACTATGTGTGGCTAACTTTGAACCCAGTTTAAGGTCTTGGTAGACTATGGCTTTACTAGTTTAAGGTCCTAGCAAACCGTGGCTTTACTAGTTTAAGGTCCTAGCAGACCGTGGTGTGCCGGTTTATAGTCCTAGCAAATTGCTATGTGCTAGTTTACCGTTGTAGCGGATGAATGTTGTGCCAGTTTAATGTCATGGCGGATGCATGCTATGCCAGTTTAGTGTCATAGCGGACACATGCTGTTGTGCTAGTTTAACGTCATGGCGGACAAGTGCTATGCCAGTTTAATGTCATAGCAGACGTATTATGACCTTGCTTCATTGATGTGCAGTGTTGCATGCCAGATGTAATATGGCTTTGTGCAAAATGAACCCAAAAATGTCAAGTAGCACTTGTTTTATGCACAAATGAAGAGAAAGCAATGTGATGAAATTTGCCTAAGTATGTGTGCAAGCTATTAAGGGAGGTAAGCATGTTTCTGTCGATTTTAGGCCTCGGTAGGCCATGTGTGCCAGTTTTAGGTCTTAGCGGACCGTGGCTGCTAGTTTAGGGCCAAAGCGGGCCAAGGCTGCTAGTTTAAGGCCATTCCAAGCCCTAGCAATAGTTTAAGGCCATTTCAGGCCTTAGTGGTAGTTTAAGGCCATTTTAGGCCCCAACAATAGTTTAAGGCTATTCCAGGCTACGTGTGGCCAGTTTAAGGCCATGGCAGGCCGCGCGTTGCCAATTTAAGGCTATGGCAGGCCACTAGGATAGAATTAAAAGAAATAGTTTTAGGCCGTTTCAAGGTGCAACAGTAGTTTAAGGCCATTTCGGGCCCTGTGTATTGCTAGTTTAAGGCCATCCCGGGCCATAGCGGTTGCTACCTCTCTTTTTGTGATTTTGGCTTTTATGATTTTTTGTGCATTTTGATGTTTTTTTATGTGTTAATCTGATAACTACTAAAGGGTGCACTAAACAAGCGAATGCATAAGTTAAGTGGATAAATGTGTAAACAAAGCAAATAAATGCATAAACAAAGCGAAACGGTGTGTAATCTAAGCAAGTAGGCTAAATGCATGAGGCTAAATGTAGATCATTGCTAGGGGCAACATCACTGCATGGATAGCGTTCTCATTTGCAGGGATGTCCTTCGTAACAAGAATGGAGGCCAACATCCGCACCAGTGCTTCCCGATGGGTAGATGAGTTCATGACCAGGTCATACAAACTTAACATTGTGTTTTTTTGCTTTAGCACTTGCTTGACTTGGGCTAGTGCATTGACGAAGTCTTTGCCATTGGTTATTTTGTTGCCTTGACCTCCTCCATGGGGCCTAAGAGACGGATCTCTTGCGGAGGGGACTTGGGCTTGGTTTGCTTGGTCTGTTTGGGAGCCTCAATGCTCAGTTGTGGTTTGCTGGTTGTGGCCTTTTTAGTTGCTTTGGCCATAGGGACTGTAGAGATAGGGACCGGCTTTGATGGACCAAGAGCTCTTTGGTCTCATTGTTGCCTAGCCATTTCATCTGCGAGGCGTTCGTTGGGCCTCTTGTGTTGCCATCTAGTGGGTCTACCCATGTTGTCGATGGGGTTGGCCCTTGGATGACAAGGGGTTGATGGGTTGCCCACTACTGGGCTTCGGGTAGGTGAGGGGCTAGCACATTGTGGCACCCTAACAACAAATGGTTGTTGGGCAATTGTTGTTGCAACATGCTGTGGTGTTGTGGGTGCTTGAGGTGGTGCTCTAACAATGAAGGGGGGCCTCGAACTTGTGGAGGTTGAGGGGACCCTTGCACTATTGGAAGGCACTTGGACCACAAAAGGCTGCTGCATTGGTTCTGACTTGCCACCCACGCTAATGGTGTTTATGACGTAGCTAGCACCATCAGGGCTCTGGGGCCTAACTAGGTTTGTCGTGTCAAGCACTAATTCGCCCCTATCCATCATCCTTTGTAGATCATCTTGCAAAGCTTGACAGAAGTTCGTGCTATGACTGGACAACTAGTGGTAGTGACAGAATTGGTCTAGCTTGAAGTGTTGTGGGATTGGGGGCTCATTTGGTGTTGTCGAGGTGGGATTCCTTAGTAGCTCACAGTACCCATCGTGCATTTTGTGAGCATCCTCAGACACTTGCTTATGTTGGATCGGCCCAACTTTCAACAGTTGACCTAGCAGCTTTGAGGGTTTTAGAAGCAATGGGGTATACTTTGAGCGATGCTTTCACTCAAAGTTGGGCCTTTGGTCAACTTGTGTCGTGGCCACTGCAGTTGTGGGTTGGTTGGTTTCCTAGGCGCTAGAGTTGGCGACTTTGTGAGTTGGGGCTTTGGGTTGACTAGCCATCAGCCCCCAGTTGGTTGCTTTACCTTGTGTGGCTACCATTGCCACTATTGCATTCTACTTCATCACATGTTGGTTTTTGTAGGCCACATAGGCTGGGTCCTTGTTGGCTTCCACTGCATCTTGTATGCTCTTAGTTTGGGCAAAGGCTTGGCTTAGAGACTTTGGGGCTAAATAGTACAATTTTGACTTGATGAAGTCATTAATTGCACCCTTAAATATGGCCAAGAGGTGCATCTCGGCTATTGGCTCTCGTATTTCGTTCAACGAGGCACTCTAGTGTTGGATAAATTTTTGCACGATTTCTAGGTGGCCCTGCTTGATTTGCATTAGCTGGTCTAGAGTGGCTTCAGGCTTCAAGTTGTACTTGAAGCATGTCATGAATTGGCTTAAGAGGTCTTCCAGAGAGGAAATAGAACTTCTGGGTAGTGCTTGGTACAAGTCTAGTGCCTTGCCAATGAGTGACATGGCAAAAATGCGTATGATGGCGTGTGGCCATGCTTGTAGCAATAGGCACTCAGACTTGAACATCACTAGATGCACGTTGGGGTCCCCTTCACCATTGTACTTGGTGAGTTGAGGTAACGGGACCCTAGTTGGTAGTGTTAGGGGTGGGACCGCAGGACTTATAAGGTCATCTTGGTAGAAGTCCACCATCTTGATGGTTTTGAAGGAAGCAGCTTTGAGTTGCCTCACCTCCTTCATCAAAGTTTGGATTAGCTAGAATGCTCGATCCAAGTTTTGAGATGCGCCAGCCGGTTGTGTTGGCTATGCTATTTGCTGTGTTGGTTATATGGCCCAGTGCTAGATTGCTGGTTGTGGAGCCATGCAATGCAATTGAGCATTGGCTGTGCTATGGGCATGGTGACCAAGGCAAGCCACGCATGTGTGGGTTGGATTGACACCGAGGGCACCAATGAGACAGGCAAGATATAAGGTGCCTGAGTCGCATGAGGCTTGGAGACAAGCCCTGCATAGGAGTGTGGTTGAGTTGATGTGATGGTTGCTAGCAAAGATGGCTAGGCAGGTTGAGACAATGCCATGAAGGGCAAGTTAAATGGAGCTATTGCATCGTATTGCATGTATTGTGTTTGATGCGTTGCCACTACAAGCATTGACCCTAAGTTTGACACAGTGGGAAGGTGATGTTGGTGTTATAACCATCTCGGGGAGAACAAGTGAGCTGAATCGAGGGTGGGCTAGGGGAGTGGTTGTTGGAAGATGGTGTGGAAGGGGCTCTTGTGTTTGGAGTGAGCCTCGAACTCATCTTCTTCCTCTTGTAGGGCTTCCTCATATTTAGTTCCCATGTCACACTCATCTGCTCAGATGAGCTGGGACAACAACTAATGGTGGGACTCTGTGAGCGGGATGATGTCAAACAAGGAAGGGATATACTCTCATCCATCTCGGTGGATTAGTTCAAAGTCTCGTTTTACCTTCATGTCAGGGCAATCCACGGGTAACCCTACTTGGATCTTTGCACATATGAAGTTGTATTGTTCATTGCTAAGCACGATATACTCTAGGTCTTGGCCGTGTAGCCTAAGGGATTGTCTCGGTCCTTCCATCATGAGCCCAAGGTTGTCACTCCTAGCCTCTTGTTGGATGGTAAAGTTGTCAAGTGCGTTTGACACTGACGTTGAAGGCTGATTTGGATTCATGGTTGTAGATCAAGTTGTGAAAGGGAGAGCTGCAGGTTGTTGATTGCAGAAAAAAATGGCTAACTCTAATGATTGTGAAAAATGGCTAACTGTGGAGACTACACTCTCCACGGACTACGCTCTTTATGTTGAGAGAACGGAGACTTAGGAAAACAGTGGAGAGAAGTGTGATTTGGGTTGCCACGTGGGGCCTCAGGGGGACTGATTATGGGGTCCAATCTACACCGACGGTTGATAGAAAACTACGATGTAGAGAGCACGCAAGACAACCACAACAGAGTCTGAAAAAGTGGTTTGGCTCTCCTTTTAGCGCTAGAAAACTGTAGCAATCGGAAATGTCAGTGGTTGGAACATTGAGGGGTTTGCGGGTGCATAGCTTGACCTTGTGTCCACGTGAGGGCCTACTGGAGGCAGAGATGGGGTGCCCTGAACGGTCTTGTCGATCGAACAAGGACTTACAAAATGCAAATAGGGTGCAGCGTAGTTAGCTGCGATGCCAATGCAAAACGATGCTAAGTATTGAGCAGTGTTCACGGTGTCAGCGGTGTCAATGAGGGTGAGTGTAGTCAAAGGTTTTGGCAAGAAACAAAGGTGTCAACGTGTTGGGACCACCACCCAAGTGTGGTTATGTGCTAAAACAACAGAAAATGCAAGTAAAAATGCTAAAAATGCATAGAAAGAGAGCGAGAGAGAATGGAACACCACCCCAAGTGGGGTTGAGCATAGTTAACTTCGGAAGGGGTGAGAAGGTACGTAGTGTACAACAAGCACAATGGACAACGTAGTCACAATTTCAGAGGTGTCTGGCCATGAAGACTAATGTTCTGCTGTGGTGTTTGTGCTTGTCGGGTTGCCCGCTGTGGTGTACCGTGGGCTGCAGTGGTGGACTACAGTGAGCTGCGGTGGTTCACGACTTTGCCTCTATGGTTTGCTGGAATGCCTTTCTTGCTAACCCAAACGCATCAATGCTTCAAATTTTTGCCAACCCCTAAAATGTTGAGTGGGGGTATTTATAGGGCTAGGTTTGGCATGAAATGCAGAGAGATTGCCATGTGGTAGTGGGACGGTTGGGATTACACCACCACCCAACTACGCTCTCCACTGAGGCTAGCGGTGTTATGCTTTGTTGTATTCTGCTGGACTCTACAAGGCCAAGAGACTGTGACTACATTGCCAACTGCATGTTTGTGTGCCGAGAGGACCACAATGTACTTGAAAACGTGCAACTTTGGAGACTACGCTTTGGTACTACGCTCTCCACTATCTTGTGTGGGGTTGAACGTAGTTACAATTTGGGGACAAGAAGGAGTACAACAAAGATGCATTTTGCTAACTACGCTTGCTGGAGGTGAGTTGGAGTTGAGCTAAATGCTAGTGCTACGTTGTGGAGGCCTCTGGAGGTTGTTCTATCTGATTATGCTCGACTACACTCTAGATTGGGGGAGAGTGTAGTCCAACACTTTGGAAAATTTTGTAAAATGACTATGTGTTGACTATGCTCTCCACGGGAGGCTGACTATGTTCCTGATTGGGGTCAAGCATAGTCGCAGCACTTGTCAAAACTCGCAAAAACTGGCTTCCTGTTGACTACGCTTGACTACGCTTTGGGTTGGTGGAGAGCGTAGTCTCAACACTTGGAAAGAGTCTGCAAAAAATGGCACCTTCATGCTGACTACACTTGACCATGCTCTAGGGTAGTGTAGAGCATAGTCTCAACACTTACAAAAATTTGTAGCAGCTGGCTTGACACTTAGAAAATTTTGCAAGTTGGCCTTTGTGTTGACTACACTCTCTACTGAGTTGACTATGCTTTGGGGCAGTGAAGAGTGTAGTCCCAACACTTAGACAAAATTGCCAAAAAAATCAATTTTTTGAGCTAACTATGCTCTCCATTGGGCTAACTATGCTCTGGGGCAATGGAGAGCGTAGTCCCAGCACTTAGAAAAATTTGCAGAAAGTGGCCTTGTGCTGACACTTAGACAAATTTGTAGTCGAGACATTGTAGTCCAAATTTGGTGGTGTTTTAGTTAACATGTTTTGGTCCCTTGCCTGCATGCCGGACACATGTCCTCGATCTGCAATCCACGCTGTCGCAATTCCACCTGCACGGGGAGATCCCTGTGGTTGATAAGCCACAAAAACACTTTAATTTTTTCAGGCAGGCATCCCTGCCAAACCTGACGCCAACCAGGAACCACCAGGAGCTGTTTTTTAATTATGAAGTTGGTTTGCACAGCCAACCAACCATGCAGACCCCCCAAGGACCAAAAAGGGGGGGGGGGGGGGGG
>MNCI01029550.1:420381-445043 GCA_015680685.1 Gnetum montanum
GTGTGTGTGTGGGGGGCAGGTGGGGGGGCGTGGTGAGGGGGGGCAATCTGGGGGGCAGAGGAGGTGGTGGTTGTGAGGTTAGCAGCAGAGGCTGGTTGGTCGGACGGGGGGTGTAGTCGTCCCTTACGTCCCATGGTGACCTAGTTGCCCCCCTCGAATAGCTGGCGAGCTTGGTCTCTTGGTCGCAACCTGCGAAATCGACATTCTACCTCCAAGTGTCCAGGCTTTCCACAACACCCGCATCCATTCGGCCGACCCGTCTGGTTGCCTGCGCCGTGCATCTTGTTGGTTTCCATGGCCAGGTTCTCGAAGGTAACCTGGAGGGATTCCTCCCCCTTGGGAAGTTCCATTACGACCTCTTGGACGAGGTCGGTCGCCGAGAGGCTCCGCTAGACGCAAAACCGGGCAAAGCCCATCCTCTCCATCGACCGCATGACACGGTCGAAAGCAATGAAGTCGCCGAAATACCCCGCGACCTCCGTCAGGAACTCAAGGTTCCAAAATTCCCATGGGATGCCAGCCACCTGTACCCAGACCGGGGCCCGGGTGAACAGGTTGGCCTCTTTGTGGGCCTCGGGGCACCACGGGGTCAAGGCGAGACCCCGGGCCCCATAGAACCATGGGCCTCTGAGCAAAACGGAGTCTCAGGCCTATAGGGAGGGGAGGATGAAAAGGAGGAAGTCCTCTGAAAGGCTCCGGACATCCACGTCCTCGATTTTCCATTGCTCCTTTGTCCATCGACGGATAATGTCTAGTCTCGGGTGGACCCCCCGGGATATGAATCGGCCTATGGGGCTTCGTTCCATCATGCGAACACCCTCAGGAGAGGGGTGGTGAACGCGCAGACGCAGGGTGCGGTTGTTACGGGAATGGGCCGTTATGGCGCCATCAAGTTTCTCCGTCCCTCGACCATTGGGGCCTTCGCCAGTAGGGGCGACACCGGTGGAAGCTCCGGCTATGGCGGTGGCCGCTGTTGCTGTTGTTGCTGCTGCTTTTGTTATGGCTGCTGCTGTTGCTGTCGCTCTGGTCACGGTTATTGCCGCCGTGGCCGCTCCTGTCCCGGTGATTGCCACTGTGGCCGCTCCTGTCCCGGTTGTTGCCGCCGGGGTCGCTCCTGTTGCCGTCTTGGTTGCTCCTGTTGCCGTCGTGGTCGCTCCTGTTGCCGTCATGGTCGCTCCTGTTGCTGTCAGTATTGTGTTTGGCAGACCTAGCACATCAGGTGTTGGGCCCTTTTACCAAAGATCTTTGTAGGTATATTTTTTTGTGATTCTTTCTTATACTACCTAGTGTTTGACGTAATATTTGTATCCCATGAAGTAGTTCAAGATCTATTTTTAAATCAAGAAGTATTGGAGAAAAGGAACCAGTGAAATTGGCAATTAAATAAATCTCAAACTACTCAAACTATTCTATTAGTTGATTAGTGATCTCCTTGCTCAAGTCTCTTTTGGTTCAGATCACAGTTTCTAGGTTCCTCTATTCACCACGAACAAATAATCTGTAGGCTGTCATTATGCTTGCCAGTACTCTTGGGCTAGATTCATTGTTGTTATTCTGTTAAAGAATCCAAGTTTTGAAGCAAGAAACTTCAAATTTTGTTTTTAATGGAGTTATCAAATATATTTATCATTATCTATCACAACTTGGATACCTCGTAGTGTGTAGTTATTCAATCAAACTGATAGGTACAGCATGGGATGCAATAGAGAAAGTTGTTGCCGTGAGTTTGACATCATGAATGGAAGGGAGTAGCCAAGTAAATAGAGAGGAGCTATCATCAAAGACTCAACAAGACAGTTGGGAGAAGGTCAAAATCATGAATCTACAATTTTGGAAGATAGGAACTATTTCTTCGTGGCTGGAAGAAAATTCCTTGCTCAAGTATGAAGACGCTGCTGCACACTAATATTGAAACTAGCTTCATTTTGTAGAGTATCAAACAATTATGGATGAAAAACAAAGTGAAAACACAACCTTCATGGAGAAAATCAGTGAATGGGAGAAGAAGTTAAAAGATAAATTAAGGTATAGAACAGTCAAGTGGAAGAGTGTGACAAACAACTTTGTGAAAACAATCAGCAGTTGAAGTAACAGAGGTCGGAATGGAAAAGGTAAAGAACAAAAACTGCTAAAGCAAATCTAGGATCTTCAAAAGAAAAATCATGACCTACAACAGGAATAGTTACAGCTGCAGGGCGAGGTTCAACGTCTAGAAATTAACTTACAAGATTTATTTATTGTGTGTTTCCTCATCACCCGCTAAAGATGATTCTGAGGAGACCACAAGTGATCGTCCCTCATGATTTAGAGATATAAAAATTTTAGGAGAACTGGGGGACATGAAATCCAGTGTATTTGCAGCTGCTGCTACAATTGATCAACTGTTGAATGCAAGTGTCATAAAAAAAGAACTTAATAAAGTTCTGTTTTCCTTTTGTGATCATGAACAACTTTCTTCATATTTCAGATTTGTTTTATTTGGATGTTTTCAATCATGAACTTGATTTTGTACTGGGAGGGGAGCATTGTGAATGATCTGTTGTATGAATACATCGTGATTGGCTATCAAGGCATGTTCATGTAAGAAACAACATTAAGATGAAAGTTTTTTCAAGAAATCAATATATTGATTAATAAAACTTGCTTGAAGGGGAGTGTTAGTGTCCTAGATAAGACTGACACTAGAAAGAGCAATCAAATGTTTACTAATCATTTACAAATTTTGTTAATTGGATAAATTAGTGTCTGTGAACCATTCAACAAAGATTTGTGCTTGTTCATGACTTACTTCATGATGACTATGAGGTATAGGAGAAGTGGAAGTTTGAACACACATTCTTATACACATGATGCACATAAGAAGACATGGAATTGTGAGAAGGAAGATGAGAAACTCATGGAAGTTGTATAATGTTGAAAGAAAGTGAAGTTACAGAATTTTAGATTAAAAAACACCAAAACATTCAAAGGTATCACGAAAATATGAATATGAAGATATAAAGCTTTGTACCATCCATAGCTATGAAGCATAAAGTAATGAAAGAATGTAAGAGGTTTGTAATGATCTGAAGACATTTCAAATATGTCCCGTGTACCAGAGACCAATGCCAGGAGACATGCATTCAACTCTGGGAATTATTAATTGTTTTATTTGATGAAGAAGGTGGATCCTGTGAGAATTCTAATGAACTCATGAAGAAGTTGAGTGTTAGAAGAAGAAACATTGAAGGTTCATGATGAAGTGTTAAAACAAGTTCTGCTGGTGTAGTAAATATGCTATAATCCTTAATTGAGTTTATAATGTGTGTACACAGTATTTTGAATGGTATAATATTGGTTGAATAAGCCATTTGTGATAATGAGTTTGTCTTGAATAATGCAGTTACACATTGCTTAAAGAAACAAATTAAAGTTATAAGCTGTTTAAGATCTAATTTTTTTAGATCAGAGATTGTAAATTTCTACTGAGCATACTCGCACATGGTAGTTCACTCTTACCGAATAATAACCAATGGAGATGACATTAGTGAAGGATCATGACCATCAACTCAAGTTACCATATTAATAAGATACTTTTACATTATCATGTCATCATATTCATATACCATACCATGACAACAGTCTTGGGGCGTATGCCTAGTTATATGGTGAAAATCTGTTTATGACAATCTTTGATAAAGGATTCACCATACATGGATGGTCTGACTCCTATTTATTTTGTGCTTAACATTGAGCAAACAAAGGAGCTGTATGCAGTCTTAATCATTCTACCATCATAACTTTATGGTGGTTCTAAGCAAGCATTGTGCAGACACTCATGACATTTAACATGAAAATGATTCACCATGATAATTTGAAGATGCACTAAAGGAATTCCCAGTCACTTACATGCTAGAATAACATTGAGGTGTTAGTCTAGTGGTAAGACTTTTGATTTAGAAATCCCAAGTTATGGGTTCAATTTCAATGGGTAGCACTGACTTATAAAGTTCTACTTATGTTCTAGAAAAGTTTTGTGTTGGCTGTATGTCTTGGGGGCATATATAGTCATCTAGCTCCGGTTCTGATACATATTATAATACAAATAATATGATGAAATAGATGCACAGGGTTTGCTCATCAAATGATCACAATTGGAACAATTGGAAACAGTAACATAGAGATAGACTAGATTAGCATCTTGATGATTTACTACAATGTATATTTTTCTAGTGCCCTAAGTGGCATAAAACTCTTGGGATTGAACTTGTGACTTGCATACCACAAGCCACATGCTTTAACCAAGTGAACTAGCTCACTAACATTTATTTGGTCAAATAATATGAAATTTGGTGAATATGGTTTATGCTAGAAGGATAAGGTTGAAAATCAACTATTTTCAATATCCTTATTCTATTTTGGCACAGGTGTCACTTCCATGACAGCTAACTGTCGGATTTGTTTTGATTCTTATTACTATGCTAACTAAGATATTAGTAACATATTTTGTTTCTGTGGAACAAAAAAGGGGGTTGGCAGCTGATTATTTGGATACAATGCAATGCCTTCTTAATATGCTGTGAATGCCAATTTTAAATATCATGTTTTTGCTTTCTTGCGTGAGAGGTTTTCCCCATTTTTAGCCGTTTCACTGCATTTTCTTTAGCAATCATGGTTGCCATTAGGAAACCATTTGTTTCCCATACAAGGTTTATTTTTTCTTCTAGTTAAATATGTGGACTTTGCAACTCTTTTTGCTTAGTTTTGTCCGTTTGTCTATTACCTCAAGCATATCAGAAGTATACATGATATTCAATATAGTATTTGAGGGATTTTAAATAGTAAAGATAACATAGCTTTAATGTTTCTAACTTGCTCTACAGATTATTGATGGAATCCCACGCTTGGTGCCAATGGATGGCCAAATACTGGAGACAAATGATACAGTAGAAGTTGCTGCCCAAAGCAGCAGTGATGCTAAAGAGTGATGGCATGAAGTTTGCATACTGTTTGTTCCTTCAAAATTGTGATAGAGATTTTTTCAGGGAAAAGAAAAAGGAAAAAGTGAAAGAAAAAGAAATGTCAGAGATATCCTATCATGGGATACAATCACGCTATCAAATTTCATTTGAGTCTTCTTTCTTAGTAATGCATGTTTCTTTCACAGCAGACTGCAAGTTTAACAATCAAGGCAGATGTATTTGCTTTCGATGTATTCTTCACGGATGATGTTCCAAACTCTAGAAAGTGCCACGTCATCCGAAAGGTGTGATTGTATTTATTAAGGTTGGTTTCATCATCAGGGTGCCTTTAACACATTTATATGGGCTGACTATTGATTGAGGCTGTTTTATTATTTTGAATCTTCTCCTGCAGAGTATGGGTTATACGGTTTGGTTTAGGTTAAATTAACAGTTTGCCTTTATTTCAAATCCAAGACTTAGATCTTCTTTTATGATGTGATCATTCATCATTATCCTTGTTTTATCTTAATGGTGTAGGAATGCACTCTTGTTCGCTCTAAATTTTTTCATTTATGAAATTGAAATTTTATTATGTTGGTGGACCTTTTGGATTTATTAGACAGTAAAAATCTACATATTATGAGTTTTGAAAACATAATTAAGAAAATTACTAAGTATTCTTGGTAATATTTGGAATAAATTAACCATATTTGTAATTGTAATATCCTATTTATGTCTACTGTGCTCCAATGTAGGACATTGCGAGAAAATGTGGTACTCATCTTTAGTGCTATTTGTATTGTACAATCAACATATTTGTTCTTTACGAAGAATTTTATGTCATCTATTGGTTTCGACTCTTGGATGATGAGATCTAATTCATGCTCCACTAATTATGCATTGTAACAGATGAGGAATAGCTGTAGATAAGTAATTTTCCTTTGAATTAAAGCATCCCTTGATACTATTCCAGTAGAAATGTGTTTTACCTTCTTTCTTTAACTAAAGTTTTTTTTTTTTATACATTGCTTGTTTTGTTAGGATCAAAATAGAGAATGTACTCTTGAATATTCCATTTATTAAGCCATAAAACTCTTACATGAATCATGTCTTACCTAGTATGTTTTGCCTACATACTTGCCATTCATGCAACTTTGCATGATGCATAACAAAATCCAACACTTTAAAATCAAAATGGCCCCTTGCTTGTGAGTGGATTACATGCACTTGGGATTCCATTGTCACTAACCTAGATAGGGCACAAGTATCAGCTTTGACCTTGTTGCTTCACCACTTCCAAACTCAAGTCACCCTCTTACAAATGCATGAACTACTTCCACATTGATGTGCCCACTGTAATCAATCACAACCTCTTTTAATGAACAACGTGCCCACCCATCCACTGTGACGAGTGGCGAGGTACCCCTACGCTCAACCATACGAATACGAGCGTTACACACACGATCCGGTTGAACTCCGCAGATGGACTAGTTGTGGCACTTAGATAGTTAGCCTTAGGTCGTAGTTCGCTATCTTCCCACCTGGACTAGTATTATCTTTGTCATGTATGGTTTAGTCGATAATGAGGTGTATGATGTGTTCTAACCTAATGTTACTCCTGAAGGTAATGGAAAATAAGATTAACTAAGCTAGGAGGAAAAGGGTAAGAGAATCTAAACTAGCCTAAGTGCGATGAGCATCCGTTCCTTGATTATCCGTACACATCTTGGACTTCGTGCACGACTACTATTGGGATTACCAAGCACAGATCCCAGGTACACTACTGGGTTACCAAGTAGTCACACTTAAATGCTCGTAATCAAGTCGTACTCATTCCACGTTTTAACATGAGTTTAAGGGTGAGAGAGACTAATTAGGAAAGCAGTAAACAACAATTAAATAAATAAATAAACAAAGTGAATGCTGCAATGATGAAGTAATCTCGATCTTTATTGCCAGTCATGTGTGTGTCCAAGTACGTCACACTCGAATAAAGGATGCCGTACAATTACATTCACTACATTGTGGGCATACACTGGAAAATATTCTAACTCTAGAGGGATAAAACTGCCATAGTCTAGCTACAATCTAAATCTAAAATTGAGAAACAAGGGAGAGCTGCCTCTTATTTATAGAACTAGCGACGGGCTGCGATATCGTGTATGCGATATTGCTGCGTGGCTAATGTGATATCATGGCTACGATATTGTGTACGCGATATTGTGGCCCATGGGATATTACGGTAGTGATATCACAGCCACTGTGATATCACAGCCAGCAAATTCATGACTCATTACACTGCAATCAATCACAATCTCTTTTAATGAACAACGTGCCCACCCATCATTTCCAATTAGAAGAGATTACCATTGGATATAAGATAAGAGAAAAAGACTAACATTACTTCATATACCATTCAACAAACAATACACTACCTAAGCTTTAGAAGCTCTTTGTTACTTTATGCGTTCAAATGTTGTTATGGCTACTTCAACAAGATGCCATTTGACATGGCTAAAGCTGCAAAGGTGAGATGTCTAAGTATTGAGCATTTGCTCCGTTTGTATCATTGCTCAAGAGATGACACATCACCTATTTAATCAATGTCATTAACTCATGCTTGATACCCAAATTCAAAATCTAAGTTTCATAACACCAAATCTTTCACATGACCTGCATGCAAATCCACTTGCTAGTGGTTGCCACATTAATGCATGACATTGCATCTACTATTAGGGCATTTGAAAACATTAAAAAAAAAAAATCTTATTTAAGAACTCCATATGTATTCAACTTGTCATCCTTGCTTGATGCATTCTTTTCTCTACTCCATATTGTAGCTCTATCATTTGCAAGTTTGATCTTGCATATCCTCCTATGACCCAACAAGTCATCCACCACAAGCCTATTGACACTATTGATTTGTGCATCATTGAGGCCTAGCACAACATTTGTTGGCAAGGTTGGTGATGAGCGGCGAGGTACCCTTACGCTCAACCATACAAATACGAGCGTTTCCCGCACAATCTGGTCGAATTCCAAGGACTAAGTGCCTATGCGCTTTTGTGGAACAATAACGGGTTGATTAATCATTGTCTTCCCAAACTTGTATGTCACGGTTGTATGGTTAAGTAAGCTTGAGGCATATGATTTTTATGTGTTTTATATCCTGTGCTAATAAGGAGGGAAGAGAGAGATAACTAAGTAACTAATCTAATTTAACTATTCATTAACTAAGTTCTAAGTACTCCTAACACCAGTATTTGTTCCCACTTGCCGTACACATCCTGAACCAGTGCAATGTTGCTGGGATTACCAAATGCTAATTGTTACTGGGTTACCAAGCGCTACACGCATGCTCGAAGTCGTCGTACTGAGTGTATTTAACTAAGAGAGTTGTAGGGTGAGAGAAATCATTAATTAACTACGAAAGCATTAATCATTAAATAATAATTAACGCTAATTAATCTATTCTGTATGTTGCAAGGTTTATCATAAAGTTCATCTTTATTACTGTACACAAAGTGTGCTTAGGTACACAATGCTTAAATAAAGATCCGTTCACTCTATGACTCCTACTGCGGGCATGCAAAAATAATTCTAACTTTGGGGGAAGAAATTGGCAAGAGTCTGGCTAAAGGACTAACTTCTAATTGTGGAAACCAAAGGTGTTGCCTCTTATTTATAGATAATGAGATAGGCCACGATATTAGGTATCTGATATTGCATGGTCGATCCGATATCGTAGACGCGATATCGTGGACACGATATCATAGTTCATCATACCCCCATGATTGAATGAAAACTCATCCTCGAGTTCCTTACAAAATATTGGGAAGGTATGGGATTATTGACTAAATGACTATTGACGATGGAATGGGATGACTGACTCAACGTGCCCAGTGAACGGACTAACAATACAATATATAATAACATTAGTGTTCATGACCACCAAAGTGAACACTGTACATAAATGACATCCAGCCTTATTGGCAGTTGAAAGAGAAGAAGGAGAGAGAGAGAGAGAAAAGAATAAGACATGTTGCTGCTGATGCCAAAATTACGCCTGTCGTTGTTCATCCATAGCCACGCCACCAATCTTGCTCCTTTCGTAAATGTTCTAATTACGGTCCATCCTGAGTGCATCCTCTAGGCCCAGTCCATTGTTGTATGATTGCCATCTACACATACAACACAATCACAAATGAGCGAGGGTAGATAAATCATAATGTACTTGATACCTTGCCTCGATGTGAAGTGCATTAGCTGAGTTGTGGTTATGGCAGATACTGGTTTTGGAGTTTTAACACTGGTGACTACCTAAGGTGTAAGGGTTAGGAAAAACTGAAAAATTTAGTGCCCGAGCCCCCATGACTAAGAGCAAACCTTCGGTAGTGAAATGGTGGAGAAAGATAAGGAATAAGAAAGGTGGAGAAAAAGTAACAACGACAACACCAATGAAATGCATGTCATGGATGGGGATGAAACAAAAATTGTTTAAAAGAAAGAAGTTAACAAATGCACCAAAAAGGAATGCTAGTGGGTCCTCCCTAAAGCAGGCTCATGCCTTTAGTACCCTGATAGACCCACAAACCAAAGAGTCCGTAGGCTCTAGGGATTTCAATTGGAAGCAAGAGTTAAAAACTTACCAATAAGAAATTACGAAGGAAAAAAAATGCATCAATCAAGATATAGACTAATGATAATACCGGCAATGAGGTGAGAAATGGAAAAGAAAGGTGGAGAGGAGAGAATGGAATGGAAACCTAAAAACAAGGTTGTGTAAAGTCCCTTGTGTGTTTCATGGTTAATGTGATCGAGTAGAACTCATTCCAAATCTGGACTCAAACTAACCACATTCAGTAACCTCACATTAACACATTTGACTAACCCATCCTCTTAGAGCTTCAAGAATGCCTCCACAAAAAGCCACCACCATTCCAAGGAGAGCAAGATGGAGAACCAAGAAGCAAGAAGGGGCCTTAGTTAGAGGGAACCTTCAAGCATGGGTAATATGTCTTTCCAGCGCTTTAACTAGTGCATGTAGCCCAAGATCATTATTGTGTCTAAGGGGTGTGCTTTGAATTCTCATTGGTTTTTTTTCATGTGAGAACCACACTATGCAAAGACTTATTTTTATGAACTTAGCTTTTAGTGATTTGATGAATGGTTGGAATGGCGAAAACCCAAAGAAAAAGCATCCAAGCACTCAAGAGAATAGCCAGTACGAATGCATAGAATCCCTTTGAAGTCACACCCTTTTCATCCTTTGAGTCTTTCCTTAGTCTAAGAAATACCCAATCACCAATTCGTTAATAGTTTCATTAAAGAGAGGGACTATACAGTTCCAAGCCAAGGGAGACCATAGGATTTTATCGATGCATGTACGATGTGGACTCATTGCTTGTTTAATTAAAAAAAACCATACCTTATTATCAACATTGTACTTCAAAGGTAAAATCCAAACATTAACAATCTATATAATATTATTCATACCACCATCATGAACACTTATTGGGTGATGAACAAAATAAAGTAATCACACAAAGAAATGGTAAAAATATGAACGATGTTGTAAACAAAAACAAGAAAGATTAAAGAAATGTGTAAAACAAAAATATGTAAGACAAAAATGTGTAAAAAAAAATTTAGAAAGAATTGAGGGCCTTCAATGATTAGCAAGGGTGGCCATCTCCCCCATGACTGAATTGGAAGGAGAATATCTAAAATAATGAGCAAGGTTGCCCACTTACAGAGGTAGCATGTGTTCTAGCTAATCTAAACTCATGGAAAGGTTTTGTATGTTGCACGTTGACTAACAGTCTCTTATTTGGGCTCTCAGGTTTATATATGGTCATGGTGAAACACCCTAAAATTTGAAGACATTCTTGCTTCACTAGGACTTTGCAATTCACGCAGCGTTACAATAGTTCTTCAGAAGATGGATGCTCTGATTTTCACACTGTCCACTTCAGCAAGTTCTCTAAGTTAAGGAGTCTTGCTACGTTGTGCTAAGCTATGTAGCGTAGCAAACTTCAGAAGACGTTTGCAGAAGTACAATGCTATGCTACGCTAAGCTATGTTAGCATAGCACAATGTAGCAAAAGCTAGACGACCAGTCCCTTCCCCCGACTTCGAGTCCTTTGGCAATGTCTACTTCCATCAAAAAGTGGCGAACTTGGCTAAATCAAGTCATGTTTGTTGCCACGCTATGCTAAGCTACAAGGTGCAGTGAGGCGTAGCAATTCTGTGGAAGTGACAGAAGGCAATTCGAAGGGTGGGATCAGCAAGTTTGCAAGTTTCGAAGTGCAAAAGAAAAATTTCGTAGATTGGTGATATTTTTGCAACTAAGGACAGTTGCTATGCTACGCTACGCTACGTAGCGTAGCACAGCACAACAAGTCTGCGACAAACAGTTAGCATACTTCAAAGATCTTCAACGCATGTAGCAAAACACAACGCAATTTCTCGTTTCATTCGGTGGCTACACTACGTTGTGTAGCGTAGCATAGCGTAACAAGATGCTACACCATGTAAAACATGCTACGCTACAAGGCACGGAAAAATGTGGCAAGCAAATGCGCAACATCAATGCACCTCACCTAATCGCACCATTGCTCTGACAGCATAATTATGGCATGGCAGGCTCGTAATTATGGCGTGGCAGGCTCGCCCAACAGTCATGAAGGAACGTGCAGCATAGATAGGTCAGCATAAGCCCAAGGCACGTGGTGTTCAAACCACATATTTTGCGCGCCCTTGGTCCTATAAATACCCCAATGAGCAACGTTTAAAGGACTTTTGGACTTTTTCTCGGATTCCTCCTTTTCTGCTCTTGGGCCCTCCCTGACATCTTGGCATTCTAACTCTTAGACTCTCGAGCATTGTAAGATTTCTGTTTAACACTGTAAACAGTTAGCATTCTCAGTTGGCATTTTCGTTCTGTTCTCTTCTACCACCTTGGTAGTACTTTGCATTGTTAACACTAGAGTTCGTGTTCAAGCTCACGACCCTCTATCTCTACACGTCTCGGTTACTCTTGGGGATCTCTGCACTCCTTGACGTTGTGCAACCAATTTTATCCATCTTGAGAGAGCGAGGTCATAGCTTCGAAGCGGTGCATATTTTCTAACTGCATTTTACATTATCTCTTGTTTACTGTTGCATTTTACATTATTTTCTATCTCTTTTGCATCTAAGCATCACTTTGTGCTATTAATATCATTTTTCTTTAAATCACACGTTGCAAAAGGTTATATAGACACTGACTAAGTCCCTGTCTGATTGACCAGACCGTTCAGGGCACCTCGTTTCCATCCCCATCCAACATGGCCCTCCCGCGGAGATGGGGTCAAGACCGTGGTCGACCAACGATCCCTTGGCATTTTCTAGTTACCAACATTTTTGATCGCTACAGTATTTCTAGTGCTAGAAGGAGGGCCTTTTGGTGCCTTTTCTGCATGTCACGGTAGTCTTGTAAGCCTTCTGCACCTTGATGTGCATTAGCATAAACTTGAAACCCATCTGTGGTTGCTTACGCGTTGTGTGGTGCAGATCGGTCACCTCGACGGTTCCTCGGGAAGCCTACAGGACATAAAGCCTCTGATTGCCAGTTGACTTGCCTTCCTTTTTATGGTAGTCTTGCATGCGTTCTATACCCTGTCACGTACTAGCGTAAACATCACACCCTTTCGCGATTGTTTACGCATCATGTGGTACAGACCGGTTGCCTTGACGATTCCTTGGGAGCCTGGCAAGACATAAAGCCTTCCTTTTGGTTGCTTGTCAAATCCTTTGCTCTTTTCATTCACAAAATTGTGCTGCTGTCAAATCTCTTTGCTTTTTCCATTTGCAAAACTGCCTAGCTTTTTCTGTTTGCAAAATTTTCTAGCTTAGTAGCAATGGCTTCCGCAACTACCGCTGCTAACACCTTCAACTTGGAGGTTCCTATCACGGTTCAAGGCACCACTGGTGCCAAATAATCGCTGAACCCAATGCTGGAAACATGTCGATCCATTAGGATCCAAAACTCGAGGACCTGAGGGCTTGGCCCAGCAACACGAGCGTTATAACTTCCTCTGTGCAAAGGTTTAGGCAAACCTGCCTTTGGATGTACACGAATTCGAGAGAAAATGTAGCTTTGAGTTCGCTTACTGCGACGAGAAGGAATTCGTTCCCACTCTCGATGTTTCCATACCTTTGACATAGGCAAACCAAAGGCTTCTAGACCAGCAAATCTAGCTGGCTAAGCTTAGGGAGCAACAAGACACAGCGTCCAACCAGGATGACACCTTTCAAGATGGACATGAGGAACTTGATTCCCAATTTGATGATGGAGGTCAAGCCAACCCCGTTCCTATCCCTCCTACCCAGTCCTTCTAGGCCAACCTATTGTTTGTCACCGCTCCCTTTGCCATCATGCCTACACTTCCATAACCTACAACTACAAGCACAATGGGTAGCCATGCCACATTCCCAGCGTATCATAGCCCTTATTCCCTTATTTCATTCATAGCAACCATGCCTCTGCGAACTATTCATCAGCATATTCCTGTAGCACATAACATGCCAATCATGGCTACCCTGTCGTGTGTTCACATTGTACCTACTTCACAATCGTACGTAACTTCCAACTTCCATGTCAATCCCTATGCTCGCATCTATTCCATCCACTATGGTGGGCCCAGGCTTGTCCACGTGGTGGACCCCATTCCCTTCTTCACCTATTCTACAACCGTCACAGATGTCTCACTATGTTCGCCCTCAGACCTACCAAACCTCGCAAATGGTACAACCTAACACGGGGCTATGGTCTATTCTACTGGTGACACAAGCAGTCTATCTGGTGGCTCAACCCGCTGTTGCTGCTCCAACAGCACCACCTATCAGGTGGTGGAGAACACAAGCAACACCGTTCACGGGGGCGGTCCTAATGGTACCGTTGATGGGTCAAGCTGCCACCCCTACCATTCCATAGGTGGGAGCTACCCTGGTAGTTCCCCAACCGTCCACGACGTCGCAGGGTCTGGATCAAGTGTTCCAGCTTATCCAAACACTCATTGAGGAAATAAAACATCTCAAAGCTATCGGGTCTAACACGATACAAGTCATGGACTTTTACCAGGATGACCCCGTCAGCCCTGCAATCCTTGCTTTGACATTACCCCTAGGGATGTCTCTTCCACACTTCACAAAATATGATGGGGAGGGGGATCCCAATGCACATCTAGTTACCTTCAGATCTAAATCTCTTCTGTTGCAACAATGGCTGCACATGATCATTTGTGTCTTCGCTATATCCTTAGCTAGGAAAGCCTTGGATTGGTATCACGTGCTACCGTGCTCATCCATTTCAACTCTGGAAGAGCTTCTAACCCAGTTTGTGACATGCTTCAAGTACAATTTGAAGGCAGAGACCACGCTGGAGTAGCTGATGAGCGTAAAGCAGGAGCCTCTGGAACCAGCCCAGAAATTCATCCAGCTCTAGAGCGCAACCCTTAACGAAATCTGCAAGCCCATCACGGAGGCCCACTTACTGGCCGTCTTTAAGGGTGTAGTGAATGACTTTATCAAGTCTAAACTATACTACCTCACCCCTCGCACTCTTAGTCAAGCCTTCGCTTAGACTAAGAGTATACAGGATGCGGCTAAGGCGAGCAAAGACTCGGCCTACATCACTTACAGAAATACCTTCACAAAGAAGGACAAGGGTAAGGCCCTAACAACCATAGTGGTTGCTGTGGTGACTGAGGCCAAGCCCAGACCTAGCAACAATGGTAATAAGAACAACAAGAACTCGATCATACCTGCAACTCATGCCATGGCCAAACAAGGTAATGCGCTGCAACCTTTGGTGCCCACAGATGAGACATCTACGCAACCCAAGCCAAACTCTGAGTGCAAAGATCGCTCAAAGTACACCCCACTACCTCTCAAGCCTTCAGAACTTCTGAAGAAACTGTTGGCAATGGGGCACATACAATACAAATAAATGTCACAAGAAGCAATTAGCAGACATCAACGCTATTGCGAGCTCCTTAGGAACCCCTCTTTGGCCCTACCCAATGATCCCCCAATTCCTAAGGATTTCAGGCTAGATAGGTTTTGTGAACCATCAATAGTGTGGTCACAACATGGATTACTGTCTTGCATTGCAGGATGACATCCAAAGATTGATCGACCAGGGAAAGTTGATGTTGGATGAAAGCAACCCAATACGTCCTAAAAACCAATCTATGCATGTCTACACAGACCCCCTCAATGCCAAAAATGCCAATTATGTCATCAATGCCATTAGCATTGACAGTGATCCTTGGCCACCCCAATAGCCATTCGTGGTCCGTGTGCCTTAGGGTAGTGCACCAGCACCACGAGCGACTAATCAAAACTTGCAATAGCTGTTCATTCTGAGGGTCCCTCCATGGACATCCATCTCAACACCACCTGTTAGTGAAACCGCACCACTTCGCCCGCTAACACCGTTAACTCCTTTCATCATTAGGGGGACGACTCCTTCGATAGCCTCTGCCTCACATAAAACAAATGAACAACCTTCTCATCCTAAAAAATGAGAAGTGTGTTTCGCAGGTGAGACGTTGAGAGGAGGTACCTCCCCTGGTACTTCCAAGCCTACGTCTTCACCCCTTACATCTATACCTTTGTAACGAAAGACAAACATTGTCACAATCGCACAGTCCATGCTGCCCTGCCAAAAAGGGTCTGGACATAGACCCGAAGTCGCCCCCCCTCAGGAAATTCATCTTCTGGGATGAATAGAAGAGGAGGAACGCATCAAAACAGGGGGTATCCAAGACCTTCTGGATGCCCTCACCTAGGTCAAGAAAGCTCTAAAGTAGAAAAATGCTACACTGAGCTTGTACGACCTAATCATGACGTCTATACCCCACCGCGAGGCTCTAATCTGCATGTTGATAGTGGTTCCAGTCGACGAAGACATGCTAGCGGAAGAGGAAGTGATCCACTCGGTCATGCTTCCCTCTGTACCCACAGAGCCTGCACCATCCCAATTGACTTTCAGTAATGATGCCATTAGGGAAGATCCCGAAAGGGGTTAGGTGACTACGGTGCCTCTCTTTATCACAATTCGGGTCGGCCAACACCAGATCTGAAGGGTACATGTTGATGATGGGGTTACCATGAATGTCATCCCCTTCCCTATTGTGGATAAGTTGGGTTTGGTTGATCAGATCAAACCCACGACGATGTCGTGTCTAAAGTTGTTCAATGAGGCACACATCCTAGTGAAGGGCATAGTTCACATAGAATTTGTAGCAGGGGACTAGTTCCCCATAAACGCAACATTCATCGTTGTCGAGGAAATGCTCGGGTTTAACCTGATCTTGGGGAGATCATGGTTAGCGTAACTTAGGGCTGTCTCTTCACCTATAGACTAGGAAATCCACCTACCATACGCAGGCAGAGAGGTGGTGATCCACAGTGACAAAGTAGAAACATAAGCAATCAATAACATAGGCATGGAGCAGGGCTCAGAGATCGTAACCTCTGGGAATAAAGTGCATGCTCATGCGCATACTAGCAATCCAACGGAAGAATCAGCTTAGCAAACCGATCTTCAAAATGAAAGTGCATGGGTTGAGTTGCCCTTCCAAGCAAGGTACAACGATGTGAACGAGGGCCCTGGTGAAACACCTCAACCTTATGTTTTAATCAACCCAAAATGGGTCAAGAGGCAGCTATGCATAGTGTAGCAACCCTACTGCCTCCTACCTAGTTGCCATCCCTTGTGCATTCATCACTTTTTGTTTTGTTAACACGTCATCCTTTTGGCATGCTACGCTATGGCCCGAAATGGCCTAAAACTAGCATCGTTGCTTTTTGCTTTATTAACATGTAATCCTTTTGGCATGTTACGCAAAGGCCCAAAATGGCCTAAAACTAGCAATCGTCCAAAATGGCCTAAAACTAGTAATGGCCCGAAATGGCCTAAAATTAGAAATGGCCCAAAATGGCCTAAAACTAGCAAGAGCCCGAAACAACCTAAAACTAGCATATGAAAGCATGAAAACTTTACACGATACATAAGTTAACGCAAAATCAATTTTTTTTCTGAAGTTTTTCATTTTATTCAAAATTTTTTCCTATTGACAATGTTTGCAAAACTTTTACAAAATTACAAAATGTCAAAATTTCAAAAAAAAAACTACCATGCGGTCATGGGTCTTCTCTGTTGCATCATCCTTGTTGTTCTCCCCTGCTCCATCTGCTTTTGCATCATCTTCCCCTGCATTGTCCACTGCCGATTTTTCATTTCCTCCCTCTACAGGCCTTGCACCCTCATTTGGAGCCTGCATCGTAGGAATGAAGTGAAACACCACAAAAATTTGGACCTAACACTTTCGGACAAGAATCAAGCTAAGTCATGGTGCTTCCCAGCATGATTGAAACTTGTGAGCTTCAAAAATAGCATTAAACGGAGTTGAATCAAGAAAGTAAAAGTTCCTTGAGATCCATTGGAGACTACATCAACATCTGGCAACAAGAACTACAAGTTTCAAACTCAAAACACTTAGTTTTGACTAAGTATACTTCTTGCACACAGGCCTGCACGCCTAGTGTGCAGCTCAGCGTGTAGCAATATTTGGGCCCCAAAAATGAGCCAAAACATGCTAGAATTGAGCATCTGGATCCCCTAGGACCTTCACCAAGGTCCCTAGTAGCTCTCAGGCACCCAAAAATGAAGATTCAACCTCGAAATGATGCATTTACATGTGTGTACGCTGAGCATACATACTCTGCACGCCTAGCCTACAGCCCAGCGTGCACCAACTTTTGAGCTCCAAAAACTCCTCCAAATAGGCTAGCATTGAAGGTCTAGACCACCTATGACCTTCCCAAGGGTCCCTAGAAGCTCTCAGGCACTTGAAATTCAATTTTTGGGCTCCAAATGATGGGTTTTCATGCCTGCACGCTGGCCTACAAGCCCAATATGTACCATCATAGACAGACCAAAACAGACACTCAGAGCATGATTTTCATAGGAAATCAACTCCTAGAGGTAGGGAAACCATCAGACATTATCCTGGGCTCCCAAAAATCAAGTTTTGACCTTGAAAAGTGGCACTTTCATGCCTGTACGCTGGCCTGCACGCCCAGCATGCAGCCTAGCATGCACCACTTTGAACAAGGTTGATCAGGCATTTTAGGCAAGATTTTGACATGGAGTCAACCCTCAAGGTATGGTCAATGAATCTACAAGTCCACAGGCTCTAGAAACTTCAATTTTAGGCATCATAAGGGTCATTTTTGGCCCTGCATGCCTAGCATGCATGCCTGGCGTGCAACACAGCATGCACACTAGAAACATGCCCAAAACTCAGTCAAAATGAAGCCAAAATGAGCCCCTGGATACCCTGGAGAACCACCAACACTTAGAAAATAAGGATCCAACTCCAGTGTACAAGATTAGGCTGTAAAACTAGAATTTTCATGCCCACACGCTGGCCTGCACGCCCAGTGTGTACGCCCATCATGTACACTTTTGGAGCCTCCTAAAACCCTATCAAATCAAGGTCAAATGAGTCCACAATCGATAGGTAGCATCTTCAGGACATCATGCATCCAAGTCCATGCTCAAAACTAGCTTCACAGTTCAAAATTTGGTTAGAAATTCTTCATGTTTTCCCACACGTTGTCCAACTTGTGGAGCGTATATGCCCAGCGTGTACACGCTGGCATGGTTCACGTTGTACACTTGTAAAATTTTATTCTTTCACACCGGTCAATGCCCCACCTATCACTAGATCCATAAATTTTGCCTCTCATAGCTAATCATCCCACTCCAAATCTGAATTCCATGCTCTAAGATCATATAAAAACCCCAATTTCTAACTAAATAGGGGTTCGAAATCAGAGACTAGAGACAAAAAAAACCTAGAGACACTTAGCAAATCAGAGTAGGAACCTGATATGCTGGACTTCTACCCTGTACATTGAGCATATAGCCTTCATGCTATGCCTATAGTTTAAACCAGTACATCATCATCTCCCAACATCCATCAGGGCTATTTGTCCGCCTTGTGTCAGATTTGCAACTACGTTTAGACCGGTGCATTGTAATCTCATTTCGCAATAAAGTTGTTTCATTTCTGATCAAGATTTGTTACAGTTTTTGATGAGTGACGAGGTACCCCTACACTCAACCATACGAAACGAGTGTCGCACGTGCGATCCGGTCGAACTTCGTAGATGGACTAGTTGTGGCACATAGCTAGTTAGCCTTAGGTCGCAGTTCGCTGTCTTCCCATCTAGACTAGTTTTGCATATGTCACGTATGGTTTAGTGTAGATGAGGCGTATGATGTGTTCCTAATTCTATGCTACTCCTAATGGCAATGGAAAATAATATTTAACTAAATCTAAGCTAAGATGAAAAGGGTAAAGAAATCTAATCTAGCCTAAGTGCGACGAGCAACCGATTCCTTGATCAATCGTACACATCTTGGACTTCGTGCACGACTGCCATTGGGACTACCAAGCATAGGCCTAGGTACGCCACTGGGATTACCAAGCGCAGACCCCAAATACGCCACTAGGTTACCAAGCGTAGATCCCCCTAGCTACACCACTGGGCTACCAAGCAGTCACACTTAAATGCTCATAACCAAGTCGTACTCGTTCCGCTTCTAGGAGTTTAAGGGTGAGAAACTACTCGCGATGAGTAACCGATTCCTTAACTAGCCGTACACACCCGTAGATGCTCGTAGTTAAGTCGTACTCACATCGCACTATGAAANATTCTAACTCTGGAGGGATCAAACTGCCAGAGCTTCGCTACTCTAAAACTGGGATCCCCAAACAAGGGAGAGCCTCCTCTTATTTATAGACATGGCGGCGGACTGCAATATCGCGTATGCGATATCGTAGGGAAGGACGCGATATCACATATGCGATATTGCGGGGGATGTGATATCGCGTACGCTATATCGCGACCTATGTGAACTGCGTCTCATCATACCCCCACGACTGAATAAAGACTTGTCCTTGAGTTAAAAGGAGAACAAGCTTCAGTGATTACATAGTGGATAGGTATGGGATTATTAACTGGAAAAGAAATGGACAAATGCCGCAGTGTGGGAAGACACAACACAGAGAAAAAATGCTACAACTACAAAAATGTGGAACTCATGTAGTTCCTGGTGGTGGTGGCTCCTCCATGGGTGCTTTCCCTTTGTCATGTGCTCCAAGCTTTGAAGGTTGATGATGCTGAAGAATAGCCTGGAGCTTCTCCTCTTCGGTTCGAGGGTCTTGTGCTGTCCATGCTGATGCTCCGATGTTTGATGGAGTTGGCACTTCCCACGGACAGGGCAGTTGTGGAAACATCTAATTAGCTTTGACGTACCACGCCGCGAACACCCGTCGTTCCTCTTCATAGGCTCTGGCTCTATCTTTGTATTCATGAAGTTCTGTTAGCTGTCGAGCCAAGTCGGTTGCCACATCTTTCTATCCTTGGTAGCTTTCTTTTACCACCGCGAGTTTAGAATTTGCAACATCTAATTTTTCAGCCAACTGCTTCCGTTCTGCAAATTCTGCTTCATATTTGATGTGGGTGGAAGCAACCTGCTGCTCGAGCTCTGACCTCAGGCATCCTGTTGTTAACATGGCCAGGTTGGCATATCAAAGGTTTGCCAACTTCATGTATTCAGTTAAGTCTTGGATCTGCAGGTCCCGGTTCTTAATTTCCGCCTAGTGGGCATAGGCATAAGTGTCCAATATGGCCCCCCAATCAGTGTGCTGGGCATTGATGCTATTGATTTGAGCTTTGGCCATATGGATCTCCTTCTCTAGGATCTGTTTATACATCCCCACCTGATCACGGAAATGCTCCTTCAGCTTCTCATGTCGTTTAGCCTCATTCTACCATGCACTAATCTCGATGGCTGATTTCTGTCGAATAATGCGTACCTCCTCCATTGAGAGGGTTCGATTTTCTCAGGCTAAACGGCTTACATCTTGGTTGACTCGGATGAATTGTTCTCGCAGCTAATGAAAATGCTCATCGAGAACATTCTTTTGCTTCTCCACAGAAGTCAACCGAAGGTTATCTGCAACCAACTGCTTATTCTCTTCTTGCAAGGCCTTGAGTGCCTTAAGATGCACATGAGTTTGCGCCTTTGCTATGGAGGCATCCCAAGTGGCCGTCTCCTTTTCTTCTGCCACCTTCTTATTTTCTGCAATTAGTCTGGTTAGTTGCTCGGTTTTAAAATTGTCTAACTGGTCTGCGGGAACCAATCGCAAGGGATCCTACTGTGCTGCTTGTAAGGCGATGAGCTGCTCTTGTAATTTTTGCACTTCAGCCTCAGCATGCTCAACCCTTACTTCAGATATGACCAATTTCCCCTTTGTCGAAATGAGGTTTGACTGAATTGCCATTACATCCTGGGGGATGTCAAACAGGGACGTTAAAACTTGTCCTGTTTGAAGCAATCTGTCCAATACATCCTCATGTTTAGCAGGAGTCATTGAGGTTCCAGCAATAGTTTGAGCATCCTGTGCTCCTGAAAGATCTACCGGTGGCACAACAAGTACATTAAAAGACTCTTTGATGTGGTTAGCAACCACCTCAGCTACTCCCGCGGCATCCTGGTGTTGCATGACCACCACAGTGGCCCCTTTACCAGTCTCTAACTAAACTTGTAAAGAAGCTACGTTTCCAGAGATCTATTGTGACCATCTACTTTCCCCTCCTCCTGTTTGCATTGACAACTCACCCCTTGTGCGATCTACTGAAATCGTAGGCTAGCTGGCATCATCGATGACACGGAAGAGATTAGCGTCATCACGACTTCCCCAACTGATCGTCTCAGCAATGGTCCTCAAATGGATCATTGACGGTCTATAGTCTTGCGGTGGAAACTGATCCTGACCTGTGCCAGGTCTTGATTCTTGTTGTTGGCTGGGACCTGTGGCCGGAGGTTGACTAGGTCCTGCAAGTTGAGTTGCAGGGGGTTCATTCATTTATTCTTCATCTTCCTCATCTGGTCCCAACTCTTCGTCAGTGCTCTTTCTTGGAGCTGGCGCCTTTAACAATTCAGCATAAGAAGCATTTTGGGCTTTTCGGAGGACGTCATTTGTATATCCCTGAATCCCAGCCCGACGGCACAGTTTTCTGATAAGACAGGGAAAAGGGAGTGCCATTTTTCCTGTCTTCCGTTCTTTGAATCGCCTTAGGATCTCCGTCAAATATAGATGAGGAAGGTTAGCGTTAACCTTTCCCATCAACACTGCACATCCTCTTGCCGCGTACGTTGATATTCTTTTTAAACCTTTTGTGGGGAAGAGATGATAGGTTCCGATTCTGAAATAAACTCTCTCTTCCGTAGTCAGCTCACCAAAAGCTTTATCTCTGCCATAAGCCCTTTCTAGCCAATCCTTTCGCACATCAGGGTCTAATCGGGTGGATAACCGAGCAACATGGGGGCCTGAATTCGGAAGGTTTAACACTTCCGAAATCACCTGTGCAGAAAAATCCACTGTCACACCACCGATGTTTACCGTGGTGCCTTGCTCCTTATCGTGCCAAAATAGGTACGTTTCTCCTAAGTACCAGGCACCTTGTTCAGAGAGGACAGGCCATAAGGGAGACCCTTTGAGGTGATCCCTAACAGCCTCAGGAGCGAACTCTGCAAAAGATTCGAAGTTGAGTTCCACAATCACTGAAGCGATTGTGGACTTCGTGTGGATAGCCTGAACACATTCCGAGGGCAACGTGAATTGTTGTCCCAGTTCAAGCGCAGCAGCTCCTCCTTCCACCTGCCCAGATCGTCTGGTAGGAGGTTCATCTTGATGGATGCTGAATGAATGCACCTCCTGTTCATTATGTTGTCCGGAAGGGACTTGCCTTTGACCTCTCCTAGGTTGTTGTGCTCCACCTTGGGTCGGACTCTTCTGCTGGGAGCGTTTCGGGGCCATCTGCAATCACACAGGCCGACATTAGTAAGGTTGTTTAAGAAATCAAGTTATACCTTACTACTTGTCTTAATTAAAGATCGTTTGTTATTGTGTGATTGTATCCGAAAAGTAGGATAATGGGTCCTATGACTTAGGTGGATTTGCTTTGTAATATCCCAGTATACTTAAGGTCATATGATTTATGGCACAATTTGTCTGAGTGTTAGTATTAATTACCCTAATTGATGTCCTTTGGGCGATGAAAAATTTCAAAAAAGTTAGGCACTTTTCGGCGAGTGTCTCTCCCCCATGACTAAACTGAACACTCCGGGTTCAAGCAGGTTCAAACGGAAATAAAATTGGAGGACCAGCGCACGAGACATAGGTGAAAAAGCAAGGGTCACTCAATTGCAAGTCGTAGAGAAAAAATTCAAAAACTTCTCCTTGCGTAAATGCCAAATGAAGCTAAGTGTTGCGGTGGGGGTTCCTATTTATAGGAACAGGGGACGCGATATCGCATACGTGATATCTCGTCCAAACAGTAGTGAGACACCTGAAAGAGACCAAATTTTTAATGAGTTTTCTTGAAATTAAGGTGTAAAAAGAGGACATTAACAAGAATTAATGTATTCAAGGGTAATAATGTGAATTCGAGAGGCACTTTGAATGATAAGGATGTGAATTCAACAATTAAAAGTTTGGCAATTATGAAGAAAAGGGAATGTAATGGTACATTGGAACGTTAAAGTTTGAGAGGTAATAGATGGGAAAGAAATTTATGGAAATTAAGCCGAGGGTAAGAAATTGTGTGGTCTAGCTAAAGAATTAATGGAGATTACAACAAAATTACACAAGTGGATCCTCCCCAAAGCAGGTTTCACCCTATTATGCCCTTGTGTAATCACACTTAAAGTGTTTGTGGGCACTAGAAGGATTAATTGTAATCTGCACTAACTCCACAAAACACACACATGTAAATATCACCGGAATGAGATGAAAATTTTATGTTACACGAGACACGAGCTACAATTACACGAACAGTGAGATGAGATGAAGTATAGAAAGGGATCGTAGATATCGGGACATGAGGTAACTATCGTAGGGAACAATGAATCCTACGTGTAAAGCATGATTAAGGTGTCATTAACCCATCGTTCCAAGATCAGGACCAAGTCCATCCGTCTAATAGTGACATCGCATTGTTTCATCCCATGATGAACAACTATGAGAGTACCATAACAACAAGGCGTATGATCACTTGGCGTTTAGTACAAGGGAGGAGTGGTTTTTGTTTTATGGCACTTCCTTTTTCTCTCTTTTTTTTTCACTTTACTGAATCCAGAGAAATCGCCAACCTTTAGGCATGGGTGCATGTCTTTCCAGTGGGAACCCCTAGAATAGCTTTTGAATTTTGAGTGCCCTTTTGATTACTCTTACTCCAATTTTTCATTATATCTACAAGGATCTTAGTACAACCATATTGCATGATAACTCCCACAAGTGACATCAAAGAGAATCCACAAGTCCCCTTGATGTCACACCCTAATCAGTCCCTCTTGGTCCATCTTTCTTTACTTTAGGTACAATGAACACAAAATTAATTTTAAGTTTAGAAATTTCAAGAATATCACTGTACCCTCGAACAGAGCCTCTTTATTGATAGAGTGGATGAGTGGGTGTAGTGGGCTCACTGTTTCAAATAATTGATCACTCATGACTTAATAACATAAAACACATCTCAACCAACGATCCACATGAGTGTTTTATTCGTAGATGAGATTACTTACAAAAA
>MNCI01029550.1:447289-501489 GCA_015680685.1 Gnetum montanum
TGGGACTACCAAGCATAGGCCTAGGTACGCCACTGGGATTACCAAGCGCAGACCCCAAATATGCCACTGGGTTACCAAGCGTAGATCCCCCTAGCTACACCACTGGGCTACCAAGCAGTCACACTTAAATGCTCGTAATCAAGTCGTACTCGTTCCGCTTCTAGGAGTTTAAGGGTGAGAAACTACTTGCGATGAGTAACCAATTCCTTAACTAGCCATACACACCTGTAGATGCTCATAGTTATGTCATACTCACACCGCGCTATGAAAGAAATAAATAACATTAAATAAATAACAAAGAAATAAACTAAGTGAATGCTGCAATGATGAAGTAATCTCAATCTTTATTGCTGGTCATGTACGTGTCCAAGTATGGCACACTCGAATAAAGACACCGTACAATTACATTCACCACACTGCGGGTAGACACGGGAAAAATTCTAACTCTGGAGGGATGAAACTGCCAGAACTTTGCTACTCTAAAACTGGGATCCCCAAACAAGGGAGAGCCGCCTCTTATTTATAGACATGGCGACGGACTGCGATATTGCATACGCGATATCATAGGAAAGGACGCGATATCGCGTACGCGATATTGCGGGGGATGCGATATTGCGTTGGCTGCGATATCGCGTACATGATATTGCGGCCTGTGCAAACTGCATCTCATCAGTTTTCATCCATTTTTGTTTACCTCTATATTTGTTTTCTTTGCACATTCATGTTCTGGTCAACGTTTATCATGCTGTTTACGTATAACCTAGCGTATTGCACATTGCTATATGTTGGGGAAATCCTTGTCTGATCTGCGTGCGGACCACCCAAGGTACTCTACCTTCGTTCGTTCCAGATCGTCCTCAAGCGAAGGTAGGGTCTTCTGTGCTCATCTATAAATCACGCGGTGCTCATCCCATTCTAGCCTTGCACAGACAATTTTATATAGTATTAAAAATGGTGCTAGAAGGAGGACCTCTCTTTGCTTAGATCTACTCCAACCCGGCATAGATCTCTTCAGATCTGCTAGTCCATCTCATAGATCTGCTTCCTGCAACCCCAGATCTACAATCGATTTTCCCAGATCTACACTCAGTCAGCGTAGATCTGACTTCAAATCTTTTAGATTTGCACCCTATTTAGCCACATCTGTTGCACACCTAGCATGTATACACTGCATGCTGAGGCCTGCACACTGAGATCTGCATGCTGAGGCCTACATGCTGAGATCTACACGCTGAGGCCTGCATGCTGAGATCTGCACACTGAGACCTACACGTTGAGATCTACATGCTGAGGCCTGCACGCTGAGATCTGCATGCTGAGATTTGCACGTTGAGGCCTGCACATTGAGATCTGCACACTGAGGCCTACACACTGAGATCTTCATGCTGAGGCCTGCACGCTAAGATTTGCATGCTGAGATCTGCACGCTGAAGCCTGCATGCTAAGATCTGCACGCTGAGGCCTGCACTCTGAGATCTACACGTTGAGGCCTAAATGCTGAGATCTGCATGCTAAGGCTTGCATGCTGAGATCTACACACTGAAGCCTGCACGTTGAGATCTGCACACTAAGGCCTGCACGCTGAGATTTGTACATGGAGGCCTACACGCTGTCAGGCAAGTCTGTACACTATCACTCTTTGGTATACACTGCTAACACTTAGAATTTTCTTCATTTATTGTCCAACACTTAACCAAAATTTCACTCATTTACACTGTCACATTCAAATATTTAAAACATCTAACAATGGACCTTGCCCAAGCACGCATCACCATGGAGTCATCTCAGAACTCTAACGCATGCACCTTCGTAATCCTCACACAAGAACAATACAACTTTATCTGTGTGAAGATTCAGGCCAACCTTCCTCTTGACACCATAGAATAGGAGGAAAAATGAAACTTTGAGCGCATATACATGGGAGGTCATGAATTCGTCCCCTCTATATATGACATCATCCCCCTTTCTGAGCCTCACCATCGACTCATCTCTCAACTCCTTCTAGCAAGGGGCCAAAACACACGGTGACCCACTGAGGAGCTCCAAAACCAACATGATGTAGATGACTTCGAGGCACAATCTGAACCTGAGGATTCATACCATACCCTCAGTCCCCATGCCTATGTGAATCCATCATTCCACCCTCACATGGGACAGATGACCACTCACCAAGTATCAACAAGCACGCAAGCACCAGTATCCCAACAGAGATTACCCATGCCCATCTCCACCCAGTACATACTGCACGTGCAAATGCATGGGGCCACTTTCATTACACTGGCCTTGCACATCCAGGGTGTCACTTCACAGTTTGTGGCTAGGCAAGGAACCATACCCCTTGTTCAACAACCCACTCACTTCAACATGCCACACCCCACAACCACAACTTTGAACATTGCTCCTCAACAACAAATGACAACCCAACAATCTCCTCAACCAACTAATCTGCCTACCGCTCAAGAGTGGGCAAAAGTAAAACAAATGATGCAAGCATTAGCTGATGAGGTAAAGCACCTCGAAGTAAAACAAATGATGCAAGCATTAGTTGATGAGGTAAAGCACCTCAAAACTACCAACACTAAACAAGTTAAAGTACTGGATTTCTACCAGGATGATCCAATTAATTCTTTAGTGCCACCATTAGCTTTACCCAAGGGAATCACACTACCCCAGTTAATCAAGTACAATGGGAAGGGAGATCCGAATGCTCACTTAGTTACTTTTCAACTCTATTTCTTCAAGCTTGGGCCCACGTAATCTTGCGCGTGTTCGCTATGTCCTTAATGGGCATAGCCTTAGACTAGTACCAAGCCCTGCCACGTAACTCCATATCCTCTCTGGAGGATCTATTATGCCAATTCGTTACCAGGTTTAAGTACAACCTCAAGCCTGAAGCCACACTAGATACTCTGATACAGGTGAAACAAGCACCACTAGAACCAATGCAGAAGTTCATCCAATAATGGAGTGCAGCCCTTAACCAACTTCATGAGCCCATCCCTGAAACGTATTTGCTTACAATTATGAAGGGAGCCGTGAATGACTTCATTAAGTTAAAACTGTACTACCTAAGTGCTCAAACGTTGAGCCAAGCCTTCACACAGATCAAGAACATTGAACAAGCTGCACAAGCCAGCAAAGAGCCTGCTTATGTGGCTTACAAGAACCAACACGTTGCCAAACAATAGACAACAACAGAAATTGTAGCCGTAGGCACAAAAATAACACCAATACCAATCTGCCTACAATGACAGGGGCCACCCCAAGGTCCAACTTTCAATGCAAGGATCGCTCTAAGTATATGCCGCTACCCACGCGACCCTCTGAACTACTAGAGCAACTCCTCAAAACTGAGCAAATCCAATACAAATAAGTAGTGGAGAATGCCTGTCGAAGACACGACAGGTACTACGAGCTACTGAGGAATCCCACTTTAGCAGCACCAAACGAGCCCCCAATTCCACAACATTTCAAGTTAGATCAATTCTGTCACTACCACCAGATGTTTGGTCATAATATCGACAACTGTCATGCCTTACTGGATGATCTTCAGACAATGATAGAACGGGGCCAACTTAACATCAACACCCTGAATCAACCTAGCACAGATGATGCCCCCTATGTCATAAACTCCATTGGCATAGATAGTAAGCCTAAACTTGTGCGGCAACCTTTTGTGATCCATGTGCCTCCTAGCAAGGCAAAAATCCCCTCCGCCTCCATGAGCAAGAGGCCTCCCATCGTCATCAAGGTGCCACCTAGAGCACCGACAACACCTTTCCTGGTCAAAGTACCACCACCTCACATGTCCGCTAAGACGTTAAACTGGTAAGATTCAATGAAATCCTGAGCACCGAAGACACCCTTTGTGGTCAAAGTACCACCACAACTGTCTACTAAGATGTTAAACTGGCATGATGCACCAACCACAATTGCAAAGAAACCTTTCATAATCAAGGTGCCACAACAAGCTAGTCAGACTCCTTCCAAACTACCATTTGTCATAAAGGTGCCACCACGTGATGGCCCCTCACCTAGCTAGAGCCCAACCGTAGGCAATGTCTCAACCTCTTCTCCCTGAAGAGTCAACCCTGCCAATGACACGAGTAAGCCCACCAAATGGCAGCAGAAGAGGACAAATGAACAATGAACAAAAACGACAGCTGAAGCAAAGGCCACACCTAGTACACAATAACTGAATGCTAGGGGCCCTGCCCCTAATCCCAAACAAACCAGGCCCAAGTCCCTGACCCATACAGAGGCAACCAAGACAACGACAACTAACACGAACTTTGTAGCTACACTAGCCCAGGTGAAACAAACGCTCAAACAAAAGAACACAACCATGAGCTTGTACGACTTAGTCATGACATCATCAGCTCATCACGAAGCCTTAACACAAATGTTAGCATCCATTCCTATTATAGAGGACATCCCTGCTAACATGGAATCCATTCGTACAACGATTTCACAACACACATCACAAGGATTGGGTTCAAACACCTTAGCCTTCTGTGATGATGTAGTTAAAGTTAACCTCGAATGAGGGGAGGTCACAACAACTCCATTTTCAATTAGCATACGTGTTGGGCAATGTACCATTCATAGAGTGGATGTTAATGATGGTGCGGCAACAAACGTAGTTCTATACTCCATCATCGACAAACTAGGCATGGTAGACGAGATCATGCCAACAGAAACCACGTGTCTAAAATCCTTCAACGGTTCACATGTCACAGTCAAGGGCACGATTAACCTAGCCTTTGTGGTAGGAGAACAATTCCCCACCAGCGTGGAGTTCACTATCATAGAAGAGATGCCTAGTTTCAACATGATTCTTGGAAGACCTTGGCTAGCCCAACAATGTGTCATTTCCTCACTGATACATCAAGAAATCCGCCTTCCATACGAAGGTGGATAAGTCATTATACATGGCGACAACACTCCCTTTCAAGCTGACCACAACATAGACATGTCACAAGTCTTGAAAGAGGAGCCTCTTGATGCAACACACATGGCAAAAAATGCAACACCTAGAGCCAAAATGCTTGAACGAGTGGCAACCGACATAGTATTTAGAGCTAAAACGCTCGAATGATTGGCAAAAATCATAAGCCTCCCAGTTGAGCCTAAGCCTAAAATACTTCCAAAACCACATCTAGTTAGGAGACAACCACATGATCAAAATGCCCCAACGACCAAAAACCAGCCGGATCCCCCCCCACTCTTCACCTTTGTTCGTTGTGCATATGTCACCTTCATTTGCATTGTACTAGCTTACGCGTTTACATGTGGCCCAAAAAGGCCTTAAAATAAACTACGGCCTGAAATGGCCTTAAACTAGCTCATGGCCTGAAAAGGCCTTAAACTACCACCTTTTCACATTGTTTTCTATTTACTTGTGCATTTCAGTTCATGTTTTCTGTAGTTGCTATTTAACATTGTTTTCTCTAGTTACTTTCGTTTACAGGATCATACAGACGTACACGCATGCATCCGCACACTTTAGTCCTAGCATCATGACGGTAAACTAATACCACAAATTAGTCTTGGCATCATGATGGTAAACTGATACCACACTTTAGTTCTGGCATCATGACGGTAAACTGATACCACAGATTAGTCCTGGCATCATGAAGATAAACCGACAACACAGAGTTCTGTCCAACATGACATTAAACTGTCACACTCATTTACCAGAGTCCACTAAGACTATAAACTAGCTTGCCTCTTCATAGTCCTCCATGACTATAAACTAGCATCGCACCATCTGTTACAATGATAAACTAGCAACGTCCAATGGGTTATGATGTAAAACTAACCCACGATAGTCCGCTAAAACTATAAACTAGTAGGATCATCCCTCGCATGTTCATCTGATGCTGTAATTCATGAAATTTCTTCATCAACTCCTGCCGCATCATTCATCACACTGGCTCTAACAACACTATTGCTGCTCATTTTGTTTGCCTTAAGTTTCACATGGTGCCTCCATTTGCCTCGGCCGCTTTCATGTCTAAAGTGTTCGCTAACTCATTCACTTGTGGTTTTCTTATCTTCTTGGAGTTGTGTTTGCAGGATGACACCCGATGGTGCTCATACATGGATACACTTCATCATGGTGACAAGGTGCCACATTGTGTCTAACGCATGCAACTAGGTTAATCAATCTATTCAAAAGTACATTGCCAGTTCCCAATACATTCTCCATTTCCCCAACACTCTCGTTCCCTTTCCTACTCGGTTATAGTTCCTAGATACACCCAGTACGCCCCAAAACTTTGAGGACACTGTTGCATGCTGCGACACTCTCAAGCAGTTGTAGCACACAACACAACACATGAGCATGAGTGAAAAATTGAAAGAAAGCTTTTTCCAAAAAAAAAAAAGCAAAAATAAAGAAAAAAAAAGAAAAAGCAAAAGAAAAATAAGAAAAAAAGAAAAAGAAAAAGAAAAAAAAGAAAAAAGAAAAAGCAAAAGAAAAAAAAGAAAAAAAAAGAAAAAGCAAAAGAAAAAGAAAAGATCAAAGAGCAAAGAGAAAAATGAACCACAAGACCCTTGGCACTTTCCATACAAGCCCCAGGCGGGAAGGCAGTTGTCTTGGAAAGAAGTACTTGTGTCTCAAACCATCATGTTTCACCTCACTGTGTGGATTTGGCTGTTAGACAATGGGTTCCCTTAGACACTCCACAAGGGTCCTATTTCTCCAAAGAACACATCATCTCATCGCGTGGCTTTGGTTGTGACAACGAGTTCTCTCAAACATGATACAAGAGTCTCGTTCCTCCAAAGGATGTACTCCTCATGCCTTGGTTCGAAGTCTGCAAAATATTGGCCATTGACAAGGAACAACATGGGCCTTTAGCATAGATGAAAACTCCTCTCCTACACCTGCACAATCCCTTAATTAATTCCCAATCCCATAGTTGCAAACATCTCCACTAGACATCCTCTCAAAACTTCATTCCCCAATCCCAGGTACTTCTGAACATAGTGCAAGGACATCTGGCCAAGTGTCAAAGGACAATGCTACTAAGTTGCTTGTAGTGTTTCATACTTCTTTGTCGATGCTTCTTGGGTCGATTCCTCCAAGCATCAATAAAGAGGGGCCAATGAAACACCACAAAAATTTGGACCTAACACTTTCAGACAAGAATCGAGCTAAGTCATGGTGCTTCCCAGCATGACCGAAACTTGCGAGCTTCACAAACAGCATTAAATGGAGTTGAATCAAGCAAGTAAAAGTTCCTTGAGATCCATTGGAGACTACATCAATATCTCACAACAAGAACTACAAGTTTCAAACTCAAAACACTTAGTTTTGACTAAGTATACTTCTTGCACGCAGGCCTACATGCCCAGCGTGCAGCAAAATTTGGGCCCCAAAAATGAGCCAAAACATGCTAGAATTGAGCGTTTGGACCCCCCAAGACCTTCAGCAAGGTCCCTCATAGCTCTCAGGCACCCAAAAATGAAGATTCAACCTTGAAATGATGCATTTACATGTGTGTACGCTGAGCATACATACTCTGCACGCCCAGCGTACAGCCTAGCGTACACCACCAAAAATGGCCCCAAAACAGGCACCCTAGAACAAGATTTTCACCTAAAATTGACTCTTGGAGGTAGAGAAACTATTAAGCATCATCAAGGGCACCTGAAAATCAAGTTTCAACCTCGAAATGATGCATTTACATGTGTGTATGTTGAGCATACATACTCTGCACGCCCAGCGTATAGCCCAGCGTGCACCAACTTTTGAGCTCCAAAAAATCCTCCAAACAGGCTAGAGTTGAAGGTCTAGATCACCTATGACCTTACCAAGGGTCCCTAGCAGCTCTCAAGCACTTGAAATTCAATTTTTGGGCTCCAAATAATGGGTTTTCATGCCTGCACGCTGGCCTGCACGCCCGGCGTGTACCATCATAGACAAAACAAAACAGACACTCGGAGCATGATTTTCATAGGAAATCAACTCCCAGAGGTAGGGAAACCATCAAGTATCATCTTGGGCTCCCAAAAATCAAGTTTTAACCTTGAAAAGTGGCACTTTCATGCCTGTACGTTGGCCTGCACGCCCAGCATGTACGCCCAGCATGTAGCCTAGCATGTACCACTTTGAAGAAGGTTGATCGGGCATTTTAGAAAATATTTTGACATGGAGTCAGCCCTCAAGGCATGGCCAATGAATCTACAAGTCCACAGGCTCCAAAAACATCAATTTTAGGCATCATAAGGGTCATTTTTGGCCCTGCATGCCCAACGCGCACACCCGGCGTGCAGCATTGCGTGCACACTAGAAACATGCCCAAAACTCAGTCAAAATGAAGCCAAAATGAGCCCCTGGACACCTTGGAGAACCACCAAGGAAACAAGGATCCAAATCCAGTGTACAAGATTAGACTCCAAAAATATAATTTTCATGCCCACATGCTGGCCTACACGCCCAGCTTATATGCCCATCATGTACACTTTTGGAGCCTCCTAAAACCCTATTAAATGAAGGTCAAATGAGCCCAAAATAGATAGGAAGCATCCTCAAGAAATTAGGCATCCAAATCCATGCTCAAAACTAGCTTCATAGTTCAAAATTTGGTTAGAAATTCTTCATGCTTGCCCACACGCTGTCCAGCGTGTGGAGCATATACGCCCAGCGTGTACACGCTGGCATGGTTCATGCTGTACACTTGTAAAATTTTATTCTTTGACACCGATCAACTCCCCACCTATCTCCAGATCCATAAATTTCACCTCCCATAGCCAATCATCCCACTCCAGATCTGAATTCCACGCTCTAAGATCATATAAAAATCCCAATTTCTGACAAAATAGGGGTTCGAAATCAGAGACTAGAGACAAAAAAAACTTGGAGACACTTAGCAAATTAGAGCAGGAAACCAATACGCTGGACTTCTACCTTGTACGCTGAGCATACAGCCTTCATGCTATGCCTGTAATTTAAACTAGTACATCATCATCTCCTAGCATCCATCCGGGCTATTCGTCCACCTTGTGCCAGTCCTCATTATTAGTGTCATAGGCTATGAGGAACTCGTTTCTTGACTTGAGATCCTCCACCTCAGTGACCAGGTCAGCCTCTCTTTGCTTAGATCTTTGGACCCATTTCCACAGGTCCGCGTTGGTGTGCTTATACTCCCACAAGGAGCGTGCCGAGTGCAAAATGCATTTGCAAGCCTCGTCAAGCGTGCGACGAGGCACCTCGATCACTTTAGGTGAGAGTGTAGGCACAGTGTCAACTTTCATAGGTTGTGCTGGGTCCCATTTGAGCTGAGAGGTTGCCACGACATAAAGAGCGTAGCAATCGTGTTAGCATAGCAAGATAAAAAAACTCAAAAGTGTCTAGCATAACAACATTAGATCACTTAAAAGTACTACTTACCTACATGAGGGTCCACCTGCTGAAGGCACTTGATCATGTCATCGATAAGTCCCTACATGAACGCAAACTTGTCAGGGATCTCAGTCCATGACTCCACACGAATTGGAGGGGGTCCTGCAACATCAGCAGTAGCACCTGTTACATGACAAAGCATATCAGCAATGGCCAAAATGGACTATGATAAGGCAGATGTATTGCCGAACTCACTAGCATCCAACTACGGTCTCTCTTCTTGTTGATGTAAGATGATGGAGGTAGCCTTGGTAGAAGGCCCTGCAGAGTCTACGCGAGCCCCTTCCTCATGCACTGATGCCTTTCATTTCAGGAGACTAGCATCTTTTTTATTCAAGGGAGGTGCCTCGTCATTGGTAGGAGGATGCTCCCTAAAGATAAGAGCCCCTGCCTTAGCAACAGGAGCTCCTTTATTCTTGACTAGGGTCCTTTCCTCTGAGACTGGGGCCTCCATGTCTTTATTCGTTGCCCTCATCTTAGGGGCCGACACTTCTTCATCACCTTCTTCTTCCTCTTCTTCTTCCTCCGCCAACAAAGAAGCATGTTCGCATTAGTTCAAAACAAGTTAGCTTAAAGCAGGTGCTAGGCTACGCTACACCGCCTAACACAACTTAGCATAGTAAACAATGACAAAGTAAGCATTACACAAAAGCATTTACCAATGGGGGGTTGTGTCCTCGGTAGCTTAAGCTACAGTCTTCATCCCTCCTCTTCCTCCAGGTGAAGAATTTCCCTAGCTAGAGGAGGCCTCTTCCACTGCAACTCCTTGGGCACAGTCTCGGCTATGAGACATTCTCCCTACAACATGCTACTGGCTATAGTAGGGGGAGTCTCTCCTAAGCTGTCCTGGCCATGAACATTGTGAGCTGCCTGATCCTTGGTCGTTACCGACAACAACTCCCTGATTATTTCTGGGGGATCTTGGGCTTGTGTGGTCTGGAGGATCTGGTGAATCCATGGTCTAGAAATCTGGTTACAATTTCACATGACCTAGACTCCATTCTCCTGAACCACCAGAAACTCTGCAAAGCACTTCAGATAGCCTATGTAGAAGGCATAGTGTATGTTGGAGCAGGACTCCATTTTTTGACGGAGCCCCAAAATCTCATCTTGCAAGCCTTTCCGTAGGAAACTGGCCCAGTTGTAATGGGTCCCCTCTTCCATAACCTCCCACATTATCCAGGCCTACTCAATCCCCAAGACCTTCCCTTGGATAAGCAGCTGGGAGAATGCACGAGCATGAAAGATAGGGTAAATCTCCATAGTGGGTCCATCCTTAAGCTTATCCATGGGGAGCCCTTTTTGCTCCTTAACAAGCCCCAACCACTCTTGGATATCCTTCTTCTGAAGGGTAAACTCCTTTTTGCCCTTTGATCCTATGAGGACACCATCAGTAGGAACATCAAACAAGTTCATAAATAGCTGGTCATTGATTTCAATGACCACCTGCATGCCCCATATGTACATGCAGAAGTGGCCCGTCCTTTCAAAAAAGGAGTTGACCAAGGAAAGCATCTTGGTGGTAGGAATGCTTGGATTCGGGACCATGAATAGATCCATAAGCCCCGTCCTATGGATTTTTTGGACTAAGGAGTCCGAGGCTGCATGGTTTAGCTAGCATTGGCTCACTTCTACTTCATCATATTTGAAGTAGATGTTCGTCCCCTACATCTCAATGGTTACCATCGTCACCTCCTAGGGCTTCTTCGCCTCTGCAACAGTTTTCACAAAAATGCTTAGCATAATAATGGAAAAAATACAAGGATTGCAAAAACACTTGAGCATGTGACACTTACTATTTGGCCTACTGGGCCTATACGGTAATGAGAATAGTGGGAGTTCAACTAGAACTTCTTCAACCATGATCGGCTTGAAGGGTTCTGCCCACTCCTCATCCAACCAACACTTCCCTGTGTACTAATTGTAGGGAGCATGATACATGCCTGGGTAGGTGTGGTATTCTCCCCTGCACTAACTGATCACACATGCCTACAGATTCCCAGCAAAAGAGAACTCCTGTAGGGTTAGTTGTGCTATAGCTAGCAAACCCGATTGGTCGTGAATCCCATCATTGTTGATGAAGCACTTGGTAGCAAACACATACTATTAGCATTCGGTCAATATGACCAGCGTCGCACAACATAGTGGAGAAAGGCTGCAAAACTCACCTGCCAGTACAATAGGTAGTCCCTTGTGGGTTCTAGAAGAACATCACCATGTAACATGCGAGGAACAATGTGTTGAAATGATGGTAGTAGCTGTATTCAAGCATGTCCCAGATCTAGGCTAAACATATTAACCCTGTTGAGCGTTGGCTAGATCCCTCTCCCTTCCTACTCATGATTGCCCCATCGATCAAAAATCTTAGAATGCCTTGACTTGCCTTAGGTAATATGGCTTCTGTTATGCCGACTGCCTCCTCATCCTCTAGGAAGGACCAAACGATCACACTAAAGTAGTTGAGGAGGAACTGTAGGAAGTCTCGTGTCCCTTTCCTAAACCATACCCCTCGCTCTCCCATACATATCTGGGGAGGAGGAGCATTGGCCATAGGTATGCTTACATGACACAGGACTCCTCTGATCTCTAAAAAAATCAAGATTGGCCTTATCCCCACACTACACAATGCAACCCGCGAGTGTTAGCATCATATCTAAGAGTAATGTGCATGCAACATAGCAATACCTAGAAGTTCATACATATAGCGTAGCATAACCCCCTTTCCACACATAGCATAGCAAGAACATGAAAGCAGTAGCATAGAAAAAATAGCCTAGCATAGCAATAGAGTAATTAACCCTAACAAGGTAATTAACAATACACTTAACCAAACACGTGTTACACTCTCGCATCACGCATGGCCCGACCTTCCTGAAGGCCCTACGCCATGCCTTTCGAAGGGCAAGTAACTTAAACTACACAAACCCTTGCGGTTATGATAACCATTGCGATGATAGTTTAAGAGACCTTGCATGCAATGACGGCGTAGTATTTGTGGATTTGCCATGGCCGAAACTGCAACAGAGGCGATGCAAATGCCAAAATAGTACAACGACAGAAAATGCAAAAAAAAAAAACTAAGGCTACGATGCAAAATGGAAGTTGAAAACAATAGAAGCAAAGAAAAAATGATAACAGAATCTTGAAAAAATAGAGGAAACACAGCAGCCTACCTGGTCAATGACGTGTCCTTCCGCGTTGTGATGCACACTTGTGTCACTTGCCCTAGGGTCTGCTTCACCTCTTTGACCTTTGCAAGTGCCAAATTCATGCGTTCCTTCTTCGGAGCCATTGCCTTGCTTGTAGATTGTTTTCTTGTTGTTGTGCAGAAAATCACTTTGCTCACTATTAGCACAATCGCTCTATGCTCCGAAATCACCTTGCACTCTAGATATGGGCTCTACGCTCTTACGATGAGAATGGTAAACTTACCAAGGTTTAATCCCTATTTATGGCCATAATGGTAAAAAAGGAAAAATTCCTACTCTCTCTCTCCATTTAATGCAGAGCGTGCCATACAGCGTACCATGCTTACCACGACATCATAACATTGTTAGCATTAAAACCTTGACACGCTTTGCTTTCCCGAAAAATGAAAAAAAAATACATTTTCGATTATCACGGTCTGAAAAGATCTTAAACTAGTAACCGTAGCATAGTTGCATTTTCACCGGTCCGAAAAGACCTTAAACTAGCATCTTTTTTAGCGTAGCGTCCCATTCTCGTTAATGGTCTGAGAAGACCTTAAACTAGCAAACCCCAGTGCAGTTGCAACTTTCGTGGTCTGAAAAGATCCTAAAACTAGCATGTTTCGATCTGATATACATTCATAGTCTGCAATGATGTTAAACTAGCAATCTCACGTTCTTGCATTGGTAGTTTGACATTTTCTTTCCTCAGTAGCATCGCATTTTCACATCGATAGTCTTACATTTCCTATTTTAGCGGCTTTGCATCTCCACGACATAATGGTCTACCATGACTTTAAATTGGCAAAAATTTCAATCTCTACATCATGCATTTCGGCATTGCTTCACAAATTTTTGTCACATATGATTGCTACCAATAGGTGCCTCTCAACTAGGGTTTTATCTCATTTTTTATAGGTTAAATAGAAATGGAAATCCATAGCGATCTCTCCGCACCTTTATCCCTAGCAGGTCCACATGGCAAGCTCACGAGACAATTGAACCCAGACCTAATCGACTGGGGGTCAACCACAACTTGCACCATAGCATCTTTAGGGGCATCCCCAGACTGGCCCGAGCATCTAGTCCAAACCCTAGATTTGGAGGCTAGGGATGTAACTGAGGATCCTCTCGTCAAGACGCTTGTGACCACATCCAAGGGGGAGGTAAAAACATTAAATCTTAGCTCCCTCCTAGACACACAGACACACGAAAATGTAGCCAAAATTCTGCAAGACAACATCAAAGTCTTTGCATGGTCCTACAGTGACATGCCAGGTTTAGACCCGCGGCTAATACAACACAACATCGTCCTGGACCTGCGCATGAAGGTGGTTAAGTAGAAGGCTCGCAAAGTCAAACCAGAGATCACACTAGCTGTAAGGGATGAAATCACCAAGCTATACCAAGTTGGTTTCATTCACACAGTTGACTATTCGGAATGGGTGTCCAACATCATTGTGGTTTCTAAGAAAATAGGAGGAATATGAATCTGCATAGACTTCTAGGATCTAAACAAAGCAATGATCAAAGATGACTACCCACTTCCTAGCATTAATCAACTCATTGACACTACAGCTAGTCATGCTTTGTTATCCTTTATGGATGGCTTTTCAGGCTACAACAAAATTCGCATCAACCCAGAGCATCAGCTAATGAAAACCTTGATAACCCCATGGGGGACATTCTGTTACACCATGATGCCGTTTGGGCTCAAGAACACTCGAGCAACCTACCAGCGAGCCATGACTTACATCTTCAGTGATTACATCCTAGAAACACTAAATGACTATGTGGATGATATAGAAATCAAGTCTAAAGAGGTAGCTGATCATGCATGCGATCTAGGAGTAGTCCTCAAGTGTTGCCAAATGCATGACTTACGCCTTAATCCTAAGAAGTATGTCTTCGGTGTGAAAACTGGATGCATGTTAGGATTCATGGTATCAGAGGCTAGAATAAGGATGGACCTTGACAAAGTCAAGGCCATCGTCAACCTAGCACCTCCTACAAACCTCAAAGAGCTATGTGGGTTGCAGGGTAGGGTACAGTTCATTCGAAGGTTTATAGCAAAGTTGACTGACAAGTTACACCCCATGCAACATCTTCTAAAGAAGGGGGTTGACTTCAAGTGGACAACCCAGTGTCAACAAGCCTTCGATGACTTGAAGGAAGAGCTCTCGCACCTCCTGACAGTGCACCTGCGACAAAGAAACAAGCCTTTCTTCATATACCTTGCCACCTCCGACACATCTATCGTGGCACTGCTATGTCAGAAATGGAATGATGGGTTTGAGACACCAGTGTACTACCTAATTCATGCACTAATAGTGCATGAGGTGAAATACAACGAAGTGGAGAGGAATTGCCTTGCCTTAGTGTTCACAATAAAAAAGTAGAGGCAGTACCTGTTCCACAGCATGATCAACATCATTTGCAAAAGCCACATACTTTGGGCTATCATTAACAACTTGTATGAAAGCAGCAGGATAGCTCGATGGAAAGAAATAACCGCAGAGTTCAACCTGCACTATGTAAGCCAATCGTTGACCAAGGGTCAAGCCATAGCAACGCAGCTCATGGCGTCACCCATCGACGACCACGTGACCATAGATCCCAAATTCCCAGTTGAACATGTTGGCATTATCAATATCGTCCCTTCATAAATAGAAGCTACTCTACACTTCAACGATGCTTTAACCGTGCGAGGAGGTAGCACAGCTACCGTCATTTCATTCCCCTCTAGGGAAATGCACCTGTTTGCCTATCGTTTTACGTTCCCATGCACCAACAATGTGGCAGAGTATGAGGGGCTACTCAGAGGCCTCTTTGTTGCCCAAACACTATGCATACAACACTAGTTGTGAATCAAATCACCACGGTCTATGCCTGCAAAGCTATGCACCTACAACCCTACTATGACCTAGCAAAAAGCTTGCTTAAGCAATTTGTAACCATCGATGTGCAACACGTGCCATGCAACAAAAACACCATGGTAGATGCCTTAGCAACCCTTGCGTTAAACATTCCACCACACTCATTTGCAAGTCTACCAACTTTGATTGATGAATTTATTGAGCCTATCACTCAAGCGGGAAACGTGGCCTCTGTCAGCGCTGCGGATACCCAGGAGTGGTACACCAACATTAAAGCCTACCTACAACACAGAAAACCCCCAAGTGGACTAAAATCTGCTTAGAGAGTTGTGATCTGAAGGCGTGCCTAGAAATATATGCTCATGGGAAATGAAGCCATGTGCCAACGTTCTTACGATGGGATATTGCTGGCATGCATGGGTGGGGAGTAGGCATAGAAGGTAGTTAATGAAGTGCATGAAGGGCTGTGCAGTAGACACATAACACCTAGGGCCATGGCTGCGAAAATTAGATGCCTAGGATACTATTGGCCCACATGGAGCGTGAATGCCTGTCGAAAGTCAAGACATGTGACACATGCTAGAGATACACAAATCTCATACACATCTCACCTACAGACCTACACCCAACGCAAATCATGTGGTCTTTCAAATGATGGGGACTAGACCTCATAGGACCCATCACGCCTAAGTCTTCTGCAGGGCATAGCTTCATTATCATTGCCACCGAGTATTTTACTAAGTGGGTGGAAGCTATTACCCTAAGGAAAACAACGTCTTAGCAAATTTGCCATTTCATCCTAGGTAACATCGTAACAAGGATTGGGCTACCAATGACTATTGTGACTGACAATGGGCCACAGTTCAGTAATACAGAAACCCAAACCTTCTATAGCAATCTAGGCATTAAGTAATCATTTTCCTCACCGTACTATCTGCAGGAAAACAGGCAGGTAGAGGCTACAAATAAGTCCATCATCAACTTGCTGAAGCAGATGCTTGGCAACAGCAAGAGGCGTTGGCATGAGCAAATCCTCTATGTTCTCTAGGCCTATAGAACGATGTGCAGAACTGCGATAAGTAAGACTCGTTACAGCCTTGTTTATGGATCTGAAGCTGTGTTGCCTCTTGAGTTGTAGGTACCATCACTCCGAATGATCCTCGCGGATATCATAAGCGAAGCCCAGAACAACGAGTTGCAGACAATTAACCTCGACTCAATGGAGGAGGATCACACATAGATGCTGAGCCACATAGAGTGATACCAAAGAAAGCAACAACAAAAGCACCATGCAGACCTGCATCGATGGCTAGTACAAAAGGGAGACCTCATCCTCAAGGCCATCCACGAGCATGTGAGCAAATTCTCATCCAACTAGGAAGGCCCTTACATGGTCACCAAAGCCTTTGGGAATGGAGCCTTTAAACTAGCCGACATGGATGGCAACGAGTTTTCCAACCCAGTGAATCACTTGTACCTCAAGCCATACTACATATGAAGCATGGCAACATCAAACAATGTCCGCTATGACGTTAAACTAGCAACGCTAGCATCAAGCACCGTCCGCTACAACAATAAACTAGCAACAAGATCAAGCAGTGTCCACAATGACATTAAACTAGTGGCATTGAGTAGCATTCGCTACGATGTTAAACTAGTGATAGCAATAAGTAGCATCTGCTATGATGTTAAACTGGCGGCAACTGTCCGCTATGACGTAAAACTGGCACCGCTAGTCCACTATGACTAAAACTGGCATGACATGTCCACTATGACGTTAAACTGGGATGTATGATTTGCTGGGACCTTAAACCAGCATAGCAGTCTGCTGGGACTCTAAACCAGCACACAGTCTACCAAGACCTGAAACTGGGTTCGTGTCACGTCTCTAGTATGCATCTATGCCAAGTACACATCGAACGAGCATGCACAGTGTCAACGTGTGGGTGGGACGTCATAGCTCCAGAGCATAGTTCACGACGCAATGGGGACATGGTCTAGAACGCGTGCAACACCACCATCCTTGGCATCATGTGAACCCTCCAGAGATGTCATATGGCATTACACTGGCCCTCTAGACCTACTATCACCATGACCCACCACCCTGACGCTAGTTCCTGTAGCTGGAGTTCCAGCAGTATTGTGGCCCAACCATAATATTGTTACTCTCCAGCTCCCTGCCAATGCCTAAGCTCACACGATGTTTAGCTATGTGGTAGTTGATCCCATAGCTGAATTGAGAATGCATGCCTTTAGCAAGGATTCCAGAGCATCTGCACCCATAGCAACTCCCAGAACCTTCAAAGCTAGTTCCTCCATGCCGACGCTTCCAAGGCCACTGCTGGCCTTCCTGCTTTGGACACCGTGCACTAGCATGGGTGTCCAAGAGCTTGAACAACATCTACAGCAAGAAAAACTCCTGCCCTTGCTTTGCATCTCACTCTTCATCGTGCCTATAGGGTGTGGACGAGAGTACTCCCAAGCCTCAGCAGCAAGTGCTACGACATCACGAAGTAAGTGCCTTGACTAGCTCAACTACTTCAGAGTGCAAATTCCATGATGTGCGTAACATAGCTCGCTGCATGGAAAGCATTTGTAGGCAGGTTAAAATCCTTTGTAGATGTAACACAACTCATCCAGTGAAGGAAACACCTATCCTACAAGAGGTTGAAGAACATTGCTAGTCAAAGATGAAAACGTGAACAAGTCCCTCATGAGCACTCTAACAAGGGACTCTACTAAACATCATCTTTGCTCTCTACCTTAACCTTTGCAAAACCAGTGCAACACTCTCAAGCATAGCCAAGTGACATCCTGATAGTCATCGAGTGGCAATATTAGCATTGTGTCTTCTGTGGTGATTCATTTTCTTTGTTAATGTCTCTCGAGCCATCCTCCAGATGTCAACAAAGAGGGGCCAATGAAACACCCTAAAATTTGAAGTCATTCTTACTTCACCAGGCCTTTACAATTTGCACAGTGTTACGACAGTTCTTCAGGAGATGGATGCTCTGATTTTCAAATTATCCACTTCAGTAAGTTCTCTAAGTTAGGGAGTCTTGCTATGCTACGCTACACCATGTAGCGTAGCAAACTTTAGAAGACATTTTCAGAAGTACAATGCTATGCTACGCTACGCTATGTCAACGTAACACAATGTAGCAAAAGCTAGACGACCAGTCCCCTCGCTCGACTTCGAGTCCTTCGACAATGTCTACTTCCATCAGAAAGTGGCAAACTTGGCTAAATTAAGTCATGTTTAATGCTACGCTATGCTAAGCTATAAGGCGCAGTGAGGTGTAGCAATTCTGCGAAAGTGACAGAAGGTAATTCAAAGGGTTGGATCAGCAAGTTCGCAAGTTTCATAGTGCAAAAGAAAAAGTTCGTAGATTGGCGATGTTTTTGCGACTAAGGATAGTTGCTATGCTATGTAGCGTAGCACAGCACAGCAAGTCTATGACAAACAATTAGCATACTTCAAAGATCTTCAATGCATGTAGCAAAACACAACGCAATTTCTTGCTTCATCTGGTGGCTACACTACACTATGCTATGCTGTGTAGCATAGAACAACGTAAAAAGATGCTACGCCATGCCAAACATGCTACGCTACAAGGCACGTAAAATGTGGTAAGCAGATGCATGACATCAATGCACCTCACCTAATCGCACCGTTGCTTTGACAACATAATTACGGCATGGCAGGCTCATAATTATGGCATGGCAGGCTCACCCAACGGTCATAAAGGCACGTGCAGCATAGACAGGTCAGCATAAGCCTAAGACACGTGGCATTCAAACTGCATCTTTCATGCACCCTTGGTCCTATAAATACCCCAATGAGCAACGTTTAAAGGACTTTTGGACTTTTTTTGGATTCGTTCTTTTCCGCTCCTATGATCTCCCTGACATCTTGGCATTCTAACTCTTAGACTCTCGAGCATTATAAGCTTTCTGTTTAACACTGTAAACAGTTAGCATTCTCAATTGGCATTTTTGTTCTATTCTCTTCTACCACTTGGTAGTACTTTGCATTGTTAACGCCAGAGTCCGCGTTCAAGCTCACGGCCCTCTGGCTCTACACATCTCAGTTACTCTCGAGATCTTTGCACTCCTCAACGTTGTGCAACCGATTATATCCATCTTGATAGAGCGAGGTCATAGCTTTGAAGCAGTGCATATTTTCTAACTGCATTTTACATTATCTCTTATTTACTGTTGCATTTTACATTATTTTCTATCTCTTTTGCATCTAAGAATCACTTCGTGCTATCAATCTCATTTTTCTTTAAATCACACGTTGCAAAAGGTTATATAGACACCGACTAAGTCCCTGTCTAATCGACCAGACTATTCAGGGTGCCCCATTTTCATCCCCATCTAGCACGGCCCTCCCGCGGAGACGGGGTCAAGACCGTGGCCAGCCAACAACCCCTTGAAATTTTCTAGCCACTGATGTTTTCGGTCACTACACATGGCTCCTGAAGGAAAAATTGCATAAATAATGTAAGGTCCTTCCCACAGTGTTTGAAATTTGGTCTGTTGGGACACATGTGTGTGGTTCCTGTAGAGAACCTTATCTCCTGGTTGGTACTTAACTCTCCTAATTTTTAGGTCATGATGTTGTTTATTAAATGCTTTGTGCAACGCATTAGATGACAGGGTAGCTAGTCGGTTCTCATTTAGCAAGTTAAGAGTCATCAACCTTTGTTTTTGTGCTAGATTAAGATCAATGTTAAGGTCACATGTTGTGGCTAGTGTATGAAGCTTAGTTTGGATAGAGAGTGTTGGAAGTTTTCCATACACTAACTCATAGGGAGAGTAGCCTATAGGGAGTTTCCATGTGGAGCGATATGCCCAAAGAGCATCATTCAGTTTAGTGCTCCAATCTTGCCTATATTTACTAATAGTTCTGGTCAGTATCTTGGTAATCTCCTTGTTAGTGACCTCATCTTGACCATTTTCTTAGGCATGGTATGGTGTAGTCAATTTGTGCTCAACCCCTAAGCATTGCATTAGCTTTCAAAAAGTTGCACTTGTAAAGTATGTACCATTATCTAAGATAAGTGCATGTGGCACACCAAACCTGTTGACGACTTGTTGTTGAAAAAATCATGCATTTGTAGAGGATGTGCAATCTTTAACGGCAACTACTTTAGCCCATTTTGTTAAGTAGTCTATGGTAACTACGATGTAAGCTTTTCCATTGGACATTGGTGTAATGGACCCCATGAAATCAATCCCCAAAATGTCAAAGGGTTCTAGCAGTTGAATCCATTGTTGTGAACCCTCCATTCTAGTAGTTATTCCCCCATCACGTTGACAACGTTCACAAGATTGGACGAAGTGATGGGTGCCCCAGAACAAAGTAGGCCAATAATACCCTGCAAGCAGGATCTTAATAGCCATTCATCTCCCAGCATAGTGATCCTCACAAGGGCCCTCATGAGCATCTTGGAGAAATCTCAGTTGATCTCTATCGGGAATACACCATCAAACCAAGCCATTGGGACATACTTTGTAAAGTTGTCCATTGATTTCCATAAAGTACTTGGCTCTGTGAAGAAACTGTTGTTTCTTCTTAAGGTCTAGATCTTGTAGTGTTTGTTGGGTAAGGAGATAGGTCAGAATGCTACTATACCAGTTTGTCTCCATGGGTGATTGGTCATTCACTACATCGACAAAGAGGAACTCATCAGGGAAGTGATCTAAAAATAGGATACTCATCCTCTTTGCTATCCTAGCGCAACCAAGATAAATGATTGGCAACTATGTTCTCGGTACCTTTATGATCAATCATCGTTAGATTGAACTCTTGTAGGATTACTAGCCATCGTATAATACAGAAGCTTACCATTGGCTTATTTATGAGGTACCGAATTGCACTATGATCTATGTATATGAATACTTTGTATCCCAATACATAGTGCCTAAATTTTTCTAGTGCAAAAACTAAAACCATTAATTCTTTTTCTGTAGTAGTGTAGTTAAGTTGTGCACCAGCTATACTTCTACTTGCACAATGGATGTAATAAGGGCATTTTTTATCATCTAACTATGTAAGTACAGCTCCTAAGGCATAGTTGGACATATCAGTCATGACAAGGAATCGTTTGGACTAGTCAGGAGCTTGTAGAATGGATGTTTCTATTAGCTTCTGCTTTAAAGTTTGAAGGCTAGTTTGCATTCCCTAGTCCACTTGAAGGGTACGTCCTTTTTTGTTAACTCTACCAATGGTTTGCAACCTTTGAAAAGTTTTCTATGAATCTCCTATAGTAGCTAGTGTTTCCAAGGAATGATCGAATGTCTTTGATAGTCTCCGGTTGATGGGTAATTCCTTGGATGACCTTGATTTTCTCAGGGTCTACCTCTATCCCTGCATGTGAAATTTTATGCCCAAGTACTATGCCTTCTTGGACCATTAAATGGCTTTTTTGCCAGTTGAGCCTTAGATTAGTCTCTACACATCTTTTCAGCACTTGCTCTAACTGGTCCAAGGCTTAATCAAAGCTTGCTCCATAAGTGGAGAAGTCATCCATAAAGACTTCCACACTATTTCCTATTTTCTGCTGGAATATGCTTAGAACTAAGCATTGAAACGTGGTAGGGGTATTGCACAAGCCAAACAACATTTGTTTATATGCAAATGTTCCCCAAGGATTGGTGAACTTAGTTTTGACATAATCTTCTGGGGCTATTTATATTTGGTTGTATCTACTATAGCCATCCAAAAAAGTATAATAGCGATGCCCTACGATTGTGTCTAAGACTTGGTCAACAAATGGCAACGAAAAGTGGTCCTTGAATGTTGCCATGTTTAGCAGCCTAAAATCTATGCACACCCTCCATTTGCCTTCCTTTTTAGGCATGATTACCAAGGGTCTAACCCATTCGCTATCAGCAATGGGGTATATGAACCCAGCCTTTAGAAGCTGTTCAATTTCTTCTTTTACTATTTTCTTCAACTTTGGGTTTAATCGTCTTTGTGGTTGTTTTCAAGGCTTCATGGAGGAGTCAATGTAAATTTTGTGTTGGCATATCCTAGGATCTATTCTAGTTAATTTCAGATATGACTAGGAAAAGGCTTTTGACCACTTGTTTATTACCTTGAGCAGACTTTCTTTTTGTTGTGGAGTAAGTCTTGTGTTGATGATTACCGATTTTCCATTCTTAAGGAACATGTATTTCATACTGGTGAACAATGGTTTTAGCTCTAGGGGCTCTTGTTTAAATTTCTTGGGAATTTCCAACTTCCCCCAATTGATGTTTTCTAAGTTAGGACTGGGAAGTTGGCGGTCAACTTGCTCTAATGCATCAATGCTATTTATGTAAGCACAAGTCAATCCCTTAGTTAGTTCCATGCATATAAGTGAGCTACTTTCTTGATCAGCTATCAGCCACTGGGTGTCTTCTTGTCATGTGGTTGCTGCATATAGATACCTTTGTATGTCAATCGTTTGTGCACACTGATTGCATGCAAGCAATGTAAAACTCTGCACAACCCATGATCTTTGCACACAATTGTACCTTGTGTCACTGTATGTGATGCATGAACCTTCTTCTTCTCGATCTTTCCAAAAGTGTTTTCCTTAGATATTTCTAGGAGAAGATCGTGGATACCTAGGCATGCATCAATAGTGCTTAGCCATGCCCTTCCCATGATGAATGGGAAGTCCCACATACTGTTATTCACTTGGATCACCAGGAAGTCAGCTGGATACGACCACCCACAAATAGTGGTAACAATGTCCTCCACTAATTCCAAGGGGACAGTGATGGACTAGTCAGCTAACTCTAAATGGACATTACTCTTTTTTAATGGGGGCAAGTTCCAGGCCTTATACATTTCTTGGGATATTAGGTTGACATCAGAACCTGAATCCAAAAGAGCTTTGCATGGCTCATTCCCAGTGATTTGTAGATATATTAGGGGACTCCCAGGATCAGAGAATTTCTTGGGAAGGTGGCCAACTTTGATCCAATCAGTAACGACATGTGTTAACATTACCATATGTGTTGAATGTGGTATTAAGTTCAAAGGGGGCTCTGAAGCTTTAGTTGATACAGAGGTGTCCAAAGACTTAGCCACTTGAGATTGCAAAGGCTTGGTTGGACTATTGGTTTTGAAGAAAGATCTTTTTTTATATGATTGTTAGAACCAATGGTAGGTTGAGGATTAACAGCCCTTGTGGCATTGCATTGTTGTGGTTGAGCAGGGAGTTCACCTTGCATTGCTGGAGTAGGTGGTAATAGAGCTATTGGTGGGAAAGACGCGTTCGGATTGGAAGGATGGTATACTTGTGGAATGTTGCCCCTAGGAGAGAGAGTCCTATAGTACTCATGAGCTTGGTAGTGATGTTGGGGAGTAATGTGACCAACAGAGTCACATGGAGAGATCAGATGCTACACGTAATATCCATATGGGTCTAGTTTCCAGTATGGATATTGTTGCCTTGATAGTGGCATTCCCCATGATTGTGGGTGCTGCCACTATTGATGTTTCTTGATTGGTTGTGGTGGAGTTCTACTTGGATAATACGTTAAGGATTGGTGGAACTACTTTGGGTTACCTTGGGGATAAGGTAACCATCAGGATGTTTGTCGTTTGTTTAATTGTGGATTAAGTGCATACATCCCAGACTCTTGTAAATGTGAGATTACAGGGCAACATCCCTTAGGATGGTTGTATTGACAAATCTCACATCCACTATCATCATCCGTATTTGAGTCCACAACCTCTTCAATAATAGCAACTTTACCCTTACCCTTGTTACGTGCATTTTCTACTTCTCTCTTTTTCCTTTTTTTCCTGGTCACTACCTCGCTCCCTAGACTCTTGTACTACTTTGAGCACAGTTTGAAACCTACTATCCAGGGAGTCCCACATTTGGTCTAACTTTGCTGATACTTCTGATGCTAACTTTTGAATAGGCAAGGTTTTCCTATTCACCATCTCTTTAAGTGGTGATTCTTCCTTATCCTTACAAAATCTTACTCCCTTCTTTCAGAGGAAGGATCTTAGTTGTATTCTTCCATGCACTCTCTTTTTCATAGCTCACCTTCTTCTTTAGCTACTTGCTCTAGCAGTGTGTGAATTTGATGGAACCTAAGCTCAGATAACCTTCCTTGGGCATAAGTCCTAAGGGTCCTTCTTGTTTCATGCCTAAGCCCATCTACAAGATGGCGTAGTTGATCCTGCTGCAAATAACCATGGCCAAGAAAATGATGTAAGAGTGCATAATAGCAGCCCATGGTAGCATCCAAGGGTTCATGACTTCCTTGTTTCCATCCTTAGATTTGCTTTCGTAGGTTAGACACTCAGGAGTACGTTTGATACTGATCATTGAAAAATTCTAGCATCATACTCCACCTATGAATGAATTCCGATTCTAAGGACAGGTACCATCTTTCAGCTTCTTTTATTAGTATTTGTGGGAACAATTTAAGCTTTTTCCACTCATTTTCTATGTTTTGCAAGGCACAACCATCATGAAATGCTTGTAAGTGATTTTGAGGATCAATGTTATAACCCCCTTCAAATCATGGGATATTATTCATATCTAACCTTTTGATCCTACTATCATTTTGGTGCCTTGTTGGAACTCTCACAGCCTCAGTTATATCTCTCATGCGTCGCGTAGCGAGTAGGGGTTCATCATAATCATCTTGTTCATAGCGTCTATGGTGCCTATGTAGTTCCCTACTCTCCCTTCTTCTATGGCGTGATTCCATAGAGTGCCCTCATCCTCCATCTTGGTTGTCTCATTTGTGACTTCCACTTTGTTTACCCTTATCCTCATGATATGTTTCTCTATGGATACATCCAAACATGGAAGGAGAGGGTGAAGGTGACGATGAAGGTGAAGAAGAAGGAGAAACGCCACCATGATAGTGTCTACTACCTTCTCTTCGGTGGTCTCTACCTCGATCGTAGTTGTGATTAGAATGTCCACCTTTGTCATGTGCCTTTGTTCCTTTTTTGGACTCTTTGTGTCCATTGGTATCAACACCTAGGTTGTGAATAGTAGAATGAAGGTTCTGATACACAACCCCTTGGCCAAAGTCAAGGGGAGGAACATCATTATGTGGGTGACTGCCTAAGGTAGGTTTATCATCCTCAATTTCACTTAAAACGTGGGGCATACTTAGACTATTTTCCCTTCAAGGACTTATGGTGTTTCTCTTATTGCAAGTCCCTTTGACATTGTGCTTCGATGGGACGATAGTCTCTCAAATCATAGTCTTGCACAATGTACTCTACATGTAAGTGTTGCATGCCTATTCGTGTGAGAGCACAAAGAAGCATACTTGGGACTAAACAGTCAGGAGGTAACACTATGTTACCTTCCAAGTCATACCAACACAACTACTTGTCTTGGTGGAGAATAAAGGTGAAGTCAGGTACATATTCATTGGGATGAACATATACCACATGAAACTGTTGAGGAATTGGTAGGTCAACGTCATGTGTAACTTGCCACAGATTGCTTCTTGTGTTAGTCCTAGGCAGTGAAGTGCTTTTGTGTGAAGAAGAAGACATCTTGTCTTTTTCAGTTGGCAATGTACTAGTATCTTTTTTCTTAACCAACCCTAAGGGTTCATTCCAATGATGTGAATGATTCCTAAGTTTTACTTAGCGCAAAAACAACTAAGTCCTCGACAATGGTGCCAATGATGAGCTGCGAGGTACCCCTACGCTCAACCATACAAATACGAGCATTTCACAAATGATCTGGTCAAATTTCAAGGACTAAGTGCCTATGTGCCTTTGTGGAACAATAACAGGTTGATTAATCATTGTCTTCCCAAACTTACTTGTATGTCACAGTTGTATGGTTAAGTAAGCTTGAGGCATATGATTTTTATGGCTTTTATGTGTTTTATATCTTATGCTAATTAGGAGGGAAGAGAAAGATAACTAAGTAACTAATCTAGTTTAAATATTCATTAACTAAGTTCTAAGTACTCCTAACACCAGTATCCATTCCCACTTATTGTACACATTCTGAACTAGTGCAATGCTGTTGGGATTACCAAACGCTAATCATTACTGGGTTACCAAGTGCTACACGCATGCTTGAAGTGGTTGTACTGAGTGTATTTAACTAAGAGAGTTGTAGGGTGGGAGAAATCATTAATTATCTATGAAAGCATTAAGCATTAAATAATAATTAACACTAATTAATCTATTCTCTATGTTGCAAGGTTTATCATAAAGTTCGTCTTTATTGTCGTACACAAAGTGTGCTCAAGTACATAATGCTCAAATAAAGATCCGTTCACTCTATGACTCCTACTGTGGGCACGCAGAAATAATTCTAACTTTGGGGGAAGAAATTGGCAAGAGGTTGGCTAAGGGACTAACTTCTAACTGTGGAAACCAAAGGTGCCACCTCTTATTTATAGATAATGAGACAGGCCGTGATATCGGGTATTTGATATCGCATGGTAGATTTGATATCGTGGACGCGATATCATGGATGCAATATTGCGTACGCAATATCATGGTTCATCAGCTGGGATGACTTCTTTGGGCTTTTTATGCTCCTTCTTGTTGGTGTGTCCATTGCACTATGAGTGCACAGAATGTCTTGGAATTCATGGTGAGGAATAAGAAGGTCTCTATAATAGTGAAAGCACAAGGATCACTCGATTGCCTCTCGATGATAAGCCCTTCCTATAGAAAGTTCCCTCAAGGTTGCATTTTACTAATGGCTTCTTTGGGAAAAATCCCCATCCAAAATTACAGAGGTAACATCAAGCTCATTGACCTTATGAAGTCGTAGTTTTTTGTCATGTGTATAGTTTGTGACTTTATGATTTGCTAGCCATTGGAGTGGCTCACTAGTGGACATCTCAGGGTGCTCTAGAGCCTGAAAGGAAGGTTTCTCCTAAAGATATTTGTCTTCTTTGTGGATGCACTTAATCATTTTATTCAACAAGAGTAGGTAGAAAACCTGAATATGATCAAGCACAAGAAGTTGCTCAAGGCCCTAGTTAGGGTTTAAAGAATGATTGAGGTGAACATTGTGAAGGAAAATTACATTTAGGATCTAAAGCATGTGGACAAAATCCCATAAGCATAAGAAAATTTTAGATTTGTCAAAAGCAAAGATGTGCATTAATAGATGACAATTCCCTAGAGAGCTCCTACCCACCTTGATCCTAATATTTATGTTATATCTAGTCTTAACTCCATAGTTGTTGCTTAGATACCAAGGCACTATCCATATGCATCTCCTCTACTTTGATTGCCCATCCTCAACTATCTCCCTTCCCACAAAGGACACACACTCTAGTTCCTTGACAAAACACTTTTGGCCTGACATTGTTTGAGATTGAGGATGTCTTGTTCATCTCCTCTATCCATAACTCTAGTGGCCATCATCTTTGCATGCACAACATAGCTACCACTTGTATTTAGAAAACTAACATTGGCTCTCTTATAACTATCCTTGAAAATGATGAGCCTAACTTGCCTTGGCCCTCGGCTCCCATGTCTCATTCATCCCTACCCTTGCACCCCAATCCAAATAACCTAATTCATTAGCTAGAGCCATCTACCATCCATGAATTCATCCACCTTGCCTTGTCCTAAGGATTAAAGCCAAATGATGTCACGTCATCCTTGCGCACAAGCATATTTGGATATTTGATGGTATAATGAGACCTTTGACATGTACAATTGTCATAGGACACCAAAGCCATTTTGGGTCTTACAATCACAAGTGATTAGTGTGGCATGATTATTTGGCCAAATGATGCTCCTACCTATACCAAATATCGTGAACTTAATTCCACCAATCTTTGGAATGGTGACAAGCTTAATTTGGAGACCTTCCCATGGAACACCCTTCCACTAAATGATGATACTACTATTGGCCTTGCTAGTGCATCATTATGCTTCCACTCCATCCTTTTCTTCTAATTCAATATTGCCTTGGTTTCCCATTTTTTTGATATGCACTTGCTCATAACTATTTGCAACTATTCCCAAGTCTTTAGCCATGTAAGTTTCTTGTGTTGGATCCACCTTGTTGTAGGTTGTTTAATAGTATGTTATGTTGCTTTTATATTGCATACAAAAATCTTGCCTAGGACTCAAAAGGTCTAATTTTGTAATGTCATAGAAGTTTTTCTAAGGACTAAAAAGGACTAATTTTCTTATTTATTCATACATGCTTTTTGAGATTTCCTAAAAGAAAATTTAGGGCATCATCTTTGTTTGAAAAGAATAACATTACATTATGTCTATCTCTTTACTTTAAATTCATCTAGCTAAAAATCTTTTGAATTTTGTTTATCTATTTCCAATATGTAACATGGTATGCAACATGTAAAATTAGTAAAACTACTACGAAATGTTTCAGTTGAATACATGACAATGTTAATAATAAATAACTTGTGAAGTAGACCTACTCTTGACTTTTGAATGATGTAACATGCCAAACGAAACATCAGAATACATAATGCCCTATAGCTAATGGTTTGTGAATAGTTTAAATAAATTAACCTAAACATCCCATAGTCCATACTACCCTATATAGCTCATACACCCCCACTTCTATACCTACTACCTACTAATCCCACATAAACTAATAAACTAACATTTTCCCACATTCTCTCTTTATCCCACTACCTCCCTTGATAAACTAAAAAACTACCATCCTACCTATTATATTCACACTATATCCCATACATGCATACAAGACATTCTCGATCCAATATGAAACTGAAAACTAAAATTTTTTACTTATGTCTACTAAGACCCATTAAATCTAGACTAGTTTCAGGATTCCTTTTACAATTTTTTTGTTAATTTGTAACTTAGTGCTACCTTGTAGAATCAATCCTATGACCTAGGGTTACTAGGCTAGACCCTTAACACTAGGGTAACACCTTATTGTTAGTTTCGTTGGGATAACCAAAAACCATTTTGTTTGTACTTTGAATATGATAGAACCACCAAGATATATTGGAATGATTAAATGTAATGCATATCTACTTTCAAATTTTGTATGTACATATTTGTTTGAAAACTTTGCAATTCTATCACACATCAAAATTTGCTTATGATCTGTTGTAATTCTATTATGCTGTAGACAACTTCCTATGAATTTGATTTAGGTATGTTTTGTAATTTTTTGGATATTGTTTTTTATGATTTTGAGGTTCTTTAATTTAACGATTTATCATCATCCATAGATTTGTATGATCTGATTTTTCAGCATTGAGGTTTTCTATAAATTCATTTTTTTAAATTAGGATCTTTAATTTAATAATATGCCATCATTTGCAAATTGGTACAATTTGATTTTCAAATTTGAGGTTTTCTATAGCTTTTTTTCTTCAAAAAGTAGGGATTTTTATGTAATAATGTGCATCTACAAATTTCTACGATACAAAAATAATCAAAATTTTTCATTTTCTATTTCTATCTTTAGCAAAATTTTCCAATTTTATTTTTGATATAATGATTTAGAAGAAACTTGGGGTTTTGTATCATTTAGAAAATGGGTTTTTTCTTTTAACGATTTGGAATGAAATTGGGGTTGAAAATTGTACGATTTGATTTTTCAATTTCAATGCCTTTTTGTAGATTTGGTTTTTCTTTTAAAACTTAAAATCTTTGATTTAATACATTGTTATCATTTGCAAATTTGTACGATTTGAATTTTCAAAGTTGACTATATGAGAATGGTCTAAAATTTTCATTTTCTATTGTCATCTTTTGCAAATTTTTGCAAACTAATCTTTGATAAGATGATTCAGAAAGAAAGTAGGTTTGTTGCATTCACAAAATGGATTTTTTTTTCTAATGATTTGAAATAAAATTGAGTCAAAATTGAAATTTTACATTTAACAATATGTAAGTGATATTTTTAGTTTAACAATCACACACTACACATTATTACTATGTAATTGACATTTTTAGTTTAACAATTACATGCTACAACATTTAATTTAGGTACACCTATGGCTTTTTAATTCATTGAGTTTGGTTCTTAGAATTAGCTTTTTCTTAGCAAATTTCAATATTTTTGTAACTATTGAAACATTCACAGTTGAATTTGGTCTTTTCTATAGTTATTTAAATCTTGACATTGCCAAGAATGTTAGACCTATTGTCTCTCATGTTTCAATGTCAATAGTTACACAAAGTCAAAATTTACAAAATGGCTACAAAATGTAAAAGTGTGAATGTCAAATATTTTATAAAAGTATATGGCAAATATAGAAGATTAGGAAGCACTTGTTAAAAAGGTAAAAAAATTAATTTGCTTTTGAAATTTAAATAATTATTATCTAAATTGTTTCTATCTAATAACTTCCGTAGGACAAACATCAACGAAAACTTTCTAATCCAAGAGAAGCATAACAATAGGAACTACTTGCAAAAAAGGGTAATGACTAAAACTTATATTCACCACCACTTGGTCCTACCTACTTGCTACTGTAGGAGTTTCTTACAGAGTTCATACACGTGCTCAATAGCAACATGGGACTCTGGCATTGATTATTTATGAGTGAGTGGTGGTGGCAACTACTCTCCTTATATTATCTTAGTAGGCACTTTATCTTTTATCAATTCTACCCAAGAGGTAGCAGGATCATGTCTGATGTTGTTATTGGTGTAGCCAGTGATTCATCCCCTTTTGCATAATTTTTGAATGAGACATGGAAAGGGGAGTTTCTTCCTTCCACATTCATTTTCTTTGAATCGCTTCTCTATCTCCAAATATACTAGCTATGGAAGGTTAATAGGAAATGTCCTACTCAAAGTAGTGCATGCATAGGAAAAGAAGGTTGTCACCTTGCTAGGCCTCACCATCGAATTGAGGTGGTAGGCCAACATTTTGAAATATGCATGCTTCACTGTTGTAAGTGCAGTGTACTCCTTATGGTCAACTCCATAGCATTACTAGATCCACTCCTTTTTGACCTTTGGATTTACTTGCATTAATACTTCTACCAAGGTTGTTCCAATTTCTGGCAATCCAAGGGCCTCTGTAATGATCTTCACTAAGTAGAAGATAAAAATGTCCTTGATCTTCATAGTGGAATTACCTTACTTTTTATTCTAGAAGAGATATGTTTCTCCCATGTACCATTTCCTACTAGAAGTAAGAATGGGACACATGGGAGAAGTCTGAAGTTGGGTTTTAACTTCTTTTGGGGCAAAGTCCAAGAAAGTTCCAAAGTTTAGTTTAGGAAGAATCACTTTTTAAGCTTACCTTAGGTAGGCCTCTATTAGAGTGATCTCAAGGTTTGATCTTAGTTTGGATGTCTCATCGTAGTGGGATTACTTCATTTTAACTTCTAGAATTTGACGAATAGATTCCACTTCAGGGTCCTCCTGAAGAGGTCTTGTTGCATGAGTCTTAACTACCAGCTCTTGGGGTGGCTTCACTTCATGGGCTCTTCCAGTTCTAGGCTACGTCTCCCTTGGTTAGAATGGTCTTACTTCCTACAGTCATTTTGGTCTTGGTGCCATCTATAATCACAACATGATCAAGGATTAGTATTTGGTGTGTAACTTTGGAACACTTTAGTACCTTATCTCTTTGGGTTAGTTACACTTGACTAAGTTGTGATCATTGCTGGATTAATTATTTTAATATTATTTTATGATTATTTCATCTTAATGTCTACTAGAGTTCATAGGAAATGTTTAACACTCATTAATTAGTGATTTTAATATTATTTTATTCCTTAAACCTTGTGGGAGTTAGAAAATTTCCAAAAAAATTTTCATCAAAAACATAAGGTTTGTGACCTCCATGACATAGAGCTCACCTCTAGTAGCTATAGGAATGAAGAACAAGATTAATTGGGCAAGTGGTGTGAAAGTTATGGGCTCTAGAAGGTTCTAGGCTTTAAAAACTGCAAAAAATCCTTCATTGTTTGGAAGAAAATGGAAAAACTTTTGAAAGTTTCATGCTATATTTGTAGGTTTTTATAGCTAGGTTGATGGAATCCTATAGATGGGGTTGCATTGACATGAGGGGTTGTGTCAACGATATCCCATTGATGTAACCAAGACAAAAACTTATCTTTGAAACTTTTCCCAAAAACAAAGAGTTTAGGCATAAAGTTGAAGTTCATAGGGACCCAAAAAAGTCATCAACATGAAGAAATTCTTGAAGAAAGATGGATAATGCAAAAAAATGAGATTTGATTGGATAAAACTTAAAAAGGAGTGCAAAACTAGATGCAGTCAATGTGGAGCATGAATGATTTGAATGTGAAAATTTCTAAGGGATGAGGAGCTTAACTAGCCCAACCAAGGAGTATGTAAGTGGGTCCACCTCATAATAGGCTCATTCCTTTAATGCTCTTGCATGTCCTTGGACTAAGGAGTTTATAAAGACTAAATCCAGTAAGAATCTATGTAAGAATTTTGACATATCAAACTAAGACTTTGAACAAAACATGAAAAACAACAATTAGGTGAGTTATGGAAAGCATAGGTAGATGAGGGAAAGAATAAAATGGAGTTCCATATCATGGTTACATGAATTTCCTTGTCTATTTTATGTTTAATATGACCTGATAACATCCATCCTTGGTCTAGATCAAAACCAACCACTTTCAGTGACTTTGCATTGACACTCCAAGATTGGTCCAACCCCTCAAGGAACACGAATATCCCCATAGATCAATCACCATTCCTAAAAGAGAAGAAAAGAGAAGTAAGAAGTGAGATGGACCTTAGTTAGAGGGGACCTTCAAGAATGGATAACATGTCTTTTAAGTCACATAACTAGTGCTTGTAGCCTGTTATTTTGTCTAAGGGGTATGCTTTGAATTTCCATTATATTTTTTTTGTTTTCTATTTTTGTTTGTTTTTTATGGGAACCACACCATGCAAATATTTTTGGCTTCCTATTATTGTTTAACAATGGAATTGTAAGAAATCCATGAGAACACTCATGCACCCACTAAGATAGGTAAGTACAGAGAGCATCAAATCCCCTTAAATTCATACCCTTGTATATCCATTTAATCCTTCCCAAGTTTGGAAGCTACCAAGATCATAAGTTTGTTATAATTTTCATTTAAGAAGGGATTGCATATTTCCAAAACAAGGAAACATCATAGAGTTTTTTGGATGGGTAGATGACATGGAGTCACTACCTGTTATCATGAAAAGAAAACCATGTCTTAGTTATCAATACCAAAATTCAAAGATAAAATCCAAACGTTAGCAATCAAATAACATTATAGTAAAAATGACCATCAATCAATAGCTACAATTTCAATTAGTCTTGGTGGCAATAAAGAAAAAAAAATAAACATAAGAAAAATAGTAGAAAGATCCAAACCAAATAAAGTAAATATAGAAGAAATTATAAAATATTTAAGAAAGAGAAAAAGGTACTAAAAATGGTATTAAAAATTGTGAAAAGAAAAAGAAAAAAAAACTAAGAAGCCACTTGGATTGATTAGCATGGATGGCCATCTACTCCACAATTGAGTTGGAAGGTGAAGATCTGAAAACTTGAGCATGCCTATCCATTCATTAAGGTGTTCTGGTCATTGGCTCTTTTAGGCTCATGGAAAGGTTTAATTTATTGCATGTTGACAAGCAATTTCTTGTTTGGTCTTTCATGTTTGTATATTAACATGGCCCTAGAGGAAAATGTTTTATAGATAACATAAGGCCCCTCCCACACTATTTGGAACTTGGTTCTTTGTGGTACATGTGCGGGATTTTAGTAGAGGACCCTATCTCCTAGTTGAAATTTTACTTTCCATATTTAAGGGTCATGGAATTATTTATTAAATGCCTTGTGCACTTCGTTGGATGACAGGGCTACCAATTGATTCTCATCTAGCAAGTTGAGGTTCATCAATCTTTCCTTTTGTGCTAAACTGAGGTCAAGGTCAAGGTCACAAATTGTTGATTGTGTATGGAGCTCAACTTGAATTGGAAGTGTTGGCAATTTTTCATACACAAGCTCATTAGGAGAGTAGCCAATAGGAAGTTATCAAGTGGCATGGTAGGCTTAGAGGGCATTATTGAGTTTTATGCTCTAATCCCTCCTATATTTACCAATAGTCTGTGTTAGTATCTTTATTATTTTCCTATTTGTAACCTTTTCTTGACCATTGTATTATGGGTGGTAGGTGTTGTTAGTTTATGTTCAACCCCCAAGCATTGCATAAGCCTCCAAAAGGTAGTGCCTATGAAATGAGTATCATTATTAGAGATAAGTACATGTGGTATCCCAAACTTGTTTGCAACATTTTGTTGTATAAATTGAGCAGTTGTAGAATATGTACAAGTGGTAGCGGTTGTAGCTTCCACCCATTTCATACAATAGTCAACAATGACTATGATGTATGCATTTTCCTTTGACATGGATGTGAAGGAATCCATGAATTCAATGTTCTAGATGTCAAAGGGATCCAATGGTTGGATCCACTACTAAGGTCCCTCCATATGAGTGCTTATTCTACCATCATGTTGGTAGCATTCATAGGAGTGGATGAAGTGGTGAGAATCCTTGAAAAGTGTTGGCCAATAATAACCTACCATGAGGATCTTAATGGTTGTGTGCCTCCTAGCATAGTGACCCCCATAAGGGCCCTCATGAGCATCATGGAGAAACCAATGAACCAAGTCATCAGTGCACACCTTGTAAAGGTGTCTGTTGATCTCCATGAAGCATTTTTCTTGGTGAAGAAACTATTATTTCTTCCTATTGTCCCACTCCTGTGGCATCTATTGAGTGAAAAAATAGGTGAGAATGTGATTGCACCAATTGGGTTCAGTGGACATTTGTTCAGTTCTAGCACTAGAAAAGAGGATTTCATCAAGAAATTGATCTAAAAGTGGGCTCTCCTCCTCTTTTTTGTTCCATTTCAACTGAGATAAGTGGTTAGAAACCACATTTTCAGTTTCCTTTTGATTTACCATCGTAAGATTGAATTCCTGCAAGATTACCAACCATCGTATGACATGGGAGCTCATTGTTGAATTTTTCATTAGGAATTGGATTGCATTGTGGTCTATGTGTATAAAATACCTTGTATCCAAGCACATAGTGCCTATATTTTTTCAAGTAAACACCATTTCCATCAATTCTTTTTCTATGATGGTGTAGTTTAGCAATGCATCCATAATGCTTCTACTCACATAATGGATATAGTAAGGATGTTTCTGATCATCCAACTATGTAATCATGGCTATCAAGGAATAATTAAATGTATTAGTCATGATGTTAAAGGTTTTGGACCTATTAGGTGCTTGTAGGATTGGAGTTTCCAAAAGATTTTCCTTGAGTTGCTGAAATGCACATTCACATTTCTTGGTCGAGACAAATGAAGCATCCTTCTTTGTCAACTTCACCAATAGCTTAGCAATCTTAGAGAAATTATCAATGAATCATCGATAGTAGCCAATGTGTCTAAGGAATAATCTCACATCTTTAACTATTTTTGGCTATATGGTAATTCCTTGGATGACCCTTATTTTTTAGTGTTTACCTCAATCCCTTTATTTGATATTCTATGTTCCAAAATAATGTCTTCCTAGACCATCAAGTGGATTTTCTATTGGTTGAGCCTAAGGTTTATCTTCATACACCTTTTTAGCACTTGCTCAAGATGGTCTAGGGCTTGATCAAATGTATCCCCATAGGTGGAGAATTCATCCATAAAGACTTCCATATTGCTACTGATTTGCTATTGGAAGATGCTCAAGACAAAGCATTGGAATTTGGTAGGGGCATTGCATAGGCCAAACAACATCTTTTTGTATGCAAAAATCACCCAAGCACTTGTGAATGTTGTTTTGGCCTAATCCTTTGGTGCTTTCTAAATTTGGTTATAGCCACTATAACCATCCAGAAAGTTGTACTAGCAATGCCTATAAATGGTATCCAACACATGGTTCACAAATGGAAATGAAAAATAATATTTGTATGTTGCCATGTTCAATAGCCTAAAATTAATGCAAATCCTTCATTTTCCATCTTTCTTTGGCACTATCACAAGTGGGCTAATCCACTTTCTATCTGCAATGGGATAGATGAACCCCACATTGAGGAGTTTTTCAATCGTCTCTTTCACAATCTACTTTAGTTTGGGGTTCAATCACTGCTACAACTACCTCTTTGGCTTGATGGAGGCATCTATGTAGATGAAATGTTGGCATATCCATGGATCAATTCTAGTCAACTCATGATATGACTAGGAAAAGGCTATTGGCCATTTGTTGGCCACCTTCAACAACATTTTTTTTAATAGAAGCAAGGTTGGCATCAATGATAACCAACTTTCCATTATTCAGAAAGACATATTTCATTTTAGTCAATAAAGGTTTCAGCTCAATGGGATCCTTTTTAAAGCTTTTAGGAACTTTCAACTCTCCATAGTTGGTTTCATTAGGTTCATCATTAGAGAGTTGGCCATGAACTTTCTCCAGTTCATCCATGCCTTCAATGTAGGCACATGCGAGGCTATTAGTTGGTTCCATGCATATTGTTGAACTACATTCTACATTAGCTGTTAGCCACTAGATATCATCCTATTTTGTGGCTATTTTGTATAGACACCTTTGGATTTCTATCACATTGGCACATTATCTACATGCTATGATAGATGTGCTTTTCATGGTTCATATTTTTTGCACACAGTTGCACCCTATGTCACTATACGTGATGCATGAAACGCACTTCCTCTTGATCTTACCAAGTTCAATTTCCTTGGAAATTTCCAAGGAGAGGTATTGGATTCCTAGTCATGCATCAATTATGCTTAGCCAAGACCTTTCCATGATGATTAGAAAGTCCTACTTGTAGTTATCTACATGAATCACTAGGAATTCAGAAAGATAGGACCACTCATAGATGGTGGTCATAATGTCCTCTACCAAACCCAAGGGAATGATGATGGACTAATCCACCAACGCAAGATGAATGTTGCTCTGTACATTTCATGGAAGATCAAATTCACACTAGATCTTGAGTCTAGAAGAGCCTTATAAGGTTCATTCCTAGCAATTTGCAAATAAATTAGTTATCCAAAACCAGATCTTTTCCTAGGAAGGTGGCCATCCTTAATCTAATCTATAACAACATAGATCAACATTACAGTGTGGACCTTAGGACATATTTTATTTGAAGGGTTCTCGAATGAGGGAGAAGAAGGATCATCAGCCATAGGTATCTGTGAGGGCTTAGAGAGATTGTTGGTTTGGATGAAAGGTCTTTTTCTATTTCTAAACCACTTAGCTAGAAAGTTGACTATAAGTTAACAACCCTTGTGATGTTTCTTTACTGTAGCTGGGCAAGAATTTCACCCTGCATGGATGGAGCTGGTGGCAATTGAGTTGAGGATGGAGGTATAAGTGTAGAAGGATGAGCAGAGTAGAATAAAATGTGGATTCCCTTATTGGAGATTGAGCTATGTAGTATTTGGGAGGGTAGTAGTGGTGGAGGAAAGAGGCATGACTAGAAGAGTCACGTAGAGACATCAGTTGTTGCATGTAGTACCCATATGGATTTGGTTGTTGGTAAGGATACTACAACCTTGGTGGTGGCATCCCCCACAATTTTGGATGTTGCCACTATTGGTACTACTCATGAGATTGGGATGGAGCTCCACTTAGATAGTAAGCATGTTGTTTGTGGAATTGTCTGTAATTGCCTTGAAGATAAGGTAAACTTTTGGGTGCTTACCTTTTTTGCTAATCTTGGATTCAGCACATACACCCCAAATTCTTGCAAGTGTAACATAATTGAATAACATCCCTTAGGATGTTTGTATTGATATATGTCACACCTACCATCATCATCTATTTCAAAGTCTACAACCTTCTCAATAGTAGTAGCTATGCCCTTACCCCTTTCATGGGCATGTTTAGCTTCTTTCATTCTCCTTTGATCATGACCACTACTTTGCTCTTTGGACTCTTCTACAATTCTGAGAGTAGTTTGAAATTTCTCATCCAAATAATCTCACATTTTATCTACCTTGGCTGATATTTTAGAAACAAAATTTTGGATTGGATAGGTTTTACATTGCATAACTTCATCAAGTGGTGCCTCTTCCTCATTGTCATAGAACCAAACTTCTCTTTTTTTGGATGGAAGGATCCCAATTGTACTCCTCTGTACTTTCTTTTTTTCTCAACTCTTTTTCTTTTTTTGCCACCTACTCAATCAACCTTTGGATCTAATGGACTCTAAACTCCAAATGTCTTCCTTGGGCACAGGCCCTAATAGTTCTCCTTGTTTTTGTTTAGAGCCCATATCATGATATGGCATAGCTACTTCCTTTGAGAAAAGCCTGGCCCAAGCACCTATGTAATAGAGAGTAATATTTTCCCATGGCTACATCCAAGGATTCATATATTCCTTGTCTCCACCCTTGGATCTACTTCCTTAGATTGGACACTTGGGAGTATGTTTGATGCTAGTCATTGAATAGTTCAAGAATTGTACTCCATTGTATGATTGATTTTGGTTCCAAGACTAGTACTAGCTTTTAGCCTTCTTAATGAGTGTCCTAAGGAATAGCTTTGGTTTTTGCCATTTATTGTCAATGTTCTACAAGGCACAAGTGTTGTGAAAGGCTTGAAGATGATTTTGTAGATGTGAGTTATATTCCCCTTCGAACTTGGGGATATTGTTCATATCCAACCTTTTAATTCTACTATCTTTTACATGCCTCATTAGAATTCTCATGGCCTCTACAATGTTCAACATATTCCTTATTGCAAGTAAAGGCTCACAATATTTATAGTCTCTATGATGACCATGATGCCTATGATGTCCTATAATGTTCCTTCTTTCATGCTAGCTGGCCTCCCTTGATTACCCACATCCCTAATCTCTAGTGTTCTGGTAGGCTCCATGATCATCTCTATCTTGCTAATCATTTCCATCATGGTCACATCCTTTGTAGCTTCAGTCAAAGTTAGAGGAGAAAGAAGATAAGAACATTAAAGGTAAAGAGGGAGGAGAGCTAGCACTAGCATGATGCCTACTACTTCCTCTCCTTTGATCATGACCGTGTTTACTATATCTATCTCTATCATGGTGCTTGTCTTGGTTCCTACCTTGAATCTCTCCTTGAAATAGGATTATTTACAGTATATTATAAATTTTTGTTATTACCTCCTTCATCAAAGAAGAAGGGAAAAGAGTTAGTGTTTTGAGAACCCCTATAGAAGGGATCCTCACCTTCCTTTTGGCCTAGTACGAACAAGGGGTTTGTGAACTATTTCCTCTTTGATGCCTCGTAATGCATCTTTTATTATTGATATTTCTTGCATTATGCCTCAATGGGGTGATAATCTCAATAGCCTTGATCTTGTATAATGTATTTAGCATTGAGCCCCTAGATGTCCAATTTCATGAGATTTTGAAGTAGCATCGCAGGACCACTACAGTTGTTCATCCTAATGTAGGATGAAGATGAAGTCTAGCACATACTCATTGGGATGAGTATATACCACTTTGTATTGTTGGGGCATTGGTGGTTTTGATCCTTCACGCCTTTGTTAATTGGATCCATCTTTGTGCAATGGTGGCGAATCTCCCTTGTGAGAAGAAGCCATATCAGATTGAAAGAAAAATAGTGTGCTCTTGTTGTTGTTATTATTTTTCTTAATGATGTTATTTTTTAGGTTCGTTACAATGTAGTTAAATAATTTTACTAACTCCTAGATAGCAAATGTAGCTAGCTAAAGTCCCTAGCAATAGTGCTAATGATGAGTAGCAAGCAGTCCCTACGCCAACCATACAAATCATTAGCATTCACTAAGTGACCCAGTCAAATTCTGTGGACTTTAGCTCTCTAAGTACATTGGGTCTAGGAAGTGAATCTAACATACATGATCATTATCTTAGTTTCACTTGTGAAGTGCAAGTGTATGATTAAGTGTAACTAAGGCATATGATTTTTTATCATTTTATATTTATTATTTAAATCACCTAATGCCAGAAAATAAACTAATTAAATGTCTAATTAGTCTAATAACTAATTAATATCTTAACTAGTTCTAACATAAGCATTTGTTCCCATTTACTATACACACCTTGAATCACGTTGCAATGTTACTAGGTTACTAAGCATTAAGTGCTATTGGGATTACCACACATTAATGTATGCTCAAAATGGTCATACTTATGTGCATTAATTAATCATTATTTAATTAGTTAATTTCATGCATTAAAGTATATTTCTCAAATAATAAATGCATTAAGTAAACATCAAGCTAATTCCAAATGCTACAAGGTTTGTGAAAAAGCTTGTCTTTATTGCCATTCACATTGAGGTGCTTAGGTATATTAGTTCTCGAATAAAGGTCCATACACTTCTCACTTCTATTATGGGCACTTGAAAAATATTTTGACTATAAAATGAAAAAAATGTAAGAGCTTTGCTAGGATACTAACAATGGAATGCCATAAATGCAATTTTTGAGCATGTATTTATAGGCAAAGATAGACATTGCATTGATGGGGTCATGTCAATGCATCAAACCATGTGTCGATGGCATTTCATCGATGTAACCCAATGACAACAACTCATCACAAACCAAATATCCAAGAGATTTTACATATCATCACAATATTCTAAGATGCTAAAAAAATTCCAAAAAGAGTAAATTATAATCATATCTATTAAACAAGCAATGGTGTCACAAAATGGAAATACTGGAATCATCAACTAAGAATCACATAGGAATCACTTCTCACAATCATGAAGAATCCACATAACTACGATGGTATAACAAAACTAAAGACCCAAGGAGAATATTAATAGAATTATAATGAGAAAGAAAGTTAGTAATAAGGATGTGATAGAAATCATCAAAATGATCAAGATAATGATTCAAGATGAACATGGGGAAAAACCACAAATCAACCAAGGTTTAGATCAAGCAATATTCATCATTCAAGAAAATTTTGCAACATTTGGAACCCAAAATAAATCTTAAGTAATTAACAAGGATGAAGATTTGATGGAATTTTGGAAAGATTAGAGACCAAGGAAACCAAGTTTTGAGTCAAACTAGTGGACAAAAATCCACAAAATCCAAGTTTATGATAGAGGTGGACTTGCAAGGGAGATGTCTTAGGAATTAAGAGACATCTTAGGTAAAGATGAGGCATCTCAAGAAAATAGGAGGTATCTTGAGAAAATATGAGGTGTCTTTGTTGAAGATCACACATCTCTATAAAATATGATGCATCTCTAGGGAGATATCTTAGGCAACTAGAAGATATCTCTAGAAAATATGAGACATCTATGAGGAGACATCTCTATTAAAGATGAGATGTCTTAGGCAAATACGAGATGTCTTGACTTAGATTGAGATGTCAAAAGGGAGTTGTCTTCAATGAAGATGTGATGTCTTGGCCATGGATGTAATGTCCTGATGAAAGTCTTGTCATGCCATTAGGACATCCAGTAGAGGTTTAGGACATCTCAAATGATAGGGAAAGATAAAAAATTGGCCTTAAAACACTAAGGTAATGAGGAAAGGGCTATGAAAACACAAGTAGATTTGAATAATTCAAGAACAAGAATCAATAAGGAAAAAAATAATTTTAAAATTAAATCGATGAGAAAAATTAGAATTAACAAATAAGAAACTTGAAAATCACAAAATGACGAGATTTAAATCCAAACCACTAGATAAAGAAATGAACAAAGAGAGAAAGGACTCAATCCAAAATCAAAAATTGAGATCTAACAACTCATTATAAGATCCTAGAATTGGAGAAGGAAAAGAATAGGATTGCAAAATTATCAAAATGAATGAAAAATCCCAATATGCCAATTGCCTATCAAAAGTAATGAAACCACAACTCTCTCACCAAAATTCAAGATTACCATTGGTCAAGAATTATAGTAGTTCTAACATTTAATTATAACAATTGAGCTAATGAATGACAAAACCCTATCCCATAAAATGTTGGAGAAGATCTTAGAAAATCCATGTCTGATGAGTGGCGAGGTACCCCTATGCCCAACCATATGAATCACAAAGCGTTCACACACAATTTGGTCGAATTCTACAGACTTCATCGTTTCCAGTGCACTAGCCCTTTAGGAAGTGAATCTAGCCTAAAGGTCAATTTTTGTCTTCCCAATTACACTTGTGACATTTATTGGTGTGATTGAGGCATTTGATTTTTATCATTTTGATGTTTTATAGATCAGTGCTCAAATATGGATAAAAGTAATTTAATCAACTAATACAAATTAAATAATTTACTAGCATTTAACTAATCCTAACATAAGTATCCATTCTCACTTTTTGTACACATCCTAAACCCACATATCCACTACTGGGAAACCAAGTGCTATGCTACTGGGCATACCAAGCAATAGCACTACTAGGATAACCAAGTGAATATGTGTTAAGCTCAAAGTGGTCATACTTACGTATTTAATCTACCTAGCTTAATAACCTCATTAACTTAGTTGCTAGAAAATATTTGCAAAATAATTAAGAACAATTACAAATAATTGAAAACATTGAATGCGTAAATAAAATAGCTAATCTATCCAAAGTGCTATAAGGTTTATCAGAAAGCTTGTCTTTATTGCTGCACACACTATCGTGCTTAGGTACAACAATGCTCGAATAAAAATTTGTACACTTAATGACTCCTACTACGAGCACTCAGGGGAAAAATTCTAACTTTTGAATGGAAAAAATGCAAGAGCTTCACTGCTACTGAAATCTAGATTGCCATAAATGTGGCTGGTAGATGCATATTTATACGTGACAAATAGACACTACATTGATGGGGCCTCATCAATGCAGGGTGAGATGCATCGACAAGGCCTCGTTGATGAGGCCTCATTAATGTGGTTGACTACGTTAACAAAGCCTCGTTTACACAACCAACTAATGATGACTCATCATATCCCCATGATAGAACACAAACTTGTCCTTGAGTTCTTTTTCAAAATTGGGAAGGTATGGGATTATTGACTAACTTTTCTTCAACCAAACAACTAATTGACTTTGACAAAAAATGGAGTGCCTAGGTGTACAGATCAACACATTATAAAAATGGTGGTGTTTAGGACACAAAATTGAACACCATGATACAACTCTTCAAAAATTGAACAACATGTTCCTTGATGGTGTAAAGCTTGTTGGAGAAGATTAAACAGTCCTAGGTGGTGGTGGTTCTTAAGGCTCCAAGGGACCCTCACTAGCTTCATGCATTAGAGTTGGTGAAGGTAGCTATGGTTGTCTTGCTATTTCTACAAGGTGAGAGGTGGAAAGCATCTAGTAGTGCTTTCATTTTCTCCTTCTTACTTCTAGGATCATGCACCGTCCACATAGCTTCCCCAATGTGGGTTGAAATGGGCACATCCTAAGGACATAGGATCACTGGAAATAACTCCTTAGCATTAATGAACCAAGCAGAAAACTATTTGCATTTAATGTTGAATGCTCTCACTATGCTTTTCAGCTCCTAGTAGTTATTCATCCATCTAGCTAGGTCCTCAACGATGGATCATTGATATGTGAATTATCCTTTGAGAAATTTGAGTTCAGTGTTAGTAGTCTCAAGGTTTTGCTGAGTGTCCTTGTGGTGTTTGAACTTAGCCTTGTATAGAAGATACGAGCTAGCCATTTGTTTCTCCAATTTCGACCATGGTTGTCTAGCTGTCAACATTGCTAGGTTTTTGTAATGGAGATTGGCCAACTCCATATACTCTATCATTTCCTCGATCTTCAACTCCTTCAAGTGGATCTCTGCTTTGTTGTAGGCATCAATCCCATCAAGGATGGGCTGCCACATCTCTCTTCCTTGATAAAGTTGTTAGAAAGCTTCATTCACTTTCATCTTTGCCATTTGGATTTGTTTTTTTTTTATTTCCTTTTACAAACCAACCTGGTCCATGTAGTGATTTTTTACTCTCTCAAATTTGAGAGCTTCATTTGTCTAGGCAATGATCTCAATGGTAGACTTTTGTTGCAAGGTGTGTACCTCCTCCATTAATAGATTGCAGTTCTCCATAATCAATTTTCTTAGTTCAATATTTACCCTAGTAATATTCTCCTGATATTGATGAATGAACTCTTGCATTTGATTTTTTTGAGCATCAACATTTCACAGATGATGATTTTGCATGATCAATGCTTCAATCTCTTAGCACATCTAATTCCAGTCCTTTTTGATTGAGTGTGTTTTAGCTTCTACCATGAACTATTTGAAGATGGCCATTATTACTTCCTCCTTAACCTTTTTAAATTGTTCTTGAAGCTATTTGATAGCTTCATATCTTGTCATTGCCGGGTTGAGGATTGCTTGTTCTACAAGTTAGGCATGAAGATCAGCAACCTTCACGACTAAGTGTTGATTTTTCTCTTAAGCTGTTTCTAGTTGCCCCTCCAAAATGATGCATCTGCCCCTTACATTCAGTAGCTTTGATTGGGTTATGATGATGTTCTCCTAAAGATCAAAGATGTCTAGAGTTAGTTGCCCAGTTCCTACAAGTTGTTCCAACAATTGTTCATACTAGGCTACATTTAATTTTTCAATAATCATGCTTGCATACATCTACACATTTTGGAGTGCAAATACATCTAGTACAAATGTTGTGGATGCATTTAGTGCTTTAGCTACATAGTTAGCTACCACTTCTACTATTATCTCCTACCCTTGGTGCTACATCACCAAGATAGTTTCCTTTTCCTCCAACCTCACTGAGAAAGTGGTGGCATTCCTAGAGATTTCTGAGAATAGATGATGTGTTGCTAGTGATACCCTTACCTCTCAAGCATTGGGATCTAACCTCAAAGGTGGCTTCATTCTTTGGGTAAAGAAAATGGAACCACCTCTCTCCATCTGGCTAACTGTTTAGGCCACCTCATTAAGGTGACTCATCACTAGCCAATACACATATGGATCCACCCCACTCATTCCTACTTGTTGCCCTTATTCGCTTAATAGCTATTCTCAAATTTTTCATAGATGCTCAAGGACTACATGGACCTCTAGTGTTGTCTCCTGAGTGGGTGGTGGTGGTGGAAACTCCTCTTCTTGAGTGGATGTTAACAACTTATCCTTCATGATTTTTGCCCATGAGGCCAAGGAAGCATGCTTAAGAGTATCATTAGAATAACAAAAAATGCCTACCCTTTTGCAAATTTTTCTGATAAGACATGGAAAGGGTAGGGTCTTCCTTCCATGTTCATTCTCCTTGAAGTGCTTCTTAGTCTCCAAATAAAATAGTTGTGGAAGGTTAATGGAAAATTTCTTGCTTAGAGCGGTGCATGCTTGGGTGGAAAAAGTAGTCACCTTGCTTGGCCTCACTTTTGAATTGAGGTGATAGGCCACAATCTTGAAATAAATCCACTCCATTGGTGTGAGCACACCATACTCTTTACAATCCATCCCGTAGCATCATTGGGTCCATTCCCTTTTTGCCTCAGGATCACCTTTTGTTAATATTCTTGTCAACTATAGTCCACTATCTGGCAACGCTAGTGCCTATGCAATAGCCTCCATCGCGTAGGACACTTGAATGTCCTTGATTTTTACAATAGACCTTGGCCTTTAGCTATTCCAGAAGAGATAGGTCTCTCCCATGTACCATTCCCCATTAGATGTGATGACTAGCCACATGGAAGATGCTTGCAATTGTGTCTTGACATTCTCTAGAGCTTTTTCCAAAAATGGCCAAAATTTTATCTCTTGAAGAACTGATCTTTGGATTTCTTAGGACTTCATGATGTTTAGGCAGACTTGAGTTAGAGTGACCTCAAGCCTTGGCATAGGTCCAGGCACTTCTCCTCGTTGGGATTGTTTAGTAGGCACTTCTTCCTCTGAAATTTGTTGAACAGATTCCACTTTAGGTTCCTCACGAATGGGTCCCATTGCATGGGTCACCTCTTGTTGTTCTTAGCCTTCTTCCGTGGTTGCAAGGGTTCTCCTTTCTATGGATGCTTTTGTTTGGGTACCATTTGTAATCACAATAGGACCATGGATTAGCAATCATTATGTAATCTTAAAATAATTGGAATACCTTAACTCTTGAGGATAGTTACACTTGGCTAAGTAGTGATTATGGCTGATTTAATGAATTTGATTATTATTTATTTTATGTGTTATTATGAATAATTCATCTCGGAGGTTGTTGGAAGGGTTAACTTTGAAAACATTGATGTTTATATATGGTTAAGGTTATTAACCCTTTGGGGGAGTTAGGAAAAAGTTGTTGAGGTACACTATCCCTTTAGGAAGTGAATCTAGCCTTAAGGTCAATAGTTTTCTTCCCAATTACACTTGTGACATTTGTTGGTATGATTAAGTGTAACTGAGGCATTCGATTTTTATCATTTTGATGTCTTATAGATCAGTGCTCAAATATGAATAAAAGTAATTTGATTAACTAATCTAAATTAACTAATTTACTAGCATTTAACTAATATTAACATAATTATCTATTCCCACTTTCTGTACATGTCTTGAACCCACGTATCTACCGTTGGGTGACCAAGCACTATGCTACTGGGTGTACCAAGTAACAACGCTGCTAGGATAACTAAGTGAATACATGTTATGCTCGAAGCAGTCATACTTATGTATTTAATCTATCTAGCTTAATAACCTCATTAACTCAATTGCTAGAAAATATTTGCAAAATAATTGAGAACAATTAACAAATAATTGAAAACATTGAATGCATAAATAAAATATCTAATCTATCCAAAATGCTGCAAGGTTTATCAGAAAGCTCATCTTTATTGCCGCACACACTATTGTGTTCAAGTACAATAATGCTCGAATAAATATCCATACACTCAATGACTCCTATTACAGGCACTTAGGGAAAAAATTCTAACTTTTGAATGGAAAAAATGCAAAAGCTTCGTTGCTACTGAAATCTAGATTGCCATAAATGCGGTTAGTAGGTGTGTATTTATAGGCAATAGACAGACACTACATCAACGAGGTGTCATTGACGTAACCAACCAACAAAGACTCATCAATGTCCAAAAATGATGAAACAACAAAACAAAAAATTGTAAATTCAGCACATAAAATATACCAAAATATTATTCCAAGCATTCAAAGAAAAACCCATTAGCTGATAAACATCATGATATCAATATAGAAGAATAAACAATGCCCATTCCATAAATGTAAACAAAAACCTATAATCATAAATGGAAAAGAAGCCAAAATAACTCATGTTTGTATTTACATGATGAAAATCATAAAGAAGGAGAGCAAGCAACCATGATCCAAGTAATCAACACAATCAATCTAGAATCCATCAGCACTCCTTCAGCTCCAGTCTCCCATAACATCTTTTCCAAATTGTCAAAGTGTGTAGAAGAATTGAATCATCGAAGTTTTAATGGAGATTAACCAAAAACAACTATCAAATAGAAGAAAATCCTAATTTCCCAAACTAATATAGAAATAAAAAAATAAAACCAAAAATCTCATCCATCTCATATGTAACTTTCTCTCCCACTCACATAACTCACAGACACATGCCAAAATAATTAAAAGAGAAAATATAATAGAATCTACATTATTAAAAAAAATTCTCAAAACCTCTTATAATAAAAATAAAATTAATCTAAACTAAATATAGTACAAATTACTCTCACACCACATCACCATAGGGTCACAACATATACTTTAGGAAAAATAAATAAACAAACCATAGATTACATGCCATGCCATGCTTCCAACCAATCCACATGAAATCTACCACACTTTAAAATAAGGCTAGTGCACATATGTTGATGGTAATAAAATACACCAAAAATTAAATATGTGAATATAAATATACATAATGTCACTAATGCATCCAAACATTTCAAAGCTCAACATCATCATAAACATTTTAGGAAAAACCATAAAAATATATTGAATCAAAACAAACATAGAACATACATGAGCATATGCATCACAAACTCTGTAAAGATCATACATACTAAGGGTTCCAAAATATATAGGTTGTTACAGTAACTAGCATAATACCAATATTAGGTATTTTGTATCTTGGCCATTGTAGGTTCAATAAGTGCTACTATATAGAGATGAAGAAAGAAAATCAAAATATAAACTAAAAAGAAATGATAAAGACTAAATATCCATAATAGGCTCAGATTGTAAATTTGGAGAGCCAATACAAATTTTTAACTTGTTCTAGAAAAGCATACATTAATAAAATACATTGCAAAATATGCAACCAAATTAAGAGATAATCTAAAAATTATCATGAAATAATCATGAACATTGCAGAGGTAAGAGAATTTGATGAACAAGCATCATTAGCATATAAGAGATTGCTAATGGATTCTATAGTTGGAAACATATCATATGTTATAATAGTTCTTTCTACTTAAACAAAAACATATTTATAATTATTTTCAATAGTTTACATGTTATTTACAAAAAAAAGATGTCAAAGTTGCAAAAGAATCAAAAGTAGATACAAACAACTCTTTAGCCATACTCATAGCATATAGCAAAAGGAAATCTAACAAAGAGGATATTTGTCTCTATGAAATAGCCAAATATTACAACAAAATCAAATAAGAAGAAACATCTATTATATGGAAAAAAGGACTGAAATATAAAATGATTTATGTCTTTATGATATTTTAAGTAGTTCCAAAAAAAATGAAGATAACTGGATAGATTACTATTGGGCATAACCAATATTGTATTGTTCATTTAAGAATGTCACAAATGTTTAGAATAGAAGAAAAGGAAATACTATAATCATATCACAACTATTGTAGTATTATAAAAATAACAAGAAAAAGCTTTTAATAATTTATATTCAAATTGATCTTTTACAATTAGAAGCATATGAAAATGAAGATCAATCTTAGCATTAAGAAGACATGTAGGAATATGATTATCAAATTTTATCAACAACTTTTCAAAATTACTCAATGATTTTAAGAATAGAAGAAGAGATGTTGGGTAAAAGAAACATTGATAGAAATAACAACTAGAATGAAACAAATATTTTTGATGATCAAATTGACATACTTCTATAAACATTTCTTGCAATACAAGTACTACCAAATTTAGACATGTAACAACCGAAGGAAAAAAATAGAAATTATGAATAATTATAAGACAAGCAAAAGAAATCCTTCAACATAATTCAACAACATTATCACTCAAGCTTACAAAAATCAAAGCTACTATCATCTCCATTCCCAAATGGAATCATTCCATAACTAAGATGTTACTTTGTAATACCTGATGCAGTTATTGTAATAAAACCTAAAAGAACATGTTGTAATAACAAGCATGTCTCTTGAGGTAGACTTTTAAAATTTGATTAGAGATATTTATATTTAGAGATTAGAGGTTATGTCAACATGGAGTTGTGGAGTTAATAAAGGCAAGTAATGGATGCAAGGTAAAGCAAGATAAGAAGGTGATTGGTCATCTCTTCTAGTTGGGTATATGTATAACCATGATGACAATGTTGAATTTTCTCTAAGGGATAGATGTTGAAGGAAGTTAACCCTAAGAAATCCTTAGAGCATGACCCAGATACATTATTTTCATATTAATAAAGTTCCTTTTTATTTTTTGTATTTTTTTTCACATTTATTGTGTATAATGTGAAATGTTGTATATATTTGACATTTGTTATGGAATTTAAGACTATTGATGAGTGGCGAGGTACCCCTACACTCAACCATATGAAACGAGCGTAGCATGCACGATCCGGTCGAACTCCACAGACTAAATGCCTACACACCCCATGGAACACTTGGGGTTAATCATTTGTTGTCTTCCCAGACTTGTTTTTGTCACGGTGTATGGTTAAGTAAGTCCGAGGTATATGATTTTTATAGTTTTTAATGTTTTTCTCCTATGTTATCGACGTGAAGGGTTGAGGAACTAACTAACTCTAACTAATGACTAAGTCTAAATTAACTAGCGTCAGCATCCGTTCCCACTTACCGTACATACCCTGAACTATGCAACCGCAGCTACCAAATGCTAAGCGTTACTGGGATCACCATGCGTAACACACATGCTCGAAGTGGTCGTACTGAGGCACTTAACTAGGAGGAAAGGGTGAGAGAATCTAATTGCGATGAGTAGCCAATTCCTTGATTAGCCGTACACATCCATAAATGCTCGTACTCAAGTCGTACTCATGCAGCACTACTGTAGGGTAATAAATAATAGGTAGGAAATAACAGGTAAGAAATAACAAATAATAAAATCCTATTCCATGCACTGCAAGGTTTATCCACAAAGCTCTTCTTTATTGCCATACACAACTTGCGTTCAGGTACAATGTTGCTCGAATAAAGATCCATTCACGTGGGGACTCCTACTATGGGCATATGGAAAATATTCTATCTCTGGAGTGATCAATCTAATAGAGTTTCCCTACTTCTAGCCTAGGATGGAAAATAAGGGGAGTGTCACCTCTTATTTATAGATTTTGCAACGGACCGTGATATCTTGTACGCAACATCGCAGGGGATGACACGATATCACGTATGCGATATCGTGGCGGTCATGTACATGATATCATGGCTTGTGCATATCGCATCTCATCATACCCCCATGACTGAATGAAAACTCGTCCTTGAGTTCCTTAGAATAATATCAAGAAGGTATGGAATTATTGAGGGGAATGGAACTAATGGGATGACATGTGAATGGATCATCATTACAAGACTTGACAAAAATGGTGTTCATGACAACAAGGGTGAACACCTTATTACAATGAGATCAGGCCTTTGTTGGTAGTTGAGAAAGAGAGGGAGAGGGAGAAAAGAAGTATTGTTGTTGCCAACGTCAAGGTTGTGCCTTTGTTGTCCATTTGTAAGTGCATCATCGATCTTGCTCCTTGCATAGCTTCTTCCAGCATGACTCCATTCCAAGTGTTTGCTCCAGATCCAATCCGTTGTTGTATGATCACCATCTACACATACAACACAATCATATATTAGCAACGGTAAATGAATCATTATGTAATTAATACCTTGCTCGGTGTAGGTTCATTGGCTATGTTGTGGTATGGCTAATACAGATCTGGGGATATATTAATGAGGACTATCGAAGGTGTAGGGGTTAGGAAGGAAATCAAAAATTTTAGGGCTAGGAGAAAATTGAAAAAATTGGGCCCCGTACCCCCATGACTAATCGCCAACCTCCGATAGCATTAGAATGGAGAAGAAAATGAGTAAGAAAGATAGATAAACAGGGGGAACTGAAAACATCAGTGAAGTGAAATGGATGTTAAGATGGAAATGAACAAAATAAAATTGATTGCAAAATGTTAAGGGAAAGAATTTAACTAATGCTCCAAATAGGAATGTCAGTGGGTCCTCCCCAAAGCAGGCTCATGTCCTTAATGCCCTAACAAACCCACATTCAAAGAGTCCGTAGGCTCTGGGAATGTTATTTGGAACAAGAGTTAAAGTCTTAATCATAAGAATTTACCAAAAAGAAAACAATGCATCAACCAAAATATATACACTAATGATACAATCGGCAATGAGGTAGATAATAGAGAGAAGGATGGAGAGAAGAAAATGGAATGGAATCCCAAGAACAAGGTGGTGTACAACCCCTTGTGCATTTCATGATTAATGTGACTTAGCAAATCCCATTCCAAGTTTGTCCTCAAACCAACCAGATCCAATGACTTCACATCAATGCATTCGACTAAACTATCCAATTGGATAACAAGAATGCCTTCCCCAAGAGTCACAACCATTTCGATGAAACAAAGGAGAGAATGGGAAGCGAGAAGGGATTTAGTTAGAGGGAACACTATTGGTTCCATAACCAGTGCTTGTAGCCCAAGTTTATTTTGTCTAAGGGTTGTGCTTTGAATTCTCACTCTCTTTTTTTTGTGTTTTTTGTTTTTATGCATGAGAACCATACCACGCAAAGACTTCCTATTTTTATTTTCTTAGCTTCCAATAGTTGGGTAACATCAGAACAGTAAGAAAACTTAAAAGGAAAACATCCAAGCACCCAAGAGAATGGCCAACACAAATGCATCAAGTTCCCTTGAAGTCATACCCTTTTCAATCCTTGAGTCCTTCCTTAGTTTGATAAATGCCCAGGCACCAATTCGTTTAAGTTCTTATTAGAAGGGGACTGTACATTTCCAAGCCAAGAGAGACCATAGAAACTAGTGGATGGATGCATGAAGTAATCTCATTGCCTGTCATATCAAAAGAACATACCTTAGTATCAACATTGTGACTTAAAGGTAAAAACCAAACATTAGCAATCAATATGAAAACAATTCATACCATCATTCTGAACACTTATTGCATGACAAACTTACAAGAAGGATCACACACACACATACAAAAATGGAAAAAATACAACGATGTTGTAAAACAAAAACTAGAAAATTTAAATAAATTTGTAAAATAAAAATGTGTAAGAAAAAAACATTGTAAAACAAAAACATGTAAAAAAAATCGAAAAGGACTGAGGGCCCCATATGATTAGCATAGGTGGCCATCTCCCCCATGACTGAGTGGAAAGGGAGAGATCCAAAATAATGAGTGCCTATTCAAATTTCTAAGAAGTGTCCAACTTCTCCCAATTGATGATCTTAGATTAAGGGATGGAAGTTGGTAACACTCATATTCCAATGTTTCTATGCCTTCATTTTTGGCATGGTTTTTCTCCTCAATTCGTTCCATGCATATTTTTCTACTCCTTCTAGTAGCTGTCAACCATGGGGTGTCTACTACTTGTGTGGTTGCTACATATAGGCATATTTGTTTCAAAGTTTCAAAAGCACATCTACTGCATGGAGGAGATGAGCATCCCTCCATGTCATCACCCGATGAATCACTATATGTGATGCATGAAACTTTCCTCTTCTCGATCTTTCCATAAATGTTTATCTTAGAAATTTCTAAGGAAAGATCACGGATCCTAAGGCATGCATCTACTGTACTTAGCCATGCCCTTCCCATTATAATTGGGAAGTCCCCTTCATTGTTGTTAACTTCAATCACTAGAAAATCAGCTGGGTAAGACCAACCAAACACAGTGGTGATGATGTCCTCCACCAATCCTAAGGGAATGGTGATGGACTTGTCTACCAGCTCTAGTTAAATGTTGCTCTTCTTAAGTTGCGGCAGGTTCCAAGCGGGATACATCTCTCGTGAAATTAAGTTAACTCTGGAACCTGAGTCAAGAAGAGCCCTATGTGGTTTATTTCCATTAATTTGTAAATAGATTAAGGAACTCCCAGGGTTAGCTAATTTCCTAGGAAGGTGGCCTACCTTGATCCAGTCGATTACAGTATGCGTTAACATAACCGTATGCGTTAAGCTCTATTGGATTGAAGGGTGCTCTAAAGTGTTAGATGGTGGAGGAGTGTACATGGGCTCAACCACTTGTTGTTGCGAGAGTTTATCTGGGCTTTTGGTTCTGAAGAAGGGTCTTCTCTTTTTATAGTTGTTAGAACCAGTAGAAGGTTGAATATTTATAGCTCTTGTAGCGTGACGTTGCTACAGTTGAGGAGGAAGTTTCCCTTGCATTGTTGGAGTAGGAGGTGTTATGGGAACTACTACTAGTGGAAGAGGTGCGGATGGATTAGGAGGATGGTGTGGGTATGGAGTGTCTCCCGAAGGAGAAGGAGTCCTTTTGAAGTACTCTCGAACTTGGTAGTGACGGTTGGGGGTTGTGTGACTCATAGAGTCACTTAGAGAAATCAGCTGCTGCACATAATATCCATAAG
>MNCI01029550.1:501972-748239 GCA_015680685.1 Gnetum montanum
AAATCCACAACCACATCGGAGTTAGTGATTTTCCCCTTATCCTTGTTATGTGTAGGGCTTAAATCTCTCCACTTTTTCTTACCTTTGTCACTACTTTGTTCTACCTTAGACTCTTCTACAATTTTTAAGACAGTTTCAATTTTAGAGTCTAAGGAACTCCATACATCATCTACCTTAGCTGCTATTTCTGTTGTGAGCTTTTGAAGTGGCAAGGTCTTTCTATTCACCAACTCTTCAATTGGTGACTCATCCTCTTCATCACAAAACTTCACTCCCTTATTTCGAAGAGAGGGATCGCGGTTGTATTTTTCAGCACTTTCCCCTTTTTGTAGCTCACCTTCTTCTTTTGCTACTTGTTCCAACAAGCTATGTACTTCATGGGCTTTAAGTTGTGAGAGTCTCCCTTGGGCATAAGTTCCAAGGGTTCTTCTAGTTTCATGCCTTAGCCCATCCACGATGTGGCGAAGTTGATCCCGCTGAGCGTACCCATGGCCTGGGCAACGATGTAACAATGTGTACTAGTGGGCCATGGCAGCATCCAAGGGTTCATATGTACCTTGCTTCTAGCCTTAGATCTTCTTATGCAAATTGGACACTCTGGAGTATGTTTGATACTTATCGTTGAATAGTTCTAGCATTGTACTCCACCTCCTGATGGTTTCCGGTTCTAAGGACCAGTACTAGCTCTCTACTTCCTTGGTGAGTGTCCTTGGGAACAACTTAAGTTTTTGCCACTTATTTTCTATATTCTGCAAGGCATAGGCATCGTGGAACACCTGTAAATGATTTTGTGGATCAGCATTGTATTCCCCTTCAAATCGTGGGATATTGTTCATGTCTAATCATTTGATCCGACTATCTTTTAAATGCCTTGTGGGAATCCTAACTGCCTCCGTTATGTCAAGCATACTTCAGGTTGCGAGTAGGGGCTCATCATGGTCATCTCTTTCATGATGTCTGTGATGTATGTGTTGTTCCCTACTCTCCCTACGTCCTTGCCCTTTTCCTCTCTCTCAACTTTCCCATCGAGGTCTCTCATTTTTCTTACCTTTATCCTCTCCATTGTGTTCATGATGGCTACACCTAGATGTGGAAGGAGAGGGTGAGTGATGTGAAGAAGGGGAAGAAGAAGGAGAACCATCACCATGACGATGTTTCTTGCCTTCTCTTCAGCTTCTACAGCCTCGATCGTCGTGACAATCTAAGTGCCTGTCCTTAGCATGAGTGGTTGTTCCCTCTGTGAACAGCTAGTGTTCACGGGTATTAGAACCAGGGATATGTATCGTTGATCATAGGTTCTGATACCCAACCTCCTCACCATCGTTAGGAGGGGGAACATCATTTGTTAGAGAACCCGTGATAAGGGGTTTCTCATCTCTTATTTCACTAAGGATGTGCGAGGCTTTTCCCTTTAGAAAAGTATGTTAACTCTCCTACCTTAAGTCCCTCATACGTTGGGCATCTGTGGGATAATAATCCCTCATCTCAAAGTCTTCAACAACGTATTCAGCAAATAGTTCTTGCATGCTGATCTATGCCAAGGCACGGAAGAGCATGTTAGGGACTGATCGATCTGGGGGTAACACGATGTTACCTTGCAAATCTCTCCATCGCAATTGTTCATCTTGATTGAGGATAAAGGTGAAGTTTGGAATATACTCATCGAGATGAGTATAAACTATCTTGTATTGTTTAGGACTTGGCTGATTTTGGTTATGTGTTTTATGTTGTAGACTATCTCGTGTATGATCCTTAGGTGGTGAGTTTCTCTTATGAGTAGAAGGCATTGTTATCGGTGTGCCATTTCACCATTATATAAATTCTTGTTTAATTAATTAACCTAAAGGTTTGTTAAGGCTTACAACGATGTGAGTGATATCCTTTATGTTCTATTCGGTGCACAAACACTTAGTCCCCGGCAATGGTGCCAATGATGAGTGGCAAGGTACCCATACACTCAACCATACGAAACGAGCATAGCATGCACAATCTGATCAAATTCCGTAGACTAAATGCCTACATGCCCCATGGAACACTTGGGGTTAATCATTCGTTGTCTTCCTAGACTTACTTGTGTTTGTCACGATGTATGGTTAAGTAAGTCCGAGGTATATGATTTTTATAGTTTTTGATGTTTTTCTCCTATGCTATCGAGGTGAAGGGTTGAGGAACTAACTAACTCTAACTAATGACTAAGTCTAAATTAACTAGCATTAGCATCCGTTCCCACTTACCATACACACCCTGAACTATGCAACTCTGGCTACCAAACGCTAATCGTTACTAGGATCACCATGCATAACGCACGTGCTTGAAGTGGTCATACCAAGACACTTAACTAGGAGGAAAGGGTGAGAGAATCTAATTGCAATGAGCAACTAATTCCTTGATTAGCCGTACACATCCGTTGATGCTTGTAATCAAGTTATACTCATGCCGCGCTACTACAGGGTAATAAAGAACAAGTAGAAAATAATAGGTAAGAAATAACAAGTAATAAAATCCTATTCCATGCACTGCAAGGTTTATCCACAAATCTTGTCTTTATTGCTGTACACAACTTGCGTTCAGGTACAATGTTACTCGAATAAAGATCCGTTCACTTGGGGAATCCTACTGCAGGCACATGGAAAATATTCTATCTCTGGAGTGATCAATCTACCAGAGTTTCCCTACTTCTAGCCTAGGATGAAAAATAAGGGGAGTGTCGCCTGTTATTTATAGATTTGGCGGTGGACCACGATATCGCGTACGCGACATCGCAAGGGACGACGTGATATCGCGGCTTGTGCATATCGCGTCTCATCAACTATTATGTCATAATTGGTATTAGAGCAAGTCATAATTCAAGGCAAATTAAAATCAAGCATCGACTATAATCCAATGGTAAACCATGAGGCATGATCCAAGGTAAATTAGGAACCATCATTAAATGCACATCATGTCCAAGATGAATCATGTTAATCAAGAAGATACTTTTCTAGTGACATTCATGGATATTAATGATCAAAATTTAAGGAGAACCAATAATACTTTAGCAAGGGTAAATTTAGTTCAAGTAACTCTTATCCATCTCTTGATGATGATAAACGTTTCCTTAGTTGCTAAGTCTCAACTTAGGAAAGTAATTCGCACTTATATTGATCCTTTTGGATGATCGAAAGACTTCTAGCACAAATTTACAATGCACTAGGATGGACTACCAGTTGTAGTCTTTCCACAGACACTACTAAAAGGGTTTCAACTTTTTTGTTCTATGCTAGAGTTAAAATCGATGCTTCCAGTCATTTGAGGTTCTCCTAGTGAGCTTTTAACAGAGACTGCGAGTGGATGTAGTTCACAGGGTTTTCTGTAGCTTGAATTTTTCCATGTGTTGCGACAGATGGTGGGTAGGTTCGTTGTTGTGGTGTTGGTTACAAATAACTATAGATCATATTTTTCCATGTTCATTCATGTCTATACATACATGGTTGAATGAACATCATGCATTCCCATCATGGTTTTATTCATGCTAGTCATAGTTTCAACATTGCATACATGGGCCACCAACCATATCATAGATTTCTTTACACCCTAAAGAGAATAGATGTAACCATGTCTATTGAAATCCTCCATATCCATGAGACTTTTTAAACACTTGATAGCTATTTATTACATTATTTGAGAAATATTATGTAGTGCCTTACGTTTCTAGGAAAACAAGTTTAGTTACATTGCATTTTTGCCAAGATTTTTAACTCAATTCACATCATGAGGATGAAACTCTTCATCTCCAAAGTTAGGGCCGCTGAAAACAATTTGCCCCACTATGCCATTCCATTCCATTCAAATGTTCTGTGTGCATATGGTAGATTTTAGGCATCTTAAATTTTTATTCATTGTTATCATGTATAATAAAACTGAAACTCCTTTCAATATCTCTCTAGATTAGTTCTCACCCATCGTGGACCCTTTATGAAGCTACTATCAGTTTCCCAAGACTACAATTTTTATTGATTTTAAGACATTCAGTCTTCATTAATTATATATGAATTTCTATCTTAAAAATCAATGGAAATGAATTTTTACATTATCACACACCGAATTAGTCAAACAAAATATCCTATACTATACTACTTAAAGCCTTAAGCCATATGATTCCTTGTTTAGAGAGGGGAAAAGTTGAGAATTTATAAACCATTCATTTTAAAATCTAAGAGATCAAAAGTTCTTTGAATCTTTTTAACCACCAAACATTTTTTGGTAAAACAATAAAAATTGTCATTAAGGTGTATGAAACATAGCTCCACATGATGCTACTATGCATTTTTTTTTAATTCCCACAATATTACTTTGTGTGTAAACAATGCAACTAAGCTAAAGAAATCGTATAAGCTAAAAAAATTACTTCATTTCTGTTGGAAAAAGGGTAAACCAAACTAAAGAATGTAGATATTAAGAGGAGGAAGAACAATCAAAATAGTAAGAGTTATTCATGTACTAAATGTAGTTTGCAATGCATTCAACATAATGTGAATCATGGTGAAATGCAAATGGTGAACAAGAAACAACAACAACATCACCTGTAGTAGTAGTTGCAAAAATAGTAGCCAATTTGTTCTTCTTCCAACCAGGAGATGAAGAAGAAGATGATGCTGATGATGGTGACTTTTTTCACATAAACAACACATTTCCCATTCTTGTAAATGCTTTCCTTGTTGAAAAAAAATTATGCAAAAAACATTGGCCAGATGACACAATAACAAAATTTCACGAGTCAAAGATGTAGAAATAAATTAAAACTAACCTCAAGCCATTGATGTCTTTATGTAAACTTGTTTCAGTGAGTGTTTTAATTCTTTTATCACACTAATGCTCAACAACGATGGTGTATGAAAACTCTCTAAATGTTTCTGATAGGAATCAAAACTGTAACACTATCATGATTCTTCCAGTGCCTTTGTTCTCCCTTCAAGAACATTTTATAAGCTAGAAAAATGTTAGTTACCAAATTTCTAGTTTAAATGAAAAATATGAGACCACTCTTATGGTAACCATTACAAACCATTGATTTTCCAATAATGGTCACTTTTATGGAACCGTTACAAATTTTTGGTTTTCCCATAATAGGCACATTTATGGAACTATTACAAACTATTGGTTTTTCTGTAAATGGTTAAATTCTCCCACTTGATCTCCATATTTAAATTAACATTCATCAAACCCAAATTTCAAGAGATGAATACATGAATCATGGTGATAGTTCCTATGAATGTGAGTATTATCGTCCATGTATTATCTCTTAAACTTAATTCCTTATATGGTAACTAAACTTTATGAATAAACCCAATGTTCATTCTAGGTCCTACCATATGTGAATTTTCTCTAATAACTATATGCACAAGCTAAATATGAGAAAACATCACAACTAAATAAGAGTTTCATTAAGAATGAAAAATTGTACATAAAAATTACATTATGGAATCAAGTCCCATTTGAACTACATGATCCTTAAATGACTTCAGTGACATTCTTTTTATCAAAGGATCAGCTATCATTAATTCAATGCTTATATGATCAATGACCACTTTCTTTTCCTTAACACGTTCCCTTATGGCTAAGTACTTTATGTTGATGTGTTTACTTCAATTGCCACTCTTATTTTTCTTAGCCATACAAACAACAGCTGAATTATCACCAAACATTCTTAATGGCCTAGATATAGAATCTATAATTCTAAGGCCTGACATGAAACTCTTCAACCATACACCATGTGAAGTAGCCTCAAAATAAGAAATGGACTTTTCCTCCATTATGGAAGTAGCAAACAAGATTTTCTTTCCACTCCTCCAGGACACAACTTCTTTAGCTAGCATAAAAACATAACCAAATGTTGATCTCCTTGAATTAACATAACCAACAAAGTCTAAATCAAAGTAGCCAATCACCTCCAAATTTTTAGTTTGTCTATACATATGCATGTAATCTTTTATACCTTTAAGGCACCTCATCACCTTCTTTGTAGCCCTCCAGTGGTCAATTCCTGGATTACTTTGATATCTATCCAACATTCCCACAACAAATGTAATGTCAAGTCTTGTGTAGACCTAAGCATACATTAGTCTTCCAAGAGCTAAAGTATATGGAATGTTCCCCATTTTTCTATTCTCTAAATCATTCCTAGGGCACTGGTTCAAATTGAACTTATCACCCTTCACAATGGATGATATACTCAATGAACAATATTTCATTTGAAACCTCTCTAAAACTTTATTGATATAGGTTATCTGTGATAGTCTTGGAAGACATCTAGATTTTTCCTTATGGATCTTAATGCTAATGACATAAGATGCCTCACCCATATCCTTCATGTTGAAGTTCTTAGAGAGAAATTACTTCACATCATATAGAAATCCATTATCATTAGTTGCAAGAAGGATATCATCCACATATAGGACAAGGAGATAGATTTTTCTCCCACTAACCTTCTGATATATACATTGATCCATTATGTTCTCTTTAAAATTAGATGAAATGATGACATCATGGAATTTCAAATACCACTAGTGCAAGGCCTAATTCAATCCATATATGGATTTCTTGAGCTTACATATCAATTGCTCACCACCACTAGAGGAAAATCCTTCAGGTTGTTTCATATAAATGTCTTCCTCTATATCACAATTAAGGAATGGCATTTTCACATCCACTTGATGTAATTTGAAATCAAAATGGGCAACCAATCTCATAATCATATGAAGGAAGTCCTTCGTAGATATAGGAGAAAAGGTCTTTGTGTAATCTATTCCCTTTCTTTGAGTGAGCCCTTTAGCAACAAGTCTTGCCTTATATCTTTCAATGTTTCCTAATGACTCTTTCTTTGTCTTAAAGACCCATTTGCATCCAATGGTTTTTACACCATCAGGCAACTTGACAAGATTCTAGACTCCATTAGATGACATGGAGTTCATATCATCTTTCATAGCATCATACCACAAGTTAGATTCCTTACAACTCATTACTTACAAAAACTTTTTAGGATCATTTTTGGCTCCTATGGTATAGTTAGACTTCTATAGATACATTATATAGTCACTATAAATCATTGATTTCCTTAATCTAGTAGATCTTCTTAATGTTGGTTCATCATTCTCTTGAGGAGCATGATGTTCAATAGGCTATTCAATAGGTTTTGGTTTTTGTTGTTTAATTGGATCTTCTACTTCTTGATCAGTAATCTATGGAACCTCAATGACTAGATATTGTTCATCATGCATTTATGCTCTAGGTGTGTTGTGTACAATAATTAGTCTTTCACTTGATGTAGAGGGTTGGGCATTTTCATGATCTTTCTTTGGAACAATGTTCCATGATCAATTATTCCCACTAATCAAGTCATTCTCAAGAAATTTAGCAATCCTTGATTCCAAAAACCTAGTAGTATGTAATGGACAATAAAATCTATATGCTTTAGATCATTCAACATATCCAACAAAATATCCACTTTTGGTCCTTGGGTCTAGCTTCTTTTCTTGTGGATTATAGACTTTTATGTCAGACGGGCATCCCCAAATGTGTGTGTCACAAACTTAGTTTCCAACCTTTCCATAATTCAAATGGTGTCTTTAAGATAGCCTTGGTTGAAACTAGATTTAATATATACAAAAATGTCTTGAGCACTTTAGTCCACAAGGACTTAGGAAGCTTGAAGCTACTAAGCATACTCCACACCATGTCCAATAATGTTTGATTTCTTCTTTTTGCCACACCATTTTGGTTTGGAGAACTAAGCATAGTGTACTAGGCAACAATCCCATGCCCTTGAAGAAACCTAGAAAATGGGCCAAGTGCTTTCCCATCATCAGTATATCTACCATAGTATTCACCACCTCTATCAAACATCACTATCTTTATTTGCTTATTGCACTATTTCTCTACTTCAGCCTTAAACACGTTAAAGGCATCTAAAGCTTTGTTCTTATTATGAGGTAGGTAGAGATACATATATCATGAATAGCCATCAATAAAAGTAATGAAATACCTTTGACCATACACATCCATATTTGGACTACAAATATTTGTATGTATGATCTCTAATATGTCTAAACTCTTCTTGGCATCTTTCTTTGACATATTGGTATGCTTTCCCTTTATGCAATTCACACATGTGTCAAAGTTAGTAAAATCTAGGGTACTAAGTACTCAATTATTTACTAATCTATTTATTCTCTTAATAGAGATATGTCCTAATCTACAATGTATAACATAGAGGATTCTTCATTCATAACACATCTCTTAACACCAGCACTATCATGAACATGCATACAAGTATAAAAAGTTTCATTTTGTAAACTAAAGACCATCCATTAATGTACCATTTCCAATAAGTTTAGATCTATAATATAAATTGAATACAGTATTTAAAAAATTAAAGGAAAATCCCAATGATACAATCCTTGAAATAGAATTTAAATTCCTTTAAAAACTTGGAATATAAAATGTCTTTTCAAACTCTAAAACAAAATCACTACTTAAAACTAATTTGCATGTTCCAACTTCCTCCACATCTGAGTGAATTTTGTTGGCTGAATAGATGCACAACTCACTTCCCACTAGCCTCCTTTGGTTTTGCACACCCTACAAGGAAATAGTAACATGGATTCTAGAACTAGAGTCAATCCACCATGTGTTATGGTGAACATCAATCATATTAGATTCAAAGAAAACAAGTGAGAATTGAGTACCTTTCTTTTCAAGACATTTCTTATATTTAGGATAATCCTTCTTTATATGCCTTTTCTTCAAAGCATCTAGATTCCTTCTTAATATTAGCTTGTGCAGGAAGTTTTCCCTTTCACTTATTTCTGGCTTGTCCCTTATTCTTTCCTTCTATAGCCATATGCACACTCTCTCCTACTTCCATAGCATGTCTACCTTCTTCTTGTACACACATGGTATTTAGTTCATTAATTAACCATTTTTCTCTATGTGTGTTATAAGAAATCTTAAAGGGTCCATACTGCTATGAAAGTGTGTTCAAGATGTAGTGCACAAGGAAAGATTCTAAACCCTCAACCTCAAGTGTTTTTAGTTGAGCTATTATATGCCTCATTTTCATGATGTGCTCATGCACACCATATATTCTAGTGAGCTTCATGGATGACAATTTCATTAGTAAGGTGCTAGCCAAAGCCTTGTCTAATGACTCAAATTGTTCATCAATTACCTTCATCAAAGCTTGCACATTATCATATTGTTCAAATGAACCACACATACTAGCTAAGATCTTAGTCTTTATGAACATGACATAGAGGCAATTAGATTGCTCCCATTTTTCATAAGAACCAACATCATCTAGTTGGTTGGTTCCTATAATGGTAGGTGGTTCATCCCTACGAATAGCATAGTCAATGTTCATCTAGCCTAAATGAAGAAGAAACCTCTCCTTACACACCTTATAATTATCATCCTTTAATTCAGGAATGTCACATTTAAAATTAGAGTAGTTTACAAGTTATATAACTAATTAAATTAAAACATGCTTATGTCACTAAATTTGAGGTTAAAATACTATATGACATCTTTACCAGTGTGAATCATGCAAAAATATGAATCAAATGACATAAAATTTCCTGTGGACTAAATTTTAATTGAAATAGATTCATATATCCTTATGATGAAACTATTAAATTGTACCCCTTTTCTTAATCCCTATGGGAAAATTAAGAAAAATAATTTAATACATCATCTTGATTAATCATATTAAATATAACAAAAATTCCTATGGGGTAAAACCTATTATATTACATATAATTAATCACAATTTACTGCTTATTTACCTTATGTGATCAAAAGCTCTGAATATATAATTTTGCACAATTAAAGATGTTGTGGCTACTCTCTAATTATACAAAATTATATAGATCACTAGTCATAATTTTTATGTAGAGAAACTATGCATATATCAATATGTCACTTTATAAATATATACAAAAAAAATATGAATAGAATTAATTTTTTTAAGAAAAATTACCAAATTCTAACATTTCTTTAAAAAATATGGCAATAAAAATTAGTTAAGTTAGAAATATTAATAATAAAAACTTTATTCTCATACCAAAACACAAGTGTGGCTATCAATATAAAGGTTATGGGATGGAGCTATCCTTTCAAAAAATATAGATAATAATGCATGAGCTATACTTGGAATATTGGCTATAGAGAGATCATGTAGGGAACATAGAGGCTACTTCACACATGTCTCAGCCTTATCGGCTACCATTCCAAAGCATGGGGTCCACCTTTGCAGGTGGGGCACTTTCTGCCACATGGCCTAGAGACCTTTCTTAGCCTATCTTTCGAGGATAGAGGCCAAAGCACCTCATTGCCCACTCCCTCTTGTTTCGATTCTCCATCCCATAAACTTTTTTGACAATGTTTTCAAAGTGAAAATAAAAAGCAAAGGAGATAAAAACACCCAACTATCGAGAATACTATAAACTCCAATCCAAGCACTACTCCATAAGCCACGTATCTACTTTAAAACATTTGTTAATTTTTTCATATACAAAAAATTCAAAATCAAGCACCATACATAATTCTACAATAAACATTTTCTAGTCAATAATTGAATTGAGTAAAATTCATCCCAGTTTGACACCATTAACAGATGAAAAATCCACCCTAGTTTGACACCATTATAAGAGCGGCAAAAAAAATATGGTTAAGCATCAAGATAGAGACCAAACCTGGTTCTAATATCAAATTTTGGAAAAAAATGTGCAAAAAACATTGTCCAGATGACACAATAACTAAATTGCACAAGAAATCAAAGATGCGGAAAATAAATTGAAACTAACCTCCAACCATTGATGCCTTTATGCGAACTTGTTGCAGTGAGTGTTCTGATTCTTTTATCATACCAATGCTTAACAACAATGATGTATGTAAACTCTCTAAGCATTTGTGATAGGAATCAAAACTTTAACACTGCCATGATTTCTTCCAGTGCCTTTGTTCTCCCATCAAGAACATTTTATAGGCTAAAAAAATGTTAGTTACCAAACTTTTAATTTAAATGACAAATATGAGACTACTCTTGTGGTAACCATTACAAACTGTTGATTTTCCTGTAATGGTCACTTTTATGGAACTGTTAAAAATCATTGGTTTTTTAGTAATAGTCTGACGAAACACGTTTCTTCATTTTCTTTGACATCGAGGCATTAATGTGACATCAAGTATTTTATGTTAGGGGGTATACATTGGCCTATAAATATAGTTCCTAGGCTCTCAATTTGGCATTATTTTTTCATGAGTTTTTATTAGTTTTCAATTAAAGTATTGAAGCTCTTGTAGTTTATTCTCTCCAGAGTTAGAATATTTTCTAAGAGCCCATAGAAGGAATCTAAGTGTGTATGATTCTTTATGCAAACACTAATGTTCCTAAGCACAACATTGTGATGGGAATAAAAATGAACTCTTTTGACAATCCTTGTAGCACCGAGAATAGATTAATGTTTCTTTTAATTCACTTTACTTTACTTCATTTCAATTGAGTAATTACTTTCTAGCAGTTAATGAACACAAGCATGACCACTTCGAGCATACATATACTAGTTGGTAACCAAGAAATGCTTAATGTTTGGTAACCCAACAACTTTATATGTGTTTAGGATATGTCTAGGAAAGTGGGACAGTTGCTTGTGTTAGGCTAGCTAGGCAATAGATGAATTACATCTTAAATTACTTTACCTTTCAATCTTGTTGTAGGGGATCAAAATTATAAACATAAAATAAGAAAAATCATGTAACTCAATTACACTTAAATCATAACCCTAATATTCATAAGTGTATTTGGAAAGACAATGAATGTTCTCAATGCCCATTCCACTTCCTAAAATAACTAGTATACTAGAGAACTATAGGTCCATGGAATTTGACCAGGTCATGCGTAAACGCCTTAGTGATTCATATGGTTGGGCGTAGGGGTACCTCGTCACTCATCATTAGCACTGTTTCTGATGACCTTTTGGTTTTTCATGCACTATCTAGGATTTAGTAAAAATTATTTGATTCATTAGAATGAACCTTAGATCCATATCACATCTTAATATTACTACAATAGTATTTAGAAGCATACTGTGCTTTTTATTTTTCTAACATAAAATGTCTTCTTCTCATAGGAGCAATTCTCTATCCAAGTTTGATAAATCTCATTAGCTAGTGCCTCAATAATATTGAATGGTATTGTTCATCTTGATGAGTATATACCCAATTTCACCTTCATCCTACATTAAGATGAATAGCTACGATGGTGTGACATGGAGGGAAAAATTATGTTATCACCTAATTAATCTATTCCTGCAATGCTTTACCAAGCACTTATCTATCTAGGTCTTTAAGAACATCATGTTGAGTATGTTGCTAGGGATTATCATCTCACAGAGGCACAATGTCTCAGGGATCACTAATTAGAGCAACATAATGAATTTGCGAAGGGAAAAGGATTTAATGATTCCCATTCTTATTATACCAAAACAATAGTGGGGAATCCTTTTTTGGGGTTTTTCCATTTGATAAAATTCCTCTCTTTGACTTCAATGATGGAGGTCAAAACCAAAACTTGTAGTCCACAATTTACAATCCTAGTTTTGGTAAGAATGGATCCAATGACAAAAAAGAATCCAAAGAGGCAATTCAAGGCAAGGATGCAGACAAGAAACAAAATCATGATTGTGGTCGCGATCACTAAAGAGGTGGTAGCAGGTTCCATGATGGTGCTAGTCCTCCTTTCTCTTCCCCTTTTTCATCATCTTCTTCTTCTTCCTCTGGCTCTAATCGCAACTGTAGGAGGTGAGACTATGATGGAGGTGACCAAAATAACCAATGGGACCAAAATGACCAAAATGATCAAAATGACCATCAAGGAAGGCAAGAATAAGGGTGTAGACATTCAAGAAAGGCACATCTCCATGAACGAAGTGGTAGTAGAGGGCATTGTAGGCACCATGATTAAGGCCTTGATGAGCCTTTGCTAGCTACTCGAAGTATGCCTAATATCATAGAGGTAGTATGTATTTCAACAAGGCACTTGAAGGATAGCTAGATCAAAAGGCTAAACATGAACAATATTTTTCGGTTTGAAGGGGGATATAACTCTAATCTACAAAATCATCTCCAAGCTTTTCAAGATGCATGTACCTTACAGAATATAGAGAATGAGTGGCAAAAACTTATGTTGTTCCCAAGGACACTCATCAAAGAAGCAGAGAACTAGTACCAGTTCTTAGAACCAGAATCTATTAGACAATGGAGTTCCATGCTTGAATTATCTAATGATAAATATCAAACATACTCTAGTGTTCAACTTGAGAAGGTATATCTAAGGATGGAAACAAGGAATACATGAACCTTTGGATGCCACCATTGGTCAATACTATTCATTAATTCATGGTTATTCTCAACTAAATTAACTTCACAAAATTGTAGATAGGCTTTAATTAGAAATGAGGAAATACCTTGGCATCTATTCCCAAGGGTGATTGTCAATATTAACTACATGTCAGATACAAAGATTAATTGAGCAGGTAGCTAAAGAGGAGGGTGAACTAAGAAAAAGAGAAAGTCCAGAAGAGTACAACCACAATCCTTCCATCCAAAAGAGGGAGGTTCGATTCTATGATAGTGAGGAAAAATATGCACTTGATGAGGTGGTGAATAAGAAAATCTTACTACTCCAAACATTTCAATTTGAAATTACAACTAAGGTTGATCAGTTATGGGACTCCATTAATAGCAAATTTCAAGCTATCCTAAAAATTGCTAAAGAGTCCAAAGAATAATGTAGTGATCATGAGTGCAAGTAGCGTAAGGAAGCCAAATGTATCTATCACAAAGGTAAGGGCAAGATTGCTTTGATAGAAGAGGTTGCAAAAAATGAATTAGATAGTGATGGTGGGTGTGACATCTACCAATATGTACATCCTAAGGGATGTTTCCCCATAGTGTCACATTCATAGGAGTTTGGGATGTATGCTTTGAATCCATGACTAATACAAAGGCAAACATCTAGAAGATTACCTTATCCTCAAGGTAATTTCAGGTAGTTCCACTACCACCAACAATATTATCCAAGTGGAGCTTCACCACAACCATATGAGCAATATCAATAGTGGTAGCAACCACAATCATGGGTGCTGGTACCACCAAGGCAATAATACCCTTATTGATAGCCTAATCCATATGGTTACTACATTCAACAACCCTTATCTCTACATGACTCCTCTAGTCACAGTTCTTCTTTTTAACGTTAATACTACCCTCCTGATAATTACCGAATGCATTCTCCACATGCAAGGAGGGATACCACCTCTAATCCTTATCCTCCTCATATTCTTATACATCTTCCTCCTCCAACTGCACAGATACCACCTACTCCACCTATGTAAGGTGAACTACTAGCTCAACCACAAAAATGTAATTCTACGAGGGCCATAAATCTACAACCAATTTATCAATGAAGTGGGTCAAAGACTCAATCAAAGAAAAGATCTTTCTTTTGACCATGTCCACCTAAAGCCCTCACCTACACTTACAATTGACAAGCATGTCCCTTCATCTTCCTCTGTCTCAAATACCTTCATATCACCTTCAAACCAAATACCACTTAGGATCCATACTATTATGCTTAGTCATGTTGTATCTAATTGGATCCATGTTGGAAACCTTCTCAAGAAGTTAGCAGATCCTAGAAGTCCACTCAGTTTTGGTAGATTGCAGGAATGAATCATGCAAGGCTCTTCTTGACTCAATTTTTAGTGGCAGCGTAATCTCTCATGAGATGTATACTACATGGAACCTGCCTTCTTTAAAGAAGAGCAATATCAGATTAGAATTGGCAGACCAGTCCATCATTGTTTCATTAGGACTAGTAGAAGACATTGGAAAAATTTTCTGTTGGTGATCTTATCCTATTGATTTCCTAGTGATCAAGGTAGAGAACTGTAAAGGGGATTTTCCAATCATCATGTTAAGAACATGGCTTAGCACCATTGATGTCAGAATGGGTATCAAAGATCTTTTTCTACAAATATCCAAATAAAATGCATTCAAAAAGATCGATAAGAAGAGTTTTCCATGCATTGCGTAAAGCAATATAGGATGCAACTGTGTGTAGAAACTCTAGGCTACGAAGCAAGCATCTATCTCTACATGCAAGTAGTGTGCATCAAAAGTAAAAATCCAAAGGTGTCTATATGTAGTAGCCACAAAATAGGAGGGCACCCAATGACTGACTGCTAATTCTAAGAGTAGCATACTTTGCATGGAACCAACTAAGAGCCTAACATGTGCATATTGCACAGGCATGGATGAACTAGAGCAAGTTCATCACCAACTTTCTAATGATATAAATGATGATACCTACTAGGGAGAGTTGGAAATTCCTAAAAGTTTCAAGTATGAGCTCTTTGAACTAAAAACACTACCAACTAGAATAAAATATGTGTTTTTGAAAAATGGGAAGTTGATCATAATCAATACAAATCTTGCTCGAGAGTAGTAAAAGATGCTATTGAAGGTAGTTGAAAAGTGATTAGCAGCTTTTGCATAGTCATATCCTAAATTCACAAGGATTGATCCTAGGATATGTTAGCATCACATCTACACTGATCTAGCCATGAAGCCAAAAAGATAGCCACAGAGGTGATTGAACCCCAAACTAAAGCAAATTGTCAAGGAGAAAATCAAACAACTCCACAAGGTAGGGTTCATTTATTCCATTGTAGATAGTAAGTGGGTTAGTCCACTCGTAATTATGCCTGTATGAATTTTTGGCTACTAAATATGGCAACATTCAAGGACCATTTTCCATTACCATTTGTTGATCAGGTGCTAGACACAATATCTAGGCATTGCTACTATAATTTTCTATATGGTTATATTGGCTATAACCAAATTCAAATTGCACCAAAGGACCAAGCCACAACAACATTCATGAGTCCCTGGGGGATTTTCGCATATCATAAGATGCCTTTTGATTTGTGTAATGCTTCTACTACATTCCAACATCTCATTCTAAGAATTTTTCAATAATAAATCAATAGTGGTATGGAAGTCTTCATGGATGACTTCTCCACTTATGGAGCTACATTTGAGTAAGTCTTAAACCACCTTGAGCAAGTGCTAAAATGATATGTTGAAATCAACTTGTAGCTCAATTGGTAAAAAAGTCACTTCATTGTCCAGGAGGGCATTATATTGAAGCACAAAATATCATAAATGAGAATTGAGGTAGACCCTGAGAAAATAAGGATCATCCAAGAAATAACCCACTAACTAGAAATTTTCAAAGATGTTCGATCATTCCTTGGACATACTAGCTACTACTGGAAATTCATAGAGAATTTCTCTAAGATTGCAAAACTATTGGTGGAGGTAACAAAGAAATATGCATCATTTATCTAGACCATAGAATGTGAAAAATCATTTCAAAAGCTTAAAGAGAAACTTGTAGAAACTCCAATCCTACAAGCACTTGATTGGTCTAGACCATTTCATATCATGATAGATGTGTCAAATTATGCCTTTTGAGCTATACTTATGTAGTTAGATACAAGAAATGTCCATACTACATCCACTATGCTAGTTGAAGCATTGTGGGTGCACAACTAAACTACACCACTAAAAAAAAAGAGTTGATGACAGTGGTTTTTGCTATAGAAAAATTCAGGCATTTTAGGCTTGGATACAAGGTATTTGTGCACATGGATCATAATGCCATCTGCTTCTTGATGAACAAGCCAATGGTCAGTTGTTGTATCATACGGTGGCTGGTGATCTTGTAGGAATTTGATCTTACGATGGTAGATCGAAAGGGCATTGAGAATGTGATCGTTGATCACTTGTCTCAGTTGTGATGGGATAACAAAGAGGAAGAAAGCCCACTATCTAATATGTTTCCTGATGAACTCATTTTTGCTCGAGCTATAATTGAACAATTATCCAATGAGCCTAAATGGTATGATGGAATTTTTACCTATCTTCTCACCCAAGAGATTCCACAAGGGTTGGACCATTAGAAGAAACAATAGTTTCTTTACTAAGTAAAACACTTCATGAAGATCAACAGACACCTCTAGAAGGTAAGTGTCGATGGCCTGGTTTGTTGGTGTGTCCCTAATGCTGATAAACTATGTGTTCTCTAAGATGTTCATGAAGGTCCTTGTGGAGGACACTCTGCTGGGAGATACACAACCATTAAAATCATGATGGTAGGGTATTATTAGCCAACAATCTTTAGGGTGCTCACCATTATGTTTGCTCTTATGAATGATTCCAATGAGATGGAACAATGATAGCTCGAATGGAGGAACTGCAGTAATGGATTCAACCATTGGAATCGTTCAACATCTAGGGCATTGACTTCATGGGTCCCATCATGTCCATGTTGAATGAAAAGGCATACATCATAGTCATAGTTGACTATTGTATGAAATGGTTAGAAGCAATACCCATCATTGACTATACATCTTCTACTACTGCCCAGTTAGTACAACAAAATGTTGTAAATAGGTTTGGTGTGCCATGTGTAGTAATTTCTGATAATGGAACTCACTTTACAAGCACCACTTTTTGGAAGCTTATGCAACGCTTGGGGGTTGAGCATAAACTTACAATACCATACCACCACCAATCTAATGGTCAAGCTAAGGTTACCAATAGGGAAATCATAAGGATTCTAACAAGAAGGAAAGACTAGAGCATAAAACTCAATGATGCCCTTTGGGCCTACCACTCAACATGGAAGCTTTCTATAGGTTACTCTCCCTATGATCTTGTGTATGGAAAATTAACAACACTTCCTATTCAATCCAAGCTCCATACACTTTCAACAACCTATGACCTTGACCTTGACTTGAGTCTAGCACAAAAAGAAAGACTAATGCACTCAACTTGCTAGACAAAAACTGATTAGCAACCCTATCATCTAATGAGTTGCACAAGGCCTACAACAAAAAGCGTCATGACCTTAGAATTAGAAAAGTCAAATTTCAACTGGGAGATAAAGTACTCTACTAGAACCCCATATGCGTACCTTAATGAAATAAGTTTTAAACATTGTGGGAAGGACCTTACATCATTTATGAAGCTAGGCATAGTAGATCTTCATGAAGTATACATTGTGAATGAATATAACACTTGAAACTATTGTCCCACTAAAACACAATGCAAATGAGATCAATATTAGGAGAAACTCCATGAAGCTACAAAGGGAAAACATTATACTAATCCCTAGTTCCTACTAAATCAAGATAACATTAAGGATCCTCCTATTGAAGGTTCTCAACATGAAGATTCTCCACATCCTAATACTAGTGACAAGGTTGTGAACCTGAACCTATGATCCACTATTCATAAATTGGGTTTAGAAAAAAGTAATAGTCAAGGTAGGGACTTAGGTAAGCATCATAATAGCAAGGGATCTAAGGATAGTAATTGTAATAAGTGTAAGACTGATGGTAGACACCACGATGGTGGTGGTGGTCCACCTTCCTTTCCATCCTCTTCATCTGATTCCAAACATTCCTCTTCATTTGATGATTCTCATGGAAGTTGCCATTGAAACAACCATGATGAAGGTTATCAACGAGACAACAATGACTGTGAAGGCCATCAAAATTGAAGGGATGGCCAAAACCATCATTAGTGTCATCAACAAAATGATGATGATAAACCTTTATTGATGACTCAAAGTATGCTCAACATTTTGGAGGTGTTGAAAATCCCAACCAGACATATGAATGATAGTTGGATCAAGTGGCTAGACATGAATAATATCTCAAGATTTGAGGGGGGATACAACTCTAATCCACAAATGCATCTATAAGCTTTTCATGATGCCTATGCCTTATAGAACATAGAAAATGAATGGCAAAAACTTAAGCTTTTCCCAAGGGCACTCATCAAGGAAGCTAAAAGCTAGTACCAATCCTTAGAGCTAGAATCCATTTGCAGATGGAGTAGCATGGTAGAGCTATCTAATGACAAATATCAAACATACTCCAGAGTGTGTAATCTAAGAAGGCAAATCCAAGGTTGGAAATAAAGAGCATGTGAACCCTTGGATGACATCATGGGCTACTACTATTCACTCTTACACCGATGCTTTGGCCATGGTTATTCTCAAAGGAAACAACTTCATCACATCATAGATGGGCTTAGAGTAGAAACTAGAAGAACCCTTGGGGTGTATGCCCAAGGAAGATTATCTAAACTAAGAGCTCATCAGATCTAAAGACTAATTGAGTAGCTAGAAAAAGAAAAAGGTGAGCTACAAAAAAGGGAAAGTGCTAAAGAGTATAATAGGGACCCTTCCATTAGAAAACAAGAAGTCTAATTTTGTGACAAGGAGGAGTAACCACTTAATGAAGTAGTGAACAGAAAAACCTTACCCATCCAAAACTCTATTTCTGATATTTCGGCCAAGGTTGACAATTTATGGGAATTTTTAAATGAAAAATTTCAAACCACTTTAAAGATTGCTAAAGAATCCAAAGAGAAAAATAGTGATCATAGTCATAGGAGACAAAAAGAAGTTGAATGTGCCTACCAAAGAGGTAAGGGAAAAGCTGCTGCAATAGAGAAAATTATGGAGTCTAACTCTAATGATGAAACTAAATGTGACATTTTCCAATATGAACATCCAAAGGGATTCTATCCTATAGTGTCGAACTTACAAGAGTCTAGAGTATATGTATTGAATCCTGTCCTAGCATGTAGGCAAGCTTCAAGGCTATTGCCTTAGCCTCAAGGCATTCCACCAATGGTAACAAGCATACTACCTAGGTGGAATCCCTCCACAACCTATGAATAATAGCAATAGTGGTATCAACCACAATTGTGGGGAATGCCACCACCAAGGTAGCAGTACCCTAATACGAAACTAGATCCATATAGGTATTATGTTCAGCAACTTGTCTCCCCTAGAAGTTTTGCAAGTCGTGCATCATTCCAACATCACTATTATCCTCAAGAGTACCATCAAATATATTCACCATCTACTCAAGGGGAAAACCCATATCCATATCCATATCATCCTCCAAATCCCTCTACACATACATTGCCACCTTCAACCCCATTACCTCTTGCTCCATCCATGCAGGGTGATATTTCTCCATAGCCGCAACAGTGAAATGCTACGAGGGCTATACACTCACAACCAATTTTTCAACCAAGTGGTCTAGACAATCAATTAAGAAAAATACCTTTCTTTTGACCCTAGCAATCCTCTCCACCCCTCACAACATAGTTTGGCTAATCACCCTACATCTCCATCATCCTCATCCTTTACATCAAATACCTTTAAGTGTCCTTTAAACCAAGTGCTACCTCAAATCTACACTATAATGCTAACTCATGTTATTTCTGACTAGGTCAAGGCTGGCCATATTCCTATAAAAATATATGATCTAGGAATTCCACTCATTTATCTATAGATTGCCAGACAAGAGCCATGCAAGTCTCTTCTTAATTCTAGTTCCAGAGTTAATCTCATCTTCCATGACATGTACAAGGCTTGAAACCTACCACCTCTCACGAAGAGCAACATTTGTCTAAAATTAGCAAATCAATCAATTGTTTTCCTCTGGGATTAGTAGAGGACATTGTGACCATATTTTGTGGGTGGTCCTGTCCTACTTATTTTCTAGTGATCAAGGTGGACAACTGCAAAAGTGACTTCCCCATCATCATGGAAAGGGCTTGGTTAAGCATGGTTGACACAGAAATGGGTATAAGGGATCTATCTATAAAAATATCCAAGGAAAATGAGCTAGGAAAAATTGAGAAGAAGCATATTCCATGCATCGCATACAACAACAATGGGTACAATTTTGTGCAAAATATTTGGTCAATTAAGAGTACATACAATAAGGAATTCAATCAATGTGCATAAGAAATTAACATTCAAAGGTGTTTGTACACAACAGCCACAAAGTAGGAGGGCACCCAATGGCTGATAGCTAATTTAGATAGTAGCATACTATGCATAGAGCCAACTAAGAGCTTAACTTGTGCATATGTTGAAGGCATGAACAAAATTGAACAAGTTCATTTCCAACTCTCTAATGAAGATGATGATACCTATTGGGGAGAGTTGGAAATCCCTGATCACTTCAAGCAGGAGCCCTTAGAACTAAAAACTTTACTAGTTAGAATGGAGTATGCATATTTAAAGAATGGTAAACTGGTCATAATTAATGCCAAACTTGATCCTGAACAAAAAGAAAATTTGTTGAAAATGGTGAATAAATAGTCAACAACCTTTTCTTGGTCATATATAGAGCTAACAGGAATCAATCCAAGGATATGCCAATATCGCATCTACATCAACCTGGCCATGAAGCATAGAAGGTAGCTACAAAGGTAGCTAAACCCCAAATTGAAGTGAATCATCAAAGGAAAAATTGCAGATAATGAGTGGGTTATTCCACTCATAATTGTACCAAAGAAAGGTGGAAATGATGGGTTTGCATTGACTTTAGGCTATTGAATATGACAACATTTAAAGATAATTTTCCTTTGTCATTTGTGGATCAAGTATTAGACACCATATCTTGGCATTGTTATAATAGCTTCTTAGATAGTTATAGTGGCTATAACCAAATCCAAATTACACTAGAAGATTAGGCCAATACAACATTCATAAGTCCTTGGGGGACTTTTGCATATTGTAAGATGTCATTTGGTCTGTGCAATGCCCCTGCAACATTTCAATGCTTGGTCCTTAGTATCTTTCAACAAAAAATTGGTAGTGTTGTTGAAGTCTTCATGGATGACTTCTCCACCTATAGAGATACATTTGAGCAAGCCTTGGATCACCTAGAGCAAGTATTGAAGAGATGTGTTAAGACAAACTTACAGCTCAACTGGCAAAAGAGCCATCTCATGGTCCAAGAAGGCATTGTACTAGGGCAACGAATTTCATAGAAAGGAATTGAGGTAGATCCAAAAAAAAATAAGGGTCATCCAAGGAATAACACACTAACTAGAGACTATTAAAGATGTCCAATCATTCCTTGGACACATTGGTAAATATCAGTGATTCATAGAGAATTTCTCTAAGATCACAAAGTTATTGGTAGAGCTTAAAAAGAAAGATGCATATTTCAACTAGACCAATGAATGTGAACATGTATTCCAATAATTAAAGGAGAAACTCATAGAAACACCAATCCTAATAGCACCAAATTGGTCTAGACCCTTCCATATAATGATATATGCATCTAACTATGCCTTGGGAGCTATGCTCACATAGATGGATGATAAGAAACGTCCATACTACATCCATTACATGAGTCAAAGCATTATGGGAGCATAGTTAAACTACACCACCACAGAGAAAGAACTAATGGTAGTGGTGTATGCTTTGGAAAATTTTAGACACTATGTGCTTGGTTACAAAGTATTTTTGCATATAGACCACAGTGCAATTCGCTTCCTCATGAACAAGCTGACAATGAACCCTCATGTCATATGGTGGATTGTGATCTTGTAGGAATTCAATCTCACTTTGGTAGATCAAAAAGGGATTGAGAATGTGGTTGCGAATCACCTCTCTCACTTAAGATGGGATAATAAAGAGGAGGAGAGCCTGCTCTCTAATCAGTTTCTAGACAAACCCCTCTTTATAGAAGTAATAAGTGAATAAACACCTGAAAAAGCAATATGGTATAATGGCATCCTCACATATCTTCTCACTCAAGAGATGCCACAGGACTTGGATTTTAAGAAGAAGCAAAAATTTCTTCATCAAGCTAAATACCTCATGGAAATCAATGGACACCTTTACAAGGTATGTACCGATGGCCTAATCCACTAGTATGTCCCTAATGAAGATCAACTACACGTTCTCCAAGATTTTCACAAAGGACCTTGTGGATGCCACTATGTAGGAAGATGCATGGCCATAAAAATCCTGATGGTAGGATTCTATTGGCCTACAATCTTTAGGAATGTCCACTAGTTCATCAATTCTTATGAATGTTGCCAATGGGATAGGGGGATAACCGCTCTCATGGAAGGTCCTTAATAGTGGATCCAACCACTCGAACCTTTCAACATATGGGGCATTGACTTCATGGGTCCCATAACACCCATGTTCAATAGAAAGGCATATATTATAGTAGCAATTAACTATTGCATAAAATGGGCAAAAGAAATAGCCGTTATTGGTTGTACATCATCCACTACTACTAGATTCATACAAAAAAATATTGTGAATAGGTTTGGGGAACCATGTTCACTAATTTATGATAATGGAACTCATTTCACAAGTTCCACATTTAGAAAGTTAATGCAATGCTTAGGGATAGAACATAAATTCACAACACCTTACCATCCCCCAAGCCAATGGTCAAGCAAAGGTAACCAACTAGGAGATTACAAAAATACTAGCACGAACCATTAGCAAATATAAGAAGGATTGGAGTACAAAGCATAACGATGCTCTCTGGGCTTATTTTTCAACTTGGAAATTTCCTATTAGCTATTCTTTCTATGAGTTAGTGTATGAAAAACTTCTAACACTCCCAATTCAATGTGAGCTCCATACACTCTCAACAGCCTATGAACTAAATCTTAACCTAAGTTTAACATAGAAAGAAAGATTAATCAACTTAAACATGTTAGAAAAAAATTGATTAGTGGCCCTCTCCTTGAATGAGGTGAATAAAGCATTCAGCAAGTAATGTCATGACCTTAGAATCAAGAAAGTAAAACTTTAACTAGGAGATAAGGTTCTCTACTGGAACCCCACACATGTACCCCAAAAGATAAAATTCCAAACATTGTGGAAGGGACCTTACATAATTGATCAAACCTTTTCCTCTAGGGCCATGTTAATCTACAAACCTGAATGCCCAAATAAAAAGTAGTTGGTCAACATCCAACAAGTAAAGCCTTTCCTAGAATCAAGGTAGGCTAGTACGACTACCGCCTCAATGGATGGACAACCACATTCTATTTTTTGAATTTCCTCTTTTCAACTTAGTCATAGGGGAGATGGTCATCCGTGCTGAAAATCAAATTGGCTTCTTAGTTTTTCTACTTTTTTTTTTCATGTTTTTGATTTTTACAAATTATTTATTTTATAAATTCTTCATTTTTCAAATTTTTCACCATCTTTAGTACCTTTGAACCTTCTTGACTATTTCACACTTTCTTATATACTTTACCTTGTTTGGTTTGATTTAAGTATGATATTTTCTTATTTTTGCTAATAAAATTTATTTATTGTCATAGGACATAGCATTGTTGTTGCTATTTACTAATGATGATTTATGCTCAATGTGTGATTGTCGATGTCTAGTTTCTATTTTTAAACTCTAATGTCTGATGAATTTGACATGGTTTATTTTTCAAGGAACAGGCAGTGAGTCCACATCATCCGCCCATCCAATGAACTCTATGATTTTTCTTGTTCTCAAAATTTGAGATCCATTTCCATTAAAGAAACATTTAATCAATCGGTGATCTTGGTAGTTCTAGAAATAGGAAAGATCCAAAGGTTTGTAAAGGGTATGATTTCAAAGGGACTCAATACTCTTTGTACTCTTCTACTTGCTTGAGTGCTTGAGTGTGTTTCACAAACTTCTTACTATTTCATACCACCCACTAATAAGAAGTCAAATAACATTGCTGCATGGTGTAGTTCCCATTGAAAAAAAAAAACAAGACAAAAAAAATGGGAATTCAAAGCACATCCCTTCAACATGAATAAGTCCTTGCATGGTGTAGTTTCCATTTCAAAAAGAAAAAAAAGAAAAAAAAAACAATGGAAATTCAAAGCACACCCCTTGGACAAATAAACCAACTACAAGCATTGGTTATGGGACTTGAGAAACATGCACCTATGCTTGAAGGTCCACTCTAACTAAGGCCCTCTCTCTCACCTCTCTCTCTCACTTTCTACTTCTCTTTTCCTCTCTTTGTGGGATGGTGGTTCTTTTGTGAAAGAACTCTTGTGTCTCGAGTGAGTGGATTGATCTTAGAGTGGTGATGCAAAGTCACTAAAAGTAGCTGGTTTTGGTCTAGAATAAGGACGGAACTTCTTGGATCATTTTAACCACAAATTCCATAAGGGACTTATTATGACCTCAATTTGGAACTCCATTCCACCTTCTCTATCATCCATCCATGCTAGCATAACTCACCTCACTATCAGGTTCCATGTTATGTTCTATGTCTTGGTTTGATGTGTTAGGATTCTTGAGTAGATTCTTTTGGGTTGGTCCTTAACTTGTCATGATCATTAAATCGACTATGGGGTCCACAAACCCCTTAGTTGAGGTTATGAAAGGGTAAAAATGGCATGATCCTACTATGGGGAGGATACACTTGCATAGCTCTTGGCTTGATTTGTTAAGGTTCCTTACCTTTGACATCACTACAATCCTATCTTTCACATATTCCATTGAGTATTCCAATCAGTGCTCCTTGATCTTTCATTTCATTCATCCACTAAATCAATTTTCTCAATTTTTCCCAAATTTATGAGCTTTAGCACCCTCTTCTCATATTTTCATACTATTTTTGGTCTTTTAAGCTTTCATTTAACACTAGTTTCACTCAAAAACTCTTCATATTTTGCAAGTTTGACTATGGTGGTCAACAATTGCATTATTAAGGCCCCATTGATGTAGCAACCCTAGTCGATGAGGCCCAATCAACTAGGCTTTGTAGACGTAGCACAAAAACCCAATATAGACCACTAAATACTATGCAATTTTTTTACCATTTTCTCATAACACAAGGGGAGTTCTTAAAGTTTTTGAGAGAGACCAAAACCTTCCAGAGTTCATAACTTCCCAACCATTTGTCCAAATCACTCTATTTTTTGATCTTACGCTTACCAAAGGTAAGATCTTTATCATGGGGGCCATGAACATTAAGGTTTCTAATTAAAAATTGATGAAATTTTTTGGAAATTTTTCTAACTCCCTAAAGGGTTAATAACTTTAAAAACATATAAACATTAACTTTTTCAATAGTTAACCCTTCCAACAACGTTCAAAATGATTTATTAATGATAATACATAAATAGCTGATAATTGGATTAATTAAATTAGCCATAATCACAACTTAGCCAAGTGTAACTATCCTTAAGAGATAAGGTATCCTAGTTGTTTTAAGGTTACACAATGATTGTTAATCCATGGTCTTATTGTGATTACAGATGACACCAAAATAGAAACATCTGTAGAAAGATGAACCCTCACAACCATGAGAGAAGTGGCCTAGAGCTGGAAGGGGCTAGCAAGAACAAGGCCAAGAACTACTTAAGGCAACCCATGCAATGGGACCTCTATGTGAGAAGTCCAAAGTGGAATATGTCTAATAGATTCCAAAAGAAGAAGTGCCAATTCAACAATCACAACAGGAAAAAGTGCTATACTAGACATATGGTAGAAGTGGTCGTTGACCATGTAGTAGAAGCATTGACTGCACCCATGATGTCTATACTAGACATATCTACACTTCAAGATGTGTAGATGTTTGTAGGCATGGTTAGCAAAAAATAGAACATAGCCTAGCAAGAAAGTTGCTGGAACAATTGGTAGGAACCAAGCAATCGACTTTGGATATCTTTGACCTTTTGGAGAACATCATCACAACCCAGTTGAAGCTACTAAATGCAAGGGCTAGATGTGTTATTTTGGAGGGGCAACTAGAAATGGACCAAGAGCAAAATCAATGCTTGAACGTAGAGGTTTTTGAACTTTATGCCTAACTTGTAGATTAAGTAATCCTTAGCCTAGCAATGACAAGGGATAAAGCTATCAAATAGCTTCAAGAATGATTCTAGAAGGCTGAGGAGGAGGCAGTGATGGCCATCTTTAAATAGTTCATAGTAGAAGTTGAAATGTACTCAATCCAAAAGAACTTGAATGCCTGACTTGTAGATTAAGTAATCATTAGCCTAGCAATGACAAGGGATGAAGCTATCAAATAGCTTCAAGAATGATTCTAAAAGGCTAAGGAGAAGGCAGTGATGGCCATCTTTAAATAGTTCATAGTAGAAGTTGAAATGTACTCAATCCAAAAGAACTTGAATCAAATGCACCAAGAAAATAAAGCATTGACCACGTAGAATCATCACTTGCAAAATGTTGATGCTCAGAAAAATAAAATACAAGAATTCATTCATCAACAATAGGAGCAACTTGCTAGGATAAATACTAAATTGAGGAAATTGGCTACAAAAAATTGTAATATATCATTGAAGGAGGTATGCACCTTGCATCAAAAGTTTGCCATCGAGACTGTCACCTAGAAGAATGAAGCTCTCAAATTTGAGAAATTGAAAAATCATTACAAGGATTAGGTTGCCTTGCAGAAAGAAGTAAAGGCAAAAATGGATGAAGCCCTCTAGCAACTCCAACAAGGAAGAGAAGTGTAGTAACCCATCATTGATGGGATCAATGCCTACGACAAAGTGAAGATCTACTTAAAGGAGTTGCAGATTGAGGAAATGCTAGAGTATATGAAGCTGGCCAATCTCTGTTATGTAAACCTAGCAATGTTGACTATCATATGGCCACAATCGAAGCTAGAAAAATAAGTGGCTAGCTTAGATCTACTATACAAGGTCAAATTCAAGCACCACAAAGACACCAAGTAGAAGCTTGAGACCAAAAATGCTAAACTTAAAGTCCTCAAAGGATGATTCAGAGATTAATGATTTATCATTGAGAACCTATCCAAATGGATGAATGACTTCCAGGAGCTAAAGAACATAGTCAGGTTGTTCGACATTGAATGCAAATAGTTCATTGCTTAGTTCATCAATGCAAAGGATTTGTTTCTAGCAATCACATGTCCTTGGGATGTGCCCATTCCAACCCACATTGGGAAAGCTATGTAGATGGTGCATGATCCCAAGAGTAAGGATGAGAAAATGAAAGCACTACTAGATGCTTTCCATGTCCTACCTAAAGTTTCAATGGTATTAAGATAGCCATAGCCACCTCAACCACCTGTGTGTGAAGCCAATGAAGGTCCCTCAAAGCCTTAGGAACCACCATCGCCTGGAACTATTTGATCTTCTTCAACAAGCTTCACACCATCAAGGAAAGTGCTATCAAATTTTTAAAAAATTGAGTCATCGTGTTCAATTTTGTGTTCTGAACACGACTATTTTCTTGTAATGTGTTGATCTATACACTCAAGCATTCCATTTTTTGTCAAGTCAATCAATTGGTTTTTTTTTTTATTGAAGAAAAGTTAGTCAATAATTCCATACCTTTCCAATTTTGTAAAAGAACTCAAGGATGAATTTTCATTCAATCATGGGGGTATGATAAGTTGCATTCTTGACCTCATCGTCTAGGCCTTATTGACAAGGCCTAGTTGATGCATCATATCATGTGTCGATGTGGCCCTGTCAACATAGTGTCTGTAGTTGGCTATAAATACATGCATGTAGCCACATTTATGACAAGTAGAGATTGTAGTTGTAGTAGAGCTATGACATTTTTTCCATTTGAAAGTTTGAATTTTTTCTGAGTGCTTGCAATAGGAGTCATTGAGTGTACAGATCTTTATTCGAGCATTGTTGTACTTGAGCACGATAGTGTGTGCAATAATAAAGATGAGATTTCTGATAAACCTTGTAGCACTTTGGATAGATTAGCTATTTCATTTATGCAATTTCTATTTTCAATTATTTATTAAATATTTTCAATTAGTTATTAAATATTTTCTAGTTATTACATTAATGAGATAATTAAAAGAGATAGATTACACACATAAGTATGACCACTTCAAGCGTAACACGTATTTGCTTGGTAATCCCAACAGTGTTATTGCTTGGTACACCCAGTAGCATAGTGCTTGGTCACCTAGCAACAAATATGTGGGTTTAGGACATGTACAAAAAGTGGGATCAGATGCTTATGTTAGGATTAGTTAAATACTAGTTAATTAGTTAATTTAGTTTAGTTAATAAAATTCCTTCTATCTACATTTTGAGTGCTAAACTATAAAACACAAAATGATAAAAACTAAATACCTTAGTTACACTTAACCATACCAATGAATGTCACAAGTGTAATTGGGAAGATAATGATTGACCTTAGGGCTAGATTCACTTCCTAAAGGACTAATGCACCAAAAATGATAAAGTCTAGAAAATTTGACCGGATCGCACATGAACGCTTTGTGATTTGTATGGTTTGGTGTAGGGGTACCTCATCGCTCATCAGAAACTTTTCTTTTTGGGGCCATGATGACCTACAAACCTGAGAGCCTAGAAAATAAATAGCTAGTCAACATCCAACAAATCAAACCTTTCTATGAGCATAAGCTAGCTAATACAATAAATGCCTCATTGGATGGACAACCATGCTCCATATTTTGGATCTCCTCCTTTCAACTTAGTCATGGGGGAGATGTCCACCCATGCTAACCATATAAGCGACTTCTCAATTTTTCATGTTTTTGTTTTACACATTTTTTGTTTTATAACTTTTTATTTTACATTTTCTTGTTTTCATGTTATTATTATTTTCTAAGTTTTTGTTTTATACCATTATTAGTACATTTTCTATTTCTTGAATATTTTCCACTTTCTTTTATATTTTATTTTATTTTGGTGTGATTTTCTAAGTTTTTGTTAATAAGTGCCAAGTACAGTGGTAATGTGTTTCTTAATGGTGATATGTACTATTTTTCTATTTGATTGTTAGTGTCTAGTTTTTGGCTTTGAATTTCATTACTAATGATTAGGACATGGTTCTTTTTCATGTAATAAGTAGTGAGTCCACAACATCCACCCATCCACAAACTCTATGGTTTTCCTTTTTCTAGAAATATGCAATTCCTTTTTCATTAATGAAACTTTAACAAACTTGTGACTTTGGTAGTTTCTGGAATTGGAAAGGATTCAAAGGTTTGAACAAGGTTTGGCTTCAAGGGGATTCAGTATTCTTTGTGCCTTTTTATTTGCCTAGGTGCATGTGTGTTTTCATGGATTTCTTACCATTCTGTGTTGACTGATAAAAGGAAGTTGAATAAGTCTTTGCATGGTGTTGTTCTCATTAGAAAAAAATGATGGAAATTCAAAGCACATCCCGTAGAAAAAATAAGCACATGTGTCCTTGCATGGTGTGGTTCCCATTTCAAAAAAAATAATGGAAATTCAAAGCACATCCCTTAGACACAATAAAATAGCTACAAGCACTAGTTATGGGACTAGAAAGACATGTTACCCATGCCTAAAGGCCCCCTCTAACTAAGGCTCTTCCTCACTTCCTACTTTACTTTTCTTCTCTAATAAGGAACAATGGTTATTCTATGGAACCATTCTTGTGTCTTTGGGGGATGGATTGGTCTTAGAATGATGATGCGAAGTTACTGAATGTGGTTGGTTTTGGTCTAGACTAATGATGGATTTTATCAAGTCATTTAACCATAAAATTCATATGGGACTTCATGTGACCTTAATCAGGAACTCCATTCCACTCTCTCTCATCCATCTATTCTTTCCATGTCTCACCTCACTGTTGGTTGCATGTTCTTGTTCAATGTCTTGGTTTGATGTGGTGTAATTCTTAGGTAATTTCTTCCAAATTTTTGTACTTAACCTTCCATAATCATTAATCATCCACATGGCCCATAGACTCTTTGGTTTGAAGTTATGTAAGGGCATAAAAGGCCTATGTCTACTTTGGGGAGGACCCACTTGCATATCTTTTGGTTGGGTTAGTTAAGTTCTTTACCCCATCAATGGCATCCAATTGTGCACATCTTCACAACATGTTCTAGCAAACTTTCTTTTTTATTGTTTTGAATTATTACACCCTCTTTAAATATTTCCTTGTGTTGAAAATTTTTCAAGTTTAACAGACTACTTATCTATTTTACCCTATTTTTCAACCTTCCTGCTAATACTACTAAAGGAATCAATCTACCATAATCACAACCTAGCCAAGTGTAACCACTAATAAGACAAGGCATTTAATAGCTATGTGTTACACACTGCATACTAATTCATGATTTTGTTGTAATTGCAATGGAAAGCATGGACTAGAAGTGGGACTATCTTCACCAAGGATGATGCTACAATATCACATAATGAGGACCGTTCATGATCATTGGATCTTCTCCCTCACTCTTTAGCTACTAAGAGGTGTTGGATGTCAATGTTATCCAAGGTGTTCACTTCTCTTATCATGAATGATGAGTAGTGAGGTATCCCTACGCTCAACCATATGAATACGAGCATCCACGCATGATCTGTTCAAATTCCAAGGACTAAGTGCTTATGCACCTTTGTGGAACAAGGATGGATTAGTCAATCATTGTCTTCCCAAGCTTACTTATATAGCATGATTTTATGGTTAAGTAAACTTTAGGTACATGATTTTTATATTTTTTTATGTTTTTATGTCCTAGTGCTACAAATGGAGGAGATAGAGATAACTAACTAACTAATTTAATTTAACTACTCAACTATGCTTTCACTAGTCCTAACACCAGCATCCATTCTCACTTGTTGTACACATCCTGAACTAGTGTAACACTACTGGGATTACCAAACACTAATCATTACTAGGTTACCAAGTGTTACACGCATTCTCGAAGTGGTTGTACTAAGTATGCTTACTTAGGAGAGTTGTAGGATGAGAGAGAGAACATTAATTAACTAAGAAAAACATTAAGTAATAGTAATTAACATTAATTAATCTATTCTGAATGCTGCAAGGTTTATCACAAAGTTTGTCTTTATTGCTATACACAAGGTGTGCTTAGGTACATAATGCTTAAATAAAGATCCATTCACTTTATGACTCCTACTGCGGGCACGCAGAAATAATTCTAACTTTGAGAGGGAGAAAAGGCAAGAGTTTGGGTAAGGATCTAACTAAAATATTACCAAACCAAGTGCACCTACCTCTTATTTATAAGCAATGAAGCAAGTCCCAATATCGGATGCCCAATATCGCATGGAAGGCTTCGATATCATAGACCTGATATCGCGGTTCATGATACGCCCACGAATAAATGAAAACTTGTCCTTGAGTTCCTTACAAAATATTGGGAAGGTATAGGATTATTGACTAAATGAAAACTGGTAGTGGAATGGGGTGACAGACTCAAAGTACCTAGTGAATGGATCTAAAAGCATATTACAACATTGGTGTTCATGCCCATTGTGGTGAACATCGTACATAAATGACATCCAAGCCCTTATTTAACAGCTTGAAGAAAGAGCAAAGAAAATGAGGTGCGTTGCTGCCGATGCCTAGATTGCGCCTTCCATTGTTTATCCATAGCCACATGACCAAACTTGTTCCTTTCATAAATTCTCTAGCTCCAGTCCATCCCAAGTGCTCCCTCCTATCCCAATTCATTGTTCGTATGATCGCCATTTGCACACACAACATAGTCACAAATTAGCAAGGATAGATAAACCACAATGCAATTGATACCTTGCCTCGATATAAAGTGCATTGGCTAAGTTGTGATTATGGTAGATACTAGGTTAGAAGTTTATTACTGGTAACTACCTAAGGTGTAGGGGTGAAACAAGTAGTAGAATGGAAAAAAATTGTGACAAGGCCCCCACAACTAGGAGCAAACCTCCGGTAGCAATAAGGTGGAAAAAATAGAAGGAACAAGAAAGATGGAAAAAATAACAATGGTGATGCCAATAAGATGGATGTCATGAATGGGGATGAAATGAGAAATTGTTGATTGCAAGAAATGTTTAAGGAAAATAATTTAACAATTGCACCATAAAGGAATATCAGTGGATCCTCCCCAAAGTAGGCTTATGCCTTTTATGCCTTGACGAACCCACAAACCAAAGAGTCCATAGGCTCTAGGAATGACACATGAAACAAGAGTTAAAAGCTTACCCACAAGAATTTTCCAAGGAAAAATAATGCATCAACCAAATATAGACTAATCATAAAATCAACAATGAGGTGGAAAATGGGAAGAAAGATGGAGAGGAGAATATGGAATGGAATCCCAAGATCAAGGTTGTGTAAAGTCCCTTGTGTATTTTATGGTTAAGGTGACTAAGTAGAACTCATACCAAATATGAACTCAAACTAACTACATCCAGTGACCTCACATAAATACACTTAACCAATCCATCCTCTTGAAGCAACAAAAATACTTCCCCTAAGAGTCACCATCATTCAAGGAGAGCGAGATGGAGAAGCAGGAAGCAAGAAAGGGCCTTAGTTAGAGGAAACCTTTAGGCATGAGTAACATGTCTTTCCAATGCCATAACTAGTACTTGTAGTCCCATATTTCTTTATTATGTCTAAGGGGTATGCTTTGAATTCTCACATTTTTTTTTTTTTTGCATGAGAACCACATTATGCAAAGACTCATTATTATTATTTTTCACTCAACTTCTTGATAGTAGGTCAATGTTAGAATGATAAAAAACCCATGAAAATCATCCAAGTACCCCCAAGAGAATAGCCAACACAAGTGCATTGAATCCCCTTGAACTCATACCCTTTTCAACCATTGAGTCCTTCCTTGGTTTGAAGAATATGAAGCCACCAATTCATTAACAAGTTTATTTAAAAAAAGGGACAATACAGTTCCAAAGCCAAGGGAGACCACGGAGTTGAATGGATGAATGAACGGTGTGGACTCATTACCTATTTTATCAAAAGAACCATATATTAGTATCAACATTGAAATTCAAAGGCAAAAACCAAACATTAGCAACCAACATTATTATGATACAATCCACCATCATGAGTAAGATGAATAAAAGTAAATGAAACAAAGAAATAGTAAAATTTTGAACAATGATGTAAAACAAAAATAAGTAAATTTGAAAAATGTGCAAAAAAAATGTGTAAAAAAATACAAAAGGAACTGAAGGGCTTTGAATTATTAGCATTGGTGGCCATCTCCCCCACGACTGAGGTGGTAGGAGGCAATCCAAAATAGGGAGCAAGGTTGTCCACCAATAGAGGTAGCATTGGTACTAGCTATCCTAGGCTAATGGAAAGGTTTGGTTTATTGGATGTTGACCAATAGTTTCTTGTCTGGGCTCTCAGGTTTGTAAATCATCATGGCCCCTCAAGGAAAAGTTGCATGAATGACATAAGGTCCTTCCCACAGTGTTTGAAATTTGGTTCGTTGTGGCACATGTGTGGGATTCTAGTAGAGAACCTTATCTCCTAGTTGATATTTAAGTTTTCTAGTCCTTAGGTCATGACGTTATTTATTGAAGGCCTTGTGCAATTTTTTAGATGATAGGGTAGCTAATCAGTTCTCATCTAGCAAGTTAAGGGTCATTAACCATTCTTTTTGTGCTAGATCAAGGTCAAGGTTGAGATCACATGCCATAGATGGTGTACAAAGTTCTACTTGAATGGAAAGCATTGGAAGTTTCCCGTACACTAACTCATAGGAAGAGTATCCTATAGGGAGTTTCCATGTGGAGTGATATGCCCAAAGAGCATTGTTCAGTTTGGTGCTCTAATCTCACATATACTTGCTAATAGTTCTTGTCAATATTTTTGTAATCTCCCTATTGGTAACTTCGGCTTGACCATTCACTTGAGGGTGGTATGGTGTAGTCAGTTTGTGTTCAACACCTAAGCATTGCATCAACTTCCAAAAAGCTGCACTTGTAAAATGTGTGTCATTATCAAAAATAAGTGCACAAGGCACGCCAAACCTATTTACGATTTGTTGTTGATGAAATCATGTAGCTGTAGATGATGTACAATCCATAATAGCAGTTGCTTCTACCCATTTTGTAAAGTAGTCAATGGCAACAATGATGTAGGATTTTCCATTGGACATTGTTATAATAGGCCCCATAAAATCAATTCCTCATATGTTGAAGGGTTCTAAAGGTTGAACCCATTATTGCAGATCCTCCATTCTAGTAGTCATTCCCCCATCACATTAACAGCACTCACAAGATTGGATAAAATTATGGGCATCTCAAAATAATGTAGGCCAATAATATCCTGCAAGCAGGATTTTAATGGCTATTCATCTCCCAGCATAATGACCCCCACAAGAACCCTCATGAGCATCTTGGAGAACTCAAAGTTGATTTATATTGAGAACACATCATCAAACCAAGCCATCAGGACATACTTTATAAAGTTTCTCATTGATTTCCATAAAATACTTAGCTCGGTGAAGAAACTGTTATTTTTTTTAACATCTAACTCTTGTGGTGTTTGTTGTGTAAGGAGATAGGTAAGAATACTACTATACCAGTTTTTCTCTGTGGTCAATTAATTAGTTACTACACCTGCAAAGAGGAGTTCATCAAGGACATGATCAAAAATTGGATACTCATCCTCTTTGTTGTTCCATCACAACCAAGATAAATGATTAGCAACTACATCCTTGGTGCCTTTACAATTAATCATCATAAGATCGAACTCCTGTAAGATTACAAGCCATTGTATAATGTGAGGGCTCATTATGGGTTTATTCATTAGGAACCATATTGCACTATGATCCATATGTACAAATACCTTATAATCCAATACATAGTGCCTAAATTTTTCTAGTGCAAACACTACAGCCATTAACTCTTTCTTTGTTGTAGTGTAGTTAAGTTGTGCACTAGCAATACTCCTACTTGCACAGTGGATGTAATAAGGATATTTTTGGCCATCTAACTATGTAAGTATGGCTCCTAAAGCATATTTGGATGCATCAATCATTATATGGAATGGCCTGGACCAGTCAGAAGCTTGTAGAATTGGTGTTTCTATGAGCTTCTATTTTAAATTTTGGAAAGCTAATTCGCATTCCTTGGTCCATTCAAAAGGTAAATCCTTTTTTGTTAGTTTAACCAATAGTTTTGCAACCTTTGAAAATTTCTCAATAAAGCATCTGTAATAGCCAGTGTGTCCAAGGAATGACTAAATATCTTTTACAGTTTTATTTTGCCAAGTAATTCCTTGGATAACTTTGATCTTTTCAAAGTCTACCTCTATCCTTGTTTGTGAGATTTTATGTTCTAGTACAATGCCTTCTTGGACCATTAAATGGCTTTTTCACTAGTTGAGCCTTAGGTTGGTTTCTACACATCATTTTAGTACTTGCTCTAACTAGTCCAAGGCTTGATCAAAGTTCACTCCATAGGTGGAGAAGTCATCCATGAAGACCTCCAAACCATTTCCTATCTACTGTTGGAATATGCTTCGAACTAATCATTGAAACGTTGCAGTGGGATTGCACAAGCCAAATGGCATCTGTTTGTATGCAAATGTTCCCCAAGGACTAGTGAATGTAGTCTTGGCTTGGTCTTCTAGGGCTATTTGTATTTGGTTGTACCCATTGTACCCATCCAGAAAACTATAGTAGCAATGCCTTGCAATGGTGTCTAAGACTTGGTCAATGAATGGCAATGGAAAATGGTCTTTGAATGTTGCCATATTCAATAGCCTAAAATCTATGCACATCATCCATTTACCTCCCTTTTTAGACACAATAACTAAGGAACTAACCCATTCACTATCAGTAATAAGGTATATGAACCCAACTTTTAGAAGTTGTTTGATTTCTTTCTTAACCACTTACTTAAGCTTTGGGTTAAGTTTCCTCTATGATTGTCTTCGAGGCTTCATGGAGGGGTCAGTGTAAATTCTATGTTGGCATATCCTAGGATCTATTCCTGTTAATTCAAGATATGATCAAGCAAAGGCTTTCGACCATGCATTTATTACCTTCAGCAGTCTCTCTTTTTGTTGAGGAGCAAGCTTAGCATTAATAATTACTAGTTTTCCATTCTTAAGAAATGTGTATTCCATATAGGTGGGCAATGATTTTAACTCAAGGGGCTCCTACTTAAACTTATCAGGGATTTCCAACTTCTCCCAATTGACATTTTCAAGGTCAACACTTGGAAGTTGGCGATGGACTTGCTCTAATGTGTCTATGCTATCGATGTAAGCACAAGTCAAACCCTCAGTTGGTTCCATGCATATAGTTGAATTGCTTTCTTGATTAGCTATCAGCCACTGGGTGTCTTCTTTTCTTGTGGCTACTGCATATAGACATCTTTGTATATTAGTCACTTGTGCACACTGATTGCATGCAGACAATGTTAAACATTGTACAAACCATGACTTGTGCACGTAATTACACCCTGTGTCACTATATGCGATGCATGGAACTTTCTTCTTCTTAATCTTTCCAAACGTATTTTCCTTTGATATTTCCAGGGAAAGATTGCAGATTCCTAGGCATGCGTCAATTGTGCTTAGCCATGCTCTTCCCATTATGATTGGGAAGTCCCCCTTACCATTGTTCACTTGAATTACTAGGAAACTGAATGGATATGACCATTCACAAATAATGGTAACAATGTCCTCCACTAGTCCTAATGGGATAGTGATGGACTAGTTGGCTAGCTCTAAACAAATGTTACTCTTTATTAGTGGAGGTAGGTTCCAGGCTTTGTACATTTCTTAAAAGATTAAGTTGACACCAGTACCTGAATCCAAAAGAGCTTTGCATGGCTCATTCCCAGCAATTTATAGATATATAAGAGGACTTCTAAGATCAGAAAATTTCCTAGGAAGATGACCAACTTTTATCTAATCAGTGATGGCATGAGTTAACATGATTGTATGCATTGGACGCAGTGTTTGGTTTGAAGGGAGTTCTGAAGTTTTGATTGGTAATGAGGCATCTAAGGAATTAGCCACTTGTGGTTGTAAGGACTTAGTTAGACTATTGGTTCTAAAGAAAGGCCTTTTCTTCATGTAGTTGTCAGAATCAATAGTAGATTGAGAGTTAACAGCCCTTGTAGTGTTATGTTGCTTCGGCTAGGTAGGGAGCTCACCCTGCATAGCTGGAGAAGGTGGTAATGGAGCTATGGTTGGAAGAGATGTAGCTAGATGAGAAAGATGCTATGTTTGTGAAACATCACCCCTAGGAGAAGGAGTTCTATAATACTCACAGGCTTGGTAGTGAGGTTGAGGAGCAAAATGACCAATAGAGTCACATGGAGAGATTAGCTACTACACATAATATCTATACGAGTTAGGTTAATGGTAAGGATACTATTTCCGCAGTGGTGACATTCCCCATGATTGTGGGTGCTACCACTATTGATACTACTTAGTTGGTTATGGTGGAGTTCCACTTGGATAATACGTTAAGGGTTGGTGGAACTTTTTTGGGTTACCTTGAGGATAAGGTAAGCTTCAAGGGGTGTGCCTTCTGTTTAATTGTGGGTTAAGTGCATACACCCCAGACTCTTGCAAATGTGATATTATAGGGCAACATCCCTTAGGATGGTCATATTGGCATGTCTCACATCCACTATCATTGTCTGTATCTGAATCCACAACCTCTTCGATGATGGCAAATTTACCCTTACCTTTGTTACATGCATATTCAGCTTCTCTCTTTTTTCTCTTTTCATGATCACTACCTTGCTTTCTAGAATCCTCTACTATTTTGAGAACGGTTTAAAATCTATTATCTAGGGAGTCCCACATTTGGTCTACCTTTGCTAATACTTCCAATGCCAACTTTTGAATATGCAAAGCTTTCCTATTCACCATCTCTTCAAATGGTGACTCTTCTTCATCCTCACAAAATCTTACTCCCTTTTTTAAGAGGGAAGGATCTCTATTATATTCCTCCACACTCTCTCTTTTCCTTAGCTCACCTTCCTCTTTAGCAACTTGCTCTAATAATCTCTATACTTGATGATCTTTAAGCTCAAATAGTCTTTCTTGGGCATAATTTCCAAGGGTTCTTTGCATTTCATGCTTAAGCCCATCTACGAGATGGCATAGTTGATCCCTCTGCGAATAACCATGGCCTGGGCAACAATGTAACAATGCATAATACTGGCCCATGGTAGCATCCAAGGGTTCATATCCTCCTTGTTTTCATCCTTGGATTTTCTCTCACAGGTTGGACACTTGGGAGTACGTTTGGTACTTATCGTTGAACAACTCTAACATGGTACTCCACCTACGAATGGATTCCGGTTCTAAGGACTGGTACCAACTCTCTGCTTCTTTGACTAGTGCCCATGGGAACAACTTTAGTTTTTGCCATTCATTTTCTATGTTTTGTAAGGCACATGCATCATGAAATGCTTGTAGATGATTTTGAGGATCAACGTTGTATCCTCCTTCAAATGGTGGGATATTATTCATGTTTAATCTCTTGATCCTACTATCTTTTTGGTGCCTTGTTGGAACTCTAATAGCCTTAGTTATGTCTAGCATACTTTGAGTAGCCAGTAGGGGTTCATCATGATCGTCTCATCTATGGCATCTATGATGCCTATGTTGTTCCCTACTTTTCCTCCTTTCATGATGAGTTTTTCTAGAATTCCCTCATCCCCTTTCTTGATTGTTTCATCTATGACCTCCATTCTACTTACTATTATCCTCAAGGTCTTTTCCTTTATGACTACATCTAGATCCTGAAGGAGAGGATGAAGGAGATGATGAAGGTGAAGAAGGAGGACCATCACCATGATGATGTTTGCTTCCTTCTCTTCGGTGGTCGCGGCCTCAATCATGGTTACAATTGGAATGTCCATCTTTGTCATGTGTTTTTGTTCCTTTTTCAAATACTTTTTGTTTTTCGGTACCAAAATCTAGGTTATGGATAATTGAGTGAATATTCTGATATACAACCCCTTGACCGAAGTCAATGGGAGGAACATCATTGTGTGGGATACTTTCTAAGGTAGGTTCACAACCCTCATTTTGACTTATGACATATGGGACATTCTGAGATAACTTTCCCTTCATGGATTCATGACATCTCTCCTATTGTAAATCCCTTTGATGTTATGCCTCTGTGGGTCAATACTCTCTCGAGTCATGATCATGCACAACATACTCTGCTTGTAAGTGTTGCATACCTATTCGTGTGAGATCACAAAGGAGCATGCCCAGGACTGAGAGATCAAGAGGTAACACTATGTTACCTTCTAAATCACACCAACACAGTTGTTCATCCTGGTGAAGGATAAAGGTAAATTTTGGTATATACTCATTGGGATGAACATATACCACACGAAACTATTGAGGGACTGACAAATCATCATGTGTACTACGCCTCTGATTGTTCCCTATATCAAACCTAGGTGGTGAAGCACTTTCATAAGAAGAAGGAGACATGATTGTCTATTTAGTATGCAATATTCTTCTTTTTAATAATTGTAAGATAACCAACCCTACAGGTTTGTTCCAATGATCAAAAAGAATTCCTAAGTTCTAATTAGTGCACAAACAAAAAAATCCCCAGCAACAACGCTAATGATAAGCAGCAAGGTATCCCTATGCTCAACCATACGAATACGATCATCCACGCATGATCTGGTCAAATTCCAAGGACTAAGTGCTTATGCACCTTTGTGGAACAAGGATAGGTTAGCCAATCATTATCTTCCCAAGCTTACTTGTATAGCACAATTGTATGGTTAAGTAAACTTGAGGTACATGATTTTTATAGTTTTTTACGTTTTTATGTCCTAGTGCTACAAAGGAAGGAGAGAGTGATAACTAAGTAACTAATTTAATTTAACTACTCAACTATGCTTTAACTAGTCCTAACACTAGCATCCGTTCTCACTTTTCGTACACATCCTAAACCAGTGAAACACTACTGGGATTCCCAAACACTAATCATTACTGGGTTACCAAGTATTACACACATGCTCAAAGTGGTCGTNAGCATGTAGAAATAATTCTAACTTTGAGAAGGAGAAAAGGCAAGAGTTTGTGTAAGGGTCTAACTAATCTATTGCCAAACCAAGTGCACCCACCTCTTATTTATAGGCAACAAGGCAGGTCCTGATATCGAATGCCCGATATTGCGTGGAAGGCTCTGATATCATGGACATGATATCACAAATGTAGTATCGTAATCCCAATATCGTGGTTCATCAATGAACATCCAATTTTGTAAAAAATTGTATCTCTATACACTTGGGCACTCAAATTCTATTGTTCCATTTGAGTCAATTTGTATGTCAATCAATAATCCCATACCTACCCAATATTTTGTAAAGAACTTGTTCCTCCTCTTCTACACTCAAGGATGAGTTTTCATTCAATTGTGGGGGTATGATGAAACATTTTTCTTCATCTGCTCTGACGTCAGGTATCCAAAGTCAAAGCTGCAACTTTGATGCGATGTCAGGTATCCAACATCAGGGGTTATATGTTAGCCTATAAACATAGCACCTGAGCTCCTAATTTGGCATTAGTTTTTCATGAGTTTTTGTTAGTTTTTAGTTAAAGTAGTGAAGCTCTTGTAGTTTATTTTCTCTAGAGTTAGAATATTTTCTTAGTGCCCACAAAAGAAATCTAAGTGTGTACAATTCTTTTTTCGAACACTGATGTACCTGAGCATAGCAGTGTGATGGGAATAAAAAAACTCTTTTGACAATCCTTGCAACACTAAGAATAGATTAATGTTTCTTTTAATGCACTTTACTTTACTACATTTCAATTGAGCAATTACTTTCCAATAGTTAATGAACACAAGCATGACCACTTCGAGCATACATATAGTACTTGGTAACCTAGCAACATTATATGTGTTCAAGATGTGTCTAGGAAAGTGGGGCAATTACTTGTGTTACGCTAGCTAGGTAGTAGATGAATTAGATCTTAAATTACTTTACCTTTCATTCTTGTTGTAGGTGATCAAAATTATAAAACATAAAATAAGAAAAATATTTTACCTCATTTACACTTAAACCATACCCTTGAGCTTCACAAGTGTAGTTGGGAAGACAACAAACATTCTCAATGTCCATTTCATTTCATAAAAGAACTAGTATACTAGAGAACTATAGGTCCACAGAATTCAATTGGATCACGTGTAAACACCTTAGTGATTTGTATGGTTGGGCATAGGGGTACCTTGCCACTTATCATAGTCACATTTATGATATCATTACAAACCGTTGGTTTTCCCGTAAATGGTTATATTCCTCACTCTTTCCACCACAATGCTAATGTCCATCATAACTTTGGCAAATATACCAACAACCCCAAACATAGAGAAAATGTTGTCATTCTTCTGGTATGAGTAAGAGATTGCTGATCTCCTATTGTTGAGTGAAATAGAGTAAACTATAATGGATTCATTCATTATCTACCAAGGAGCCAATAGTCAAGTAGAAGAATTCCAAAACAACATGACACAGAAGAAGTTTTTCAAGTTATTCATCATCCAAATATAGAAAACTCATGATATGAGCTTGTCTATAATCCTCAAATCTCAATTTCCAAGCACTTTGAAAATTTAACATGATTGGCCTATCAAAATTAATTGACTGCAATTGATTTGAAATTTTGTTGTAGAATGGGAAGAAAGACGATGATCCTAGAAATTGTAATCATGTAGACTTAAATTGGCTAGGACCTTCCTTCTTCTTGCCCATCCTTTGACTTATTCTCTATGCTGCTACAATCACTAATATTGGAGCAACTTTCTGCATTTTAGCAAAGGAAAGTAATTACAATGATTTACAACCTGGCTAGTGATCACACTTGTGCTAAACTCAAAAGAGAATGATTTGGTTTTAGCTTTTTGTGTTTTTTCCTTCTTTTTTCCTTTTTGTCAAACATTTTTTCTTTTAAATCCTAGTGTAAGTATAGGCAAACTATACATCGATCCACATCTATTATGTGGTAGATGCATGGCAAATGATGAGGGTATGCATGGCATACATACATACCCATACAAAGTGCTCCAACTTCAAAAAAATTTCTAAATATATTTAATAATAGATATAAAATTTTTAATATTAAAAAATCAAACACTTAACCTTGCACTTATTATTGCAATTACTTACTACTATTATATGTAGGTTAGTTCATACATAAAATATTTTTTGTGTTATTTAAACATGTGTCTTTGCTTCCCACCCTTGTGTACTAATGGACACCTACTAGCAAGCAAGGATGGGGCCCAAGAACACACATAAGCATGGTTAAGATGGTCATGGAATGTACATGGATGGGTAACATGGAATGACCCATAAACCATTGTGGATTGATTTATGGTTTTCCATTTGTTCATAGCACCACCCTACACTACATGGAAAATCATAAACCGATGTTTATGGATCATTCCATGTAACCCATCCATGTACATTCCATGATCATCTTGACTATGCTTATGTGTGTTCCTAGGTTCCATCCTTGCCTACCAACAAGCATCCTTTGGTAGGCAAGGGTGGGACCTAGAGACACATGTTTAAATAATATAAAAAATATTTTGTATGAACCAACTTCAATAGAATAGTGGTACATAATTAAAATAATAAGTGCAATGTTGAGTGTTCCATTCCTTAATTCTACAAATTTTATTTCTATTATCAAATATACTTAGAACATAGTTACCAAGAGACTAAGTGACTACTAGGAGCTATAGAATACAATAAAGGTGTTTGATATTAAATGCAAATTTTTTGCTACCTGGTTCATCAATGTGAAGGAGCCATGCCTTGTCCTTGAAGTGTTTCCACACTACACCACACTCAAAATGGAGTGTGGACCATGAACAGTCCCAGGAGTAAGGAGGAGAAGATAAAGGCACTATTGGATGCCCTCTGTGTTCTACTAGAGGTTGCAGCTACCACAGGACAATCACAAGTACCTCAACTACTACATGCACTTGAAGCAAAAGAAGGTTCTTTGAAGCCTTAGGAAACTCCACTGCTTGGGATCATTTGAACTTTTTCCTTGTCTTCACATCATCAAAGGAATTGTGCTTGTCACTTTTGTTCTAGTGTTTAACTTTGTTATCTTGAAGACAAAAAAAAATTTGTAACAATTGTAATTCTATACACTTTAGCACTTAGTGTTTTTTCATGTGTGTTATGTTTGTCTATGTTAGTAGTTAGTCAATAATCCCATATCTTTCCAAAATTTTGTAAGAAACTTGTTCCTCCTTTATTCACTTGAGGATGAGTTTTCATTTAGTTATGGAGGTATGATGAGTCATATTTTCTTGGGTCTCATCAATGAGGCTTATCGATGTGACCTTCTTAATGTAGCCCCATCAATGTGGGATTTGATGCATTGACGTAGCCTCATCAATGCAGTGTCTATTTTTTCCTATAAATACATGCTTGCTTACTATGTTTATGGCATCTTTTGTCATAGTTGTAGCAAATCTCTTGTAGTTTTGTCATTCAAAAGTTTAAATATTTTTCTAAGTACTCATAGTAGGAGTCAAATAGTGTACAAATCTTTATTTGAGCATAGTTGTACTTGAGCATGGCAATGTATGTAGTAATAAAGATGAGATTTCTAATAAACCTTGTAGCACTTTGAAATAGATTAATTGTTTATTTTTGGATTTAATGTTTTATGCAATTTTCTTTAATGCTTTAAGTAATTAAGCTAAATTAAGCTAGATTAAATAGTGATTAATTAAGCACATAAGTATGACCACTTTGACCATACACTTAGTACTTGGTAATGCCAATAATGCTTAATGTTTGGTAGCCTAGTAGCGTTAAATGTGTTTAGAATGTGTAAGGCAAGTGGAAACAGATGCTTATGTTAGGATTAGTTAGGTGTAGCTAGTTAGATTAAATTAGTAGTTTAATTATTCTATTCATTATTCTTTATCCTTAGGCAACTTAAAACATAAAACATAAAAGTGATAAAAATCATATGCCTTAGTTGCACTTAACCGTACCCTTATGTTTCACAAGTGTAATTGGGAAGATAATAGTTACAAAAGATAGTTTCACTTCCTAGAGACTAGTGTACTTAGAAGGCTATAAGTCCATAGAATTCAACTAGGTTATACCTGAACACTTAGTGATTCATATGGTTAGGTGTAGGATCTCCTTGCCACTTATCAAAGTCCCTTACAAAATTATAAGGTAGATTTAACTCACATGACAAACTAACTATTTACAAAATAATCAATGTTGTATGATTGAGCCTCCTGCTTTGTGTGTGCTACTTGGAAAGTTTGTTCTATCACTTAGCCTCTCCCATGGCCTCTTGGTCTTTTTCCATCTACAATCAACAAGGGTTTGAAATTATTAAAGTGTTTATACTAGTTCTTAATAGTTCTTTACCTTATCCATACCCTTGGCTAGATCAAGTTCTTATCTTATTATGACTGTAGAGTTAGAAAAATTTTCAAAAATAAAGCCCTTAGGTGTTATCTTATTTAATTACTTATGACCTTCCATAGTTATCATTTTTAAACTTATTATGCCTCAAAATAGCTGGTATGGTCTATTAAGAGGATTAACTAAGTTTTTCTGGCTCTGTTTTAATCAATTAACTATAGGATTCTCATTATCTCTTATGCTTACCCTTTATGGTATCTTCTAGGTGTTAGCAATCTTTAGCTCAAATTTTCAATTCTAAAAAAATTGGCAAAAATCTCTTGTTGTAAAATGAGGAAGTAAAAAATTTTACTAAATCCCATGCATATATATACTTTTTTTATATGTGCAACATCATAGATCATACATCATAAATATGACATCATAGGTGCCTACAACATCATAGCTACAATGTCACCATTTAAAATTTCAAATTTTTCATCAATTGTTTGGGGAAAAAATGAGTCAAATGGAATGTTTGAAAGATATGATGCATGTCTAAAGGATCTTACGCCTTTATTGATGCATAATTTTCAAAAATTTGGCACTCAAAGTTCATGAAGAAGGAATCTCGAGTAATGAAAGGTTATTGGATGGATAAGAGATGGGTAATGAATTTTTGATGTATAAATAGATTGTTAAATGTTATGGAAATTATTTATTAAGTCTAGATTATTCTGGAAGGCACAAGATGATTTGGAATTGCTTGCCAAGTATGAAAAACAAGAGTTACACAAGTGAGTCCTCCACAAAGTAGTTTCTAGCCCTTAGTACCCCTATATACTCATGCCTAAAAGTGTCCTTAGGCACTCAAGAATTTGATAGTAAGACATACTTGTCTAGAAAAACACATATGTTAGTGTCACCATATTGAGAAAATAGCACTATATTATATAAAACCACAAGTTATGATTAAATATAAAGTGATGTGAGATGGACTATATAATGAACTGTTGAAACTAGGACATAAGGTATCTTACCATAGGCATAGTGAATCCTTGTGTATAATCAATGGCTAAAGTAATCATTAGCCCTTATTTTCAAGATTCAAACAAAGTCTAAACCACTTTCCAATGACATCACATTGTTTTAACTATGGGATGTACAATTATAGGACTACTACTATTGCAAGTAGTATCACCACTTGGCGTATTGTCCAAGGGATGAGTTTATTCATTGCACTTATTTTTTATTTATTTTTTAGGTTACTAAAAAGATACCTACCTTCAAGCATGGGTAACATGTCTTTCCAATGGAACCCCCAGAATTTTATTCTATGCATGGATTTTATTTTTAACTATGTCAACCTTACCAAAGGAATACCTTCGAGTATGGGTAACATGTCTTTCTAGTGACATGGTAAAGTAGCACTTATTATACTCTTACTCCCATTTTTCATTAGATCTACAAGGATATAATACTTCCTTAGCAATAGGATAGAACTCATGGCAATAATCCAAGAGAATCCATAAATCCCCTTAATGTCACACCCTTTGCATTCCCACTTGGTTCTTCATCCTTCTATCCAGGCATAATGATCATATGTTTACTCTTAGTTGTATTATGAGAAAAATATCATTATGGCTATGGTAAGAACCTCTTATTATTGGAATGGATGGATGGATGTTGTGGTCTCACTATATAAGTAATCAGTCCCTTATGATTGATAATATAGAGAAATCTTCACCTTATTAGAACTACATCTTACCTTATTTGGTGTGTTTTATTGAAAATTAAAAAAAATTATGTACAAGTGAAAGGATGAAAATCATAGAAAAAATTATAAAATAAATGAAGAATTTGAAAAATATTAAAGAATATCAAAGGATTAAGAAAATGAAAAAGTATAAAAGAATAAGAAGATATCAAAGAATGTGAAAAAGTATTAAGAAAAGAAAAGGGTATAACAAAAATTATAAACCACAAAGAATTGTAAAATAAAAAGTTAAAAAGAACTTCTTAATAGATCAAGATAAGGTATTTCCCCCACAACTGAAATCACGGACAAGTGTTCGAAAAATAGACCCTAGATCCCCTGGATCATATACTCTAGGTTTCTCACTTACGATCCTTAGTGACTTAGTTTTTTAGTTATCGTCCCATGTAATCTGGATGGTAATTGAAGTTTGATTAGCTAAGGAAATATATCCTATTGGACTAATGATCTTTCCATTTTAGAAGGTCCAACTATACTTTCTTATTTATTCTTAAATTCAAATTTTAAGTCCTCTATTTCCCTATCTGCTAGAGTATGATTATGGTTTAATAATTTTATTTGTGAGCTCTCAGTTTGGATCACTTTCTTAGAATAGGAGTTAATAAGTGGATCAGATATTTCCATGCATGTTTTAGATAATTTTAGGTTCTTAGTTTTTGATCACTTGGTATCTTTTGGTTTAGTGGCCCATGTTTCTTCTTGTACACACATTTGTTTCTCACATCTATTATGGGTTGGTGTAAGGATTATGTTGACATTTTGAAGTTTTGATCCACAACTACATCCTTTGTTATCATCAATAATGCATGGAATTCTCTACATGTGTATGGCTCCTTACATGTCTTCCTTAGAGGTTTCTACAAATAAATCTCTCATTCCTAACTTATCATCTATTATGCTAAGCCATGACCTTCCCATTATGATAGGAAATTCCTTGTCATTATTCTTCATGTCAATCACTAGGAAGTCTACTGAATAGGACCATCCATTGATAGTGGTCACCACATCTTCTATCTATCCCAAAGGAATGGTGACAGATTGGTCTGCAAGCTCTAACATTATTTGCATTTCTTTAAGGGTGGTAGGTTCCATGCCTTGTATGTTTCTTGAGATATCATATTTACTCCATAACATAAGTTTAGGAGAGCCTTCCATGGTGAATTTCTAGCTATTTGTAAATAAATCAAAGAAACTTCTAGATCCATTCTTTTCCTAGGAAGCATCCCTACCTTAATCTAGTCTGATAGTATATCTATTAGCATGACAATTTTAAGTTCCTGATTTAGTTGTTATGAAAGCATCGTGTTGGTAAGAGGATCTATCATAGGAGAAACTTGTCTCAATGAAGTCCTAATTGTCCCAGCCTTTCTATACTTGTCCTAAATAAAAGGATGTTTCTTATATTTGCACTTAGTTTTGTTGGTATTATCCTCTATCTTTACATTCACTACCCTTGTAGCATTCTTCTACTGAGGTTATGATGCCAATTCCCCTTACATGATAAGTGGTGGCACAAGTGGTAAAGGATTAGAAGGTTAACTCAACGATCCAACTGCTTGTTAATGCACGTATGGATTGGAATCCCTCCTTGGAGGTGTTGGCCTATGGTATTCTAATGGATAGTATTAAGGCGTCTAAATTGCTACATTTCTTGGAGAAATTGGACATTCGACATAGTATCCATAAGGGTTTGGTTGCTGGTATGGGTACTACTATCTTGATGGTGGCATTGCTCATGATTTTCATTATTTCCACTATTGATCGTATTGCTCTTATTTATGTGGATAAGTTCCACTAGGGTAGTAGGCTAGTTGGAAGCTCTGTCAATAGTTACCTTGAAGGTAAGGTAACCATTTGGGCATTTTCTTCTACATGAATATTGGATTAAGTGCATAGGCCCTTGTTTCTTGCAGATGTGCCATTATAGAACAACACCTCTTAGGATGTTCATATCAGCACACAGTACACCGTTCCTCCTCGTCTAAGCTTATTTTAGAACATTTTTCCACTGAAGCCACTTTTTCTTTTCATTCAAAGTCTCTTTTCTTCTTTTTCTCTTTTCCTTTGCTTAAGGCTTACTCAATTCTTTCTTTCATAATTTTCAAAGACATGGTGAATTTTTCATCCATCGAATCCCACATCATTTCTACCTTGATTGCTATATCAATAATAGATTTTTGAATAGGTAGTGTCTTTTTCTGTATGACTTCTTCCAAGGTTTCTTCTTCCTATTGATCACATACTCTTACATCTCTCTTCTAAATAGATGAATCTTTGTTATACTCTTCAACTAATTCTCTCTTCTTCAATTCATCCTCTTCCTTTTCCACTTGGTTAATGAGCCTCTAAATTTGATAGATGGCCATTTTAGATAATCTGGCCCAAGTGTTTCCTTGGTTTTATTCCTTAGCCCGTTGACAATGTCCCTAAGATAATCCCTTTGGAAAAATTTGTGGCCTGGGCACCTATGTAGAAGCAAATACTATCTATCAATTACCACATCAAAAGATTCATGGGTCCCTTACTTCTAGCCTTGGATTTGCATCCTGAGATTAGACACCTGAAACTAGGTTTGATATTTATCATTACAAAGTTCAAGCATGGTACTTCATCTTCTGATTAATTCAAGTTCTAATGATCTGTACCAGCTTTCTACCTCTTTGATGAGTGTTCTTGAAAATAACTTTAGCATCTTCTAATTACTCTCTATATTTTGTAGGGCACAATCATCATGGAATTCTTGAAGGTAGGGTTGTGAATCTACATTGTATCCACCCTCAAATCTAGACATGTTGCTCATTTCTAGCCACTTAATGATGTTATCCCTTATATGCCTAGCTGAAATGTAGATAGCTTTCCTTATGTTTATCATGCTGTGAGTTACCAAAAAGGATTCTTCATTCTCATAGTGTTTGTATGCTCTATTGTAGTGGTGCCTCCTTTAGTACTCATACTTCTCTCTCTCTCTCTTCATGTCTATTCCTATTTCTTCATGGTTCATGTTCTTCATCTTTCTCATCAAAATATCTTGGGTGATGATCATATCACTCATGAGTCAAACATCTCTCCCTATCATGAGCTCTATATTTGTACTCCATTAGATCAAATTCCACCAACAATTATGAGGATGAAGATGAAGCAATGAAAGAACTATGCTAGCTAGTTCTCCTTCTATGACTTTGGCATTCATCCCTTTATATTCCAATAGAAGCTCTTGGCCTTAAGTCCTTCTTGTGCTTTGAGTTTTTTGTTTCTCTTCTGGATCTCTCTACTAAGGCTGAATGTAACTACACTTTGACAAGTTCTTCTAAGAAAATGATAGGCATTTGGGAATGAACTTCATGATCCTCATGGAGGTTCTTTGCTACAAATGCATCACCATCAAGTTCTTCCATGATAACAAGAGAGTTGATTTGCTTTCCCTTATTATGCACATGTTTGGTCTCCATAGCATCATCTCCTACACTTGTGCCTCTATGGGTTGGTAGGATCTTGTCATGTGTTTAGTCACATGATACCTTCTTTTACATGGCTCAAATTCATTTTCTTAAAAGTTGTTTTAAGCATTGTGGGTGTTGAATGCTTTGGAGTCAAAACGATGTTGCCCTGTAGATCTCTCCATCTTAACTATCCATCTTGATGAAAAATGAATTTGAAATCTGGATAGTAAGGATCATTGTGAGCATATGAGATTGTTATCTGCATAGGCATACTCTAGTCTTCATCATCATTTGTCCTATCATTATCTCTTTGATAGCTGATAGTTTTCCTTTAATTAAAGCCATGTTATAAGTGTAACACTTACTTAAGTATGTGTTATTAAAATTGGTTCAAAGATATAAGGTTGACATTAGAGTTCTTAATACAACAAACTTTGTAAAATTAATTACTTAGCATATATCCCTAGCAATGATGCTAATGATGATTAATGGAGCATCCAACACTCTACCATATAAGTCATGAGTGCTCATGCACAACCAAATTTTAATTTGCAGATGGACAATGTATTATGCTAAGAATTGATGTTAAGTTGGCTATCATTGTCTTCCCACTTTGAGCTAGGGAAATGCGAGTGTGGTTTAGCTCATAGTGAGGTGTATGATTAACTAATTTTGTTGGGCTTTGATTACTCTTAGTTACAAACATAATGAATGTTGATAATAACAATCTAAATCTAGGTAATGACAGTAATGTAAATCTACTCTAGCCTAGAGCGATGAGCATCTAGTCTTGGTTTACTATACACGCCTTGGGCTCATGTAACCATTATTGGGATTACCAAGTGAGTTCACTACTAAACAAATTAAGTGAAACCACTACTAGGTTACCAAACAATAACACTTTAACACTTGAAACCAATCATAATCATTCTTCTTTACTAATGAACAAGTGAAGTAAAGTACTTGGAAACATAAATGATTAACTAGAGAAGCAAAAAAATTAAACTAAGTAAACAATTCAAGCTAAGTGAATACTACAATGATGAGAAGCAATCTTGATCTATATTTCTAATCATGAATGGTACCCTAGTACACTTCACTTGAATAAATATTTCGTACAACTCCTAAACATCACACTGTGAGCATTCACTCTATTGCTAAAGCTATGAAAACAAACTGCAAGAGTCTAGCTAAGGATGGAATGAAAAAATAATAGAATTATGCACCCAAGTGTTGTATTTATAGGGATGCATGCATCTTGAGACATCACATCAACAATGATGTAGCATGGACCATGACATCTTTGCTACAATATCATAGATATGATATCATATTACAACAAAAATTGGTTTTATCCGATAGCAAAAGGATCAAATCTTGCACTTTTTTAAAAGCATCCTCATAGGTTTTCTTTTCTTACTAAAAGGATTATTGTAAAGAATAATATAAAACTATCTTAAAAGAATAAAGAACACATTAATCAAATATAATGAACAAATAGCAATGGACACTTAAACCTTCACATTCTTGGGCCTCTAAAGCAAAAAGAAATTAATACAATAAAAAATAAATTAATTATTTAGCTTTCACTCAAAACTTTTTTTCAAGAAGCTATAGCTAAAAATTGACATCTTTAAGAACCTAATATTTAACTTCTAAAGAGATATCATAGTTATGCTCTTGCTACTAGAAAAAAACTACATAATGAAGCTTCCAAATAGAGTATATTATAATTAATCGAAGATGCTTCGAAATGAAAAGAAAGAAAGTAGACATAGTAGGTATCAAGAAGAATGATTTCATTGATGCTTGGTTGAAAGTTGTTGCAAATTTTGGATGTCTATTTCCAAGCATGTTGTGTAATGGGACACTTTAAAAAATATGAGGAAATGATTCTTCACTTTTAGAAAGAACAATTACTAAAGATAAGTCCTCCATATTTCTTACTACTAGTGCAAATATTCCAAGAAACTCTAGAAAATCCTTCTCTATATTTTTTAGTAGACCAAAGCAATTGATGGATAAATCAATCAATTCTATTATAAAAATTTTTAGAAGGATCCCAATAATTAGAGTAACAAACAAAAGTTTATTGAAGCATCTACTTAATAACTAAAACTTCACCAAAAAGGGGGAGCTTTTTGTTTATTTTTCATTTATTAAGCTTCTTTTTCAATTTTATTAACAACATAATTCCACAAAATAGTAAGGCTAGGCTCAAAAGAAAAGGTATTCCTAAAATTTTAAACAAAAAATTATTTTTCAACATTTTGCAAGGCTAAAAAGTAACCCACTCATCAATATTACCATTACAATAAATAGTATATTTTTGTCAATTGATACAAGAGCTAGATAACATACAATAATCCTTCAATCGAGCTAATAGAATATTAATTTATTACAAAGAATTATTAATCATAAAAAACGAATCATCTACAAAGTGCATGTTAAGAAATTATGTACCTTGATCATCAATTAAAATTCTATTAATGATATTCTTTTGCAAATAATTATGTAGATTACATGAAAGAAAATCTACAACAATAATATAAATATAGGAAGCTATAGAATAACCTTGAAAAACTAACCACTAAATAGAATATGAGGAACTCAATTCAAAATTTGTAGCAACCTGAGCATTAGCAACAATGAGTAAACTACAAACAAGATGAATAAATTAATCACCAAATCCTAGTTTATAGAGACAAGAAATAATGATATTCCATTCACTCATACCATAAGTTTTAGATTAATGTAATTTAATAAAAGTAATGTCCTAGTTAGTATTAGAAGCCCAATTCATTTCCTCCCAAGCTATAATAACATTATTTAAGATATGTCTACCTTTAACAAAACATGTTTGCTTAAGTATAATATCTTCTATAATCTTCTAAATTTGACACACCATGCATTTAGCTCAAATTTTCTAAGTATTGTTAAGAAAAGTAATAGGCCTCTAATTATCAATATATAGAAAATCTTCATTCTTAAGAAATAGATGATTCACACTTTTATTAATATTTTTACCAAGAAAAAATTTGTAATATCTTTTGAGAAAACATAAAAATAATCATCTTTAATAATATCTAAATGTTTCTTTAAAAATTAGAAAACCATCAAATCCTTAAGCTTTACCATCTATTAAACTATAAGTTACTGCATTAATTTCTTCCATTTTAATTTCTACTTCAAGATTACTTCAATGTGCTTTTGTTATAAGATAAGGAATATACGTACTAGAGGCCTCGAAAGTTTCCTTACTAAAATCTTTAAAAGAAAAATAATTTTCCAAAAAAATTATTAATAGTATTAATATTTGTAGTGATGGAATCATTTATATAAATCAATTCCAATTTAGGTACTTGATCCTATCCTTTTAAAATTTTAAAAAACCCTTACAAAGTTCATCTTCAAATTCTAGCCAAAAAATGCAAATTTTAGTAAGAATACTTTTAGTTTCAAAAGCATCTCAACATTATTTAGCATAACCATCCTTAGTCAAGGATTTTTGAGTTTCAAAATTAAAGAGATTCTGGTCTAAAAGAATTGGCATTTTCTTGATAGATTCTATAAGATCTTCTTCAACTTGATGCTTTTGCTTAGCAAATTGCTTTTGAAACTATCTTGCATAATTTAACTTTACAAGTAGTTCACTATCACTAATCAATTTAACCAATATCACCAGTAGGCTTATTTCTACATCTTATGAAGACTTCAAGATATTTTTTCTATTGAATCCTATGAACATATTAGCATTCATATAAAAATGATCCTTCTTTCAAAACAAGCAAGAATTAATTCCGAAAACAATAATACTAATAGGAAAGTGGTTTGGCAAAGTAGCATCTATATACACTTATACTTGTAGGATTCTAAAAGGAAAAATTAGAGACATAAAATCTATTAAGCTAATAATAAATTTTATCATTTTAACAATGATGAAATAAAAATCTAACTTCATAAAGAAAATGTTTTTTTTTTTTCTAAATTACATCAATCATCTTTCTCTTGAGAAGAAATATTAGGAGGAAGACTACCAAGTCTATCTAAATGACTTTCAACCATATTGAAATCACCTCCAATAATTTAAGAAACTTTAGACAAAGATGAAAGATATTTCTAAACCTTTGATCGATCTATTGAATTATTAAAAGCTTAAATATTAAAGAGTTCAAATTCTTCTTTTTAACTATGATAAGCAATCCAAATAACTCTTTCAAGATTATCAAAACCAAAATTCAAATCTTTTCCAACCCAATTTTAATTAACTAAATAAGAACATCTCCTTTATTAACTTCATGAGTAGTAAAAAAACAACGCAAATTTTTAAAATGCATTTATCAAAAGAATTAATATCATGCATCGAAATCTTAATCTCTTACAGGAAAAGAAATATAGAGATAAATTTTGATTTGAAAGATACTTTCTAATAATATTTTCTTAGGACTATCAAAAAAACCTCAAACATTTCATAATAAAATTAACATTGTGATGTGGGGAAGGAAGCTCTTATCCTTAATTTTTTGAGCTTAGCATTTGTCTAAAAATCCATGTCACTAATAGATAAATAAGCATTTTTCGATGAGAAAACATTTGGAACATTAGTAGAAGTAGAGAGAACAAGAGATACCATAGGGGTTTTTTAATTGAATTCAGTATTTGCAATTCTTTACCTTTTTGTTGCACTCACAGCAATGTATTCACATTAATACTTTTATTGCTAGTACCTACTAAAGATTATTTTTTAAAAAAGAGTAATTCTCTTTAGATATAAAGAGTTTATTGGCACCTTTAAATTTAAAATGTTTAGTTAGGGGTTTAAAAAATTTTGAAGAAGATTTTATTTGTCTACTAAAAATTACCATTATTTTTTCTTTCTAAAAATTATTTTTTCTTTTCCTCTTGATTAACATTTTTATTGAGAATAGGACAAATCCCAATAACATGACCTTTATGACATTAATAGCTGCAACATCCTTGTAAATTATAATAAGTAATTTTCTAGGAAAAACATTGATTACTAACCTTAACTTTTAATTTTTTCTCTCTCTATCATATATCAATCTCTAAAGTAACCTATGTTCTACACACCATCAATGTGACATCTCATTCCTGATGTCATGGAAAACATCAAACATACGTAACATTCAACATTATGCGTAAACAATATGAAAGGAAAATTACAAAAGAAAATAAAAAGAATGCTTTATTAATGTGGAATATGTATATATGGATCATGCTTCAAAGGTTCCTTGGGATTATCTTCCTTTAGCATTTATCCTTAGAGGTAATCCAGCACTACCATCATAGTTAGGCCTGTAACTGGCTAGAAGGGATGGTTGATCACCTTCATGCCCTACTTCATCCAGTGCATATTACTCGCCTTCACTAGCTCTACAATCTCATGCTGACATAATTTCTAATTCCTAGGTATAAATACCTTAGGTTAAACCCCAAAAGGCTTCCTCAAGAGACATGTCTGTTATTATAACATGTCCTTTTGGGTCATATTCTAATAATTACATTATCTATTATGTAGCAACACCATCTTTGTTACAGAATAACTCCATTTGGAAATGAGGACGTGACAAACTACGCTCCTTAGTTTTCACTCATCCTTGAACGATTCCACATTAATGATGTTTTTCTATGTTCCAATGCTCCCTCCATGCTCTAATGCTTCAATGATTTAATTTCTCCTTATTAAATTTGATTAAATATTTTAAAACTCTTCTGCTTATTTTGCAAATAAAATATAAGTGACAAAATTACTTGGGAAATAAATATTATTTTATCAATACCTACCTTCATCTTTAGGTAATGCCAAGAGGAGAATTAAAGGTCTACCAACCACCAATCACTAGTTCTAACAAGGGTTACATAGAATATAACTCATATTTCTAGTTACCTATGTGAATACAGGATAAATCTTTTTTTTCACTTGTATTATCCTAGAATATTTACTTATCTCATTTAGAAATATAAGTAAAGAGGAATAGAATAAGAAATAGAATTAAAATTAAGAAACTTCTTAATTTTCGTCAACCTATGAGATCAAGGAATGTAGTTGTAATAATAAATTTTGATATGTACTAATCTTGAATACCATGATGGATTAACATGGTTCTAGCTTTGAAATATTTATAAGGAATACATGATCAAAAAACCTTTTTTAGGATGGAAAGGTTTAATCTTGCTCCTCAACTTCTTTGTTAGGAGTTACTTCTAATAACTTGGTAACTTGGAAAACTTAGGCATCATACCAAATGTAGTCTAAGATCTTAATGAAGAAAGATATTGATCCTTCTTCAATAGTCATGGTAGCTTAACTAGTAAGTTGTGATTCATGAAAATAATATCCATTAGCATCATATGTTCTTGAATTCTATAATTTAACTTGTCTACTAAAGATTCAAGGTAAGCAAAGTATGTTCTAGCCAATGAAATGGTATGATGAATTGATGGAATCATCATCTTCAAATTAAATTCCTCTTTTAATGATTTTTTCACTCTTTCGTATTTTAAGAATTGGTGAACATCACTTTCAACTTTTGCATCGAAGTCTCCATAGAGGATGAATGGCACTAAATCAAGATTGGTATATGTTTATAATAGCTTATGCTTCAAGATTTTTTAAATTTGCTTAATTAAGTAAGATACTTAACAAAGTCTAACATTTGAGCATGTTGGGTTAGCAATCAAATATATGTTAATCACACATTTATATCTTCCTGAGAATTGGATTTTAAGTACTAATGCCAAAACTATGTGGCTTCTCAAGAATCTCAATCATTCTTTCTTTCCCATGACTTGATGTTATAGAATTATAAAAATCATATCTTCTAATCTCAACTCAAGCCTTTATATCAACTCAAACTTGGCTTTATTGTAGAAGATTGCATAATCATTGATGTTATGGTTTCTACAATAGGCTAGTCTATATGACCTAAAGGAAGAACCATCATAAGAACCTTTTTTCTTATGGATACCTTAATATCCTAACTTTCTCAAATTGCATTGAAATTAGCATAGGAATTCCCATGATAGGACTTCTTGCAGACACAAGTCATCAACATTAATATTTTTTAATTCTACTAGGATATTTGAATATTGATGTTTTTGATAGTCTAAGGTCTAGGGTGAACATAGCAAATTTTATCTTTCATTTTATAGGAATCTTGCAATCACATTGCATGTTGTCATCTTCATTCATATTCTTAGACTCTCTTCTAGCTCATTTTCTCTTAGTGGCATCATACATCTTGTTGAGACAAGATTATGATTCTCCATGATGGTTGGTGTTGATGTATATTATTGAAGGATTTGATTACCCTAGATTGATATAAATCTTTCTTGTATTTTTGGTTTTCCCACTAATTCTCCAATTGGCATATTTTCTAGTCTTAATGATATTTCTACCCCTCCTTAGGACACTAACTCTGCAATGTAACTATTGACAAACTATGGGTTAGTAACCTAGGTCAAGCTATATGCATAATCTAATCACCTAATCTTAAGTTTTAAGATGGTCAAAGAGGATTAGATTTGTTAGTCCTAGCTATCCATTTGCTAGACATGGTTAGTTGATCTAGGTTATGATCTACTAAGGTGATTTAATTTCCATGTAATTATTGGCTATCTAGATGATGAATCTAATATCACAATTGGATTCAAAAAGTTGAAAAATATTAGAACCAACTATTTAAGTTAGAAATGGGCATTAGATGCCCGAGTTATGCTAACTTTAATCCAAGGCTCTGAAGGCATGAATTAAGGAATATGATTTAAAACTCATTTTTAGAGTTATGTAAGAAAAATTTGACTTTAGGAGGCTAAAATCTAGTAGAAATAACTCTTTGTTTGTCAAAAGAAGCTTCTAGGATCAAAAGTTATAGGCTTCCAAAATTTGGAATTTTTTCACGAATTTCAAGACTTCCTGATAGATCATCCATCCCAATATTTCTCCAAGACAAAAATGCATAACTATGTTAATTTTATTTTTCATACTAGCAACTTGTCAATTTAACCAATTTGGTCAAATCTAACTAGGACCAGTCTTTAAAATTGAAATTTTAAAGTTCAAACTTTTAAACAACCACTGGTATCTATGAATGCCAAGGGAGGTTAGGATCATCAATGCCAATAGTGTCTATGAACATTGAGGAAGGTCAAAACCACTAATGTTAACAATGTTTGCAAGCATCAAATGAGATTAAGACCATTAATGCTAGTGATGTCCACGAGCACTACCCACAACTTCATAAAATGTGAAGTAGTAACTGCAATGGCCATAGTCATCTAGGATGGTAGCACATAATATGATGGTAGACAAAGGCATGCAAAATAAGATCAATGGTGGCAACAACATGGGTAGCTAAGAGTAATGCAAAGGGAGAGGACTAGTGACTTATGATGACAAACTAGTAGGAAGATCAGAGTTATTCTTTTGTAGCCTTTGCTACACATGAGGACATAGCCTAGCATTTGCAGTAGCAATGCAATTGTCTTAATTATGTGCATTTGCATACACAACACAAGCATAGGCATAGGACGTGTGCTTTATTTTTATTAGCATTTTTTTCATTTTCATTTCAACTACCATTATCATCATCATTGCCATCGCCACTAATGCAAATGCAAATGCAGCTATAGTTATGATTGGGTTATCGTCCCCTCTAAGTATTTTTATTTTGTTTAAATAAATAAATAATATATTTTTGTGTTATATTTTCTTAGTAAATTAGGATCTTTTATAGGGAAATTCACTTTTTGTAATTGAAAGAATACCATTAATATTATGGAAATATAATATCATAGATTTCTTCATAATGGTAATTGCTCCTTGTAGTCTTGAGAGTTGTATGCATCATAAATCTTACTAAACTAGCCTCTTACAAATCCTATCATAAACTCATATTGTACTAATTCCATAACTTAGTACTTATTTCTAATTCTAGCAATTCATAAGATCATCTTTAAACTTATTGTATCTCTAGGTCTTGTCTTGCTAAGAATATAAGAACTTCCTATATTTTGATTATGTTGCTCTTTCTTGTAGTGCATCTTCTCTTGGTCGGTATCCACTTCTCCATCATAAGTTAATAATATACTTATGACTATTGTTTGTGACTCATTGTATTACAAAATTCTATAATTGGACTAGATTCATTGTCCTTACTTCTTTATACTTAGCTAAGTCACTATCTTAGCTTACTAGACTTTACAACACACTTATTCGTAAGTCTTTCTTTCATTGAGCCTTACGAAATACTTCTTCATAAATCTTTCTTTCTTTTCTTACTTAACCATCATAACCTTCTAAATGATCTTCTCTTCTCATTTAAGAAACTTAAGCAAGCTATGTATAATACACATGGATCTTCTCTTCCTCTTTAGGAAATTGGATCTGGGTATTACAAAGATCTATTTCTTGTCTTATGAAATACTTAGTTCTTAACATCAAGTCACTTCTCTAATCTTTTGGTTCTAGTGCTTGGATGCTCATTATGACTCTTGTGCTTCATAACATCTTCCAACATTGTTCCATGCTTATGTTTGCTCCTTTATAATTTTATGAATTATTGTAGTTCATAAACTCTTCTATATTATGAACATTGTTATGGTTGTTGTTCCAATGTTACTTTTCATTCATCTCTACTTCATTGTTATTTTCTCATCTGTTGCGAAGTGAAGACTTGTGTTTTTTAATCCTTTGAAATGATTTATGAGTCTTAAGATAATTGAAGAGACCTAATATGTTGGGCAACTTTTTTGACATATCCCCAACAATGAAGCCTTATTGACACATCTTAGATGTGTCGATCTATATATGTTAATAAGGACATGTTGATGCTTTAATCGGCAATGCATCTTAGATGCATTGACGCAACCTCATTGATGCATCCCTATCAATGTAACTAAATGCATTAACACATTCCCATTGATGCAATGCCTACATTTTATGATAAATATATAAGAATTGGCCACATATTTGACACCATGTGGTCAATAGTGTAGCTGAACTCTTGCAATTTTATTTTGTAATCTTAGCAAATAATCAGTGAGTGCCTCTATAATACTTTGGTTCATCCAACAACATCATAATCATATGCCTAATTTTGGACTAAATCATATGTCATAAAGCTACCACTAGTCCAAATGAGAAGACAATGACCTACGATCAATGCTTAACAATCTAGATACCACACTAGTTCCATCCATGTAATTCAACTAGATTGCACATGAATGCTTGTGCTCAGGGATACCCATCGTGATTTTTTGTTTTGGCTAAGAGGCCAACTCATCTTTCAGGATAGGGGGGGAGGGGGGAGTGCATTTTTCGCCCTCCGTGTCACACACCACATAAGATCCCATGAAATGGAAAAAAACATGAACCGAAGAGCCACACCTTTTCATATTCTCGTTGCGCAGAATGTGAACCAAAGAACCATAGCTTTTCATATTCCCACTACACACATAAAAAGGCCAAATGAAGAATGGGAATGGGAATGGGAATGAGAATTCCATTTCCATTCTGTCTCCATTTTTGTCTGCAACTGCTGCTGCAAGCCACCTAGCCCAACCAAACCAACTTTGATGACGTCAGCTTTGGAGCTCTTCCAGAGCACTAGAAAGGCACCTACGATGGTTGCCCATGCTTCATCTACAATAACAAACTCATCGGCATGCACTTCTTCAACCAAGGCAGCAATAAGGAAGTAGGCCAATTGGCCCTTCCTGCATCCTTACTTAACACCGAGGGCCATGACATGCACACATCATTGACAATCATAATACAATTTTTGTTATAATAGCTAAAAGATCCCTTCATTTAGGTTTCTTCTTTTTTAGATAAAATTTATATATGAATTAGGCCAATATGTTTCTTGAGTAGCTTTGTTTGAATGTATGTTTTAAGCATAAAATTTTGCAAGTAAGGGCAGGATGAGGGGTAAAGCCAGAGGCATTTAAGGAAAGACGGTAATGGCTACAGTTGAAGCTGCGGCTTGAGGGGAAGGGTCTTCTGAAGTTTTTGTGTCAACAATAGCCTTTGGTTATTGGAATCTCTTTCTAGAAACAAACTTTCTGCTAGTCTTTTTATGTGTGTTTTTGTTAATTTTTTATAGTGAATTGTAACATGTTGAACATTACATTTTGATGATTTTGTGCAATTTTCATAGTTTCACTTCAAGCTGAGCTCTTCTGTCATCAGTACTTAGCATGCCTTCCTATACATTTACATTCCCAATGCAAAAACATTGCAAAGTTTGGTTCTATTCTTTTCTCAATGCTTTCTAGAGTGGCAGGGAATTCTAAAATTGTAAATTTTTGCTACTATCTTAAGTAATCTTATTTTTCTACACCCTTTTTCAATGTAAAGGAACATTTGTAAGTTCATTTTCTCTTTATCTCATTGTATATTTTATGTAGCTTTTATCATTTCTATGGTTGTGCTTTAAAATTTAGCAATTACCATGGAGTAGATGCATTCAGTTGTTACGATTGTGATTGCTTTTTTGTTTGCAATATCCATTTTAATAAAATGCAAAAGCATTAGCATTTTTGCTAGCACATGAAAATTATTAGCCAATTTGAGATGTCAGCCTGACTTCGGTCATAATTTTAACAATTTTTCCTGCTTATTAAGAGGACTTAAAGAGTTCAAATTTGATAATTTCTTCTTACCTTCTCGAATGCAGTGAGGCCTTTTCTTTATGTACATATTCTTTGATTGATGGAACCTAATGGATGATATGGTTGTTAACCTGGTAAATTTTAAAAATGAGAACTTCTGCACCTCTAGCAGCCTAGACCCTAGAAAGATCTTCGACAATATCATACTGTGATGATCCTAGCTAATGTCAAGGAAAACGATGACGAGCTCTTTGCCAACGCATATTTCTTACCAGAATCATAAATAACCAATTATTTACAAATCTTCCCTAACCAAAGAGTCACTACAAGGGAGCCAATGATTATATTTATCTCAGTTATTCATAATCTCAGTTATATATAATGATATATTTATAATCATAAAAATAAATCATTATATATAATGATTATAAACATTTCATCGTAAATAAAGTTGATTATTTATAATCATTTCATTATATATATCTTATGAATAATGCTAACTGAGATATAATCATTATGGGTTAGCATTATGAATGAATAAATAATATCTCTAAAATTATGGATTATGAGTAATACTCCATCATATCTTGGCTTTATTTATTATGAAATGTTTACTATTCAAATGAATCTTATAATCCATAATATCTCAAATTATAATTATGGATTATTGCTCTAATTATAATAATCTCATAACATTTATTGGATTCCAAAATAATTATAATATAATAATTATGAATGAGGTGTTAGCATCATTCATATCTTGTCCATTGTAACAATAATGCTAATATACAAAATCCCATAATATAATAATAACATTGTTTATGCATTTTTAACGTGATTTTTTATATCTTCATGAACGAATATACATTACAAATATATGTTGCAATGCCAATTTAGTTTGATCTCTTCATATTCCCTCACCTGCATGCACCACATGCATGGGAGCTAAAGAATCAATGCAAGGGAGTTGAATCTCTACTTGATTAATGCTCCCTAACCCCTAAGCTTCCCATTTGTCTCTTTGTATCCCCTCACATGCACACACCACATGCAAGGGAGCCAAACAGTCACTACTGGGAAGTCCAATCTCTATTCAATTGATGCCCCCCAACCCTTGGACTCCCCATTCATCTCTTCGTATTCCCTCACGTGTAGGGCCCAACATGGGTAATAATGAATATTTATTATTATAAACGGTGGGTAATATTAAATATTTATTATTATTGTAAATGGTGATGGTTATGATTATAATAATAATGAATATTTATTATTATTATAAATTATGAAGATTATGGTTATAGTGACAGTTACGATCATGGCAACAATTAAGGTGATGATGGTTACTGTGTGATGCAATATTTAAAGATATTGAACTTAGGCATCATGCTACAAGGTTAAGAGGTGCAATATTGGAATTTATGCATTTTGAGAAACATGGATTCTGTTGTTATTAGTCCCAATAGAGAAGGTGAAGAACACTTTCTTTAAGATCAACAACAACAACCATCTACTGCAACAAGTAGTGCAACAACTATCTACTACAAGAAGTAATGCAATCTCTGCTTATATGTGAAGGTGCAAGGGTAATCCTTACAATTAACCTTTGACCTGAAGTAGAATTGGTGAATGGTGCACTTGACATGATTTACAGTATTATGTATCCTTAAGGTAAATAGCCACCTACATTACCATTATACATTATTGTTGATTTTGACTTCTACATTGGATGTGCCTTTGATGATGGTAATCTTCATCATGTGCCAATTGTACCTGTGGTCCAAGGAGCATCTCGTCAGTCACCATTACAGTTGGCATGGGCCATGACTATTGATAAATCTCAAGGAATGACAGTAGATAAGGCTACTATTCACATTGGTTCAAGAGAAGTTATGGGTCTAATGTTTGTTGCATTATCTAGAGTCAATACCATTGATTCTTTAAAGATTCATCCTCCTTTTCATGTGCAAAGATACAGAAAGATTTCAAATGCTAAACATCTCCAAAGTAGAATTGCACAGGAAGTTTGTTTTGCTTAATTGGAGAATTAGGCATATTGAGTTCATCTTATCATTGTATTTTGCCTTTTGCTTAATCCTATTATACAGCTCTATAATGTTTGTTGCAATAATTGTGTAATGTATTCCTTCATCAACATATACGAAATATATAAACTTTTATTTTAACCAATTTATGTTTACCAGTATATATTATTTGGAATGCAAATAGTGATGATAACTTCAAAATAAAAAATAATAATTAAATTTTACTCATAGCCCGCAAAACCACTCCACTAGCTTTTATATATATATATATATATATAAATTGGCCGAGATGATTTTTTAAAAAAATGATGTTAACCAAGCCCGACTACTGGATGAGGTAACAAGATAACTAAAAACGGAATCACTCATCCCTCCTCTGTTTCTCTACCACTTACCCAATTTAGTTTTACCCTCTCAGTCAAGTTTGCTCTTTCTTTGTTTGTTCATGGTGTTTTTGAGCATTATTTATGCAAGAGATTTATTTCTCAAAAACGCCATGAACAAACAAAGGAGAAAACTTGATCAAGAGGGTAAAACTAAATTGGGTAAGTGGTAGAGAAACAGAGGAGGGATGAATGATTTCATTTTTAATTATCTTATTACCTCGTCCAGTAGTCAGGCTTGGTTAACATCATTTTTTTTTTAATCGTCTTGGCCAATTTATATATATATCTAAGCTAGTAATTATTGTATCTTAACTTTGGAATATACTCCAATGCTTGTAATTCATACCATGTTACCCTTATAAGAGTCTATGCAGCTCTAGTATGGGTATCCACATTCCTTGTGAGGGCCTTCTCGTGTTTTTTATAAGCCAAGATCTACGCTTCACTCAGATAGGAGAATTCTCATTCATGTATGATCACATCATTTCACATTTTACTTTTGGTATCCTAGGGATTTGTTTATATGATCTTCTTCTCTTCATTTCTTGTAAAATGTAGAATAACTCTCCTAATCGTCTCATATTTTGTTCGTTTTTCATTCAGTATGTGGGCCAATGCTTACGGTTTATGGTAAGATCTTCTCCTTCTATCATAACTTCCATATTTGTAAAACTAGAATTCTTCCTTTGTCAATTTTTTGCTATATATCCTTAAATAAAGCTTTTGTCTTTGAATTCATGCTAGAATTTCGTCTTAAATGAGACCATGCTTAGGGCTTATCTTTTGGTACTCATGATTTGGAATTCCAAGATTGACTACCAAAATTTTGAGCTAATTTTCCTTTAAATCTCATTCTTATATTAATGATTAGTCAACATTCAATTACTTTTATTATGCTTCTTGTCAAGTTTCATTCAACATGTGATACCAAATTACTATTTTCAAAAAAAAAATTGTTTGATAGATCCTTTCATCATGCTACTACAATGCTCTTGGCAAATTCTCCTTCATATAGCTAGAGCAACTACAACTCCTTTCTTAATGTATGTCTCACCAAGTAAGAAAATGGTGCACATTGGTGCCCATGATTGCATGTGGTAATCTCTGATTTTTACATATTTTAATTGGTACTTTCTTTTCCCTTTTGTTATCTTTCTTGACTATATGATAGACCTCTGTACTCTAAACACGACGTCTCTTTTGTGAACTAACTACTCTCTACTCTCGGGTGGAACATCTCCTCTTTCTTAAAGATGTCTTGTCCAACCATGGGATGTTATTGTACGAATTTCAACAAATTCAAGATTTAAAATTTCAATGTCAAGGTGGGGCAAGGACATGGGAAAAACTATTAATGGACCTTGTGGGCATCTAATTGAGTAGAAGAGGTAGAGAAGTGAAGAGTGATATTGAGCTTAATTTGAGCATTCATTGTTATAAGGCTTTGTTGGCACATTTTTAGCATTGAATGAAATAGGCTTGCATGATGAAGTTGGTCAAAGGAAAAGAGTGGGTTATAACTAGAACATGTTGTTGCCCAAGAGAATTAGCTAAGAGGAGTACATATACTGAAGTAGATTATCTTTTGATGTATGGGTATCTTCCATCAAAATCTCAATTAAGAGATTGGAATTTGCTATATCTCAGCATTTTGCTTTACTGAGTTCTATACAAGAAATGCCCCATGATGCTCAACCCATGAGTATGCTAGTAAGCGTAACCAATGCTCTCTCTGCATATCATACATATGTCAACCCAACACTAAGTGGCGAAAATATTTATAATTCAAAGGTAGTGAGGGATAAGCAAATTGTGCGCACTTTAGCAAAGATTCCAACAATTGCTGCAGCTACTTGAGCAACTGTAAAATGTTCCTCTTAAAATCGATACAGATACCTTTGCAGATCCTCTTCCCATGAACGGATGAACGGATTTGCTCAGCAGGCAAACAAAATAGGGGGTTCTAGCACGGTTTCCCATTCAAACATGAGGTGAAAATAAGGTTAATATCTGCATATACGAGGAGGCGATAGACACATCAGGATTGACTGTACGCTTATACTTTGGCTACTAATAATTCCAGCCAAAAATTGTTTTTATTCGAAGCTCTTCGCATACAACGGATAAAAAAAATATTATTCATAAACGTGATCTGGACGGCAGATCTACCAAAAGTTCAAATGTGTTACTTTGGATTAAAGTCCAAGTGGTTTGGAACTGAAATGTGGCCGCTTCCCTTCAGTTCGAAAAATTAATGCAAACGTAATGTCAGCATAAAACAGAAAATGACAGATTGCAGACCATGCAAGACGCAATGGGATGGTATCAGCTAAAATAACGAATTATTCACACCGACAACGTCTAACAGAGCCAAACAGTGAACAATTCAGAGAGGTACGAGCCTGACTGAAAGCAGCTTCGTTTCGTTGGCTTTCGCACAGTTGGGGTTGCATTTTTCTTCTTGGAGGGATGATGAAAGCCCGTTCCATCACGGAGCTATGGAGTCGACTGAAAAAAACGCTAGCATGAGAGCAACCAAACAAAACCAAGATGGGCAGTTGCAGTGATTCCATGTCTTCATGGGTGTTAACTATTTTGTCCGGAGGCTTCACTGTGGGCATCATGTTTTCTTTCACGATTGCTCCAAGAAATTAGCGGAAAATTATGGCCACCGATGGATTTAGCCCAGAAATCGGGCACGTTAGCGTATACAGAGACCGTCAAGGTTATCAAGGCCACCTAAAACTGGCAGGCGATTCCGGACCACGGCAGCGATGCATCGGCTACGTGCAGTTCCTGCAGTGCTTTCAGGGCATCCAACCCAAGCACCGCTACGCCAACCACAACACCGTCTTCTTGGACATCAACAAATATAATACCACTAATACCCAAGTTTACCCAGGTATATGTGCAAGTGTTACCAAGTTTTCGGTTAATTGGAAGACCAAATGTTGGTAAGTTCCACAACATCGCTAAGTGGTAGCATTGCTAACCCACAACGGATGGAATTATATGGTGGAGCCCATCAACCACCCTTGGGAATTGTGTGCTGTCGCGGAGGAGACCAGTGTTGGGATGCATCCTTGTGTTGTGTTTAGTTCTTGCTTTTTGTTCTCTCAATCGAAAAATGATGTTAATGTTAAGATAATGCTTGTAACTTTGTTTTTCTTTTAAATATTATTATTTGGAAAAAAAAATTTATAAGAAAGTTGTTTAAAGTCTCATATGAATTGAATACTTGTCAATTATGGTAGTTATAATTAACTACCATGGTGGTTGTAACTACCAAACACTATAGCATTTACTTCTATGGTAGTTATAACTAACTCCTAGTGTTTGTAACTAACCTCAACTTTTTATGATGATTGTAACTACCTGAAGTCATTATAAAAGGGTTTTAAGGATAAAGTTCAAAGAGGGGTAGAAGATACATAGAAGAATATTGAAGATCATAAAATATTAGAATATGGATTGCTAAAGACATTAATTCAGCTACTTTGTTTTAATCCTGTGAGTTCTTCTTTTCTCATCTTGTCTTAATTGCTTAGCTAATGGTCTAGATAGTATTGTGTTTGGCATTTAATTTTGGGATTTTCTAGATTATTTTTATAGCTCTATTTTTGTGCAATATTAGACTTCTATTAGCTTTGCCATATAAGAGTTTATGTTGTCTTTAAAAAGCATCTTGAGAAATTTAATAGTAATGTCTTATTAAAATTGCCTATTCAAGCCTATAGGATCTAAAAAATCTTTGATACTTTGACTTGCTTGAAATAGCTTCATTTTTTAGAGTTTATTGCCTTTATATTTCAATCTTGCAATTGTCAATTTTTCCTACTAGCTCTATTGTTTGCAATTCTTGACAACTATTAACTAGTCAAACAAAAACTCATACTTCTTGTTTACAAAGCATTTTGGTAGTGTAATAAGATAGTCTTTTACAAAATTGCTTGTTGAGCTCAGAGGGTTTGAACAATTCGTAATATTTAGATTGAATTGGAATAGCTTTACAAAGAGTTTCATCATGTTCAATTTATCTTGCCTCAATGTTTCAGATTCACACAATTCTTTTTTTATTTTCTTTTTGTTTCTAAATCCTCTGAATCTCGCTCTATTCATAGTTTTCTTGTGAAATTTTCTCTCTAGGAGAAATTAGGAGTAAATTAGCAGAATTGTGCTCAAGCATTTTTGTAAAATTTTATGTCTTTCAAGTAGTGTACTACAAGGACTATATAAACTAAGTGATTTGACAAAATAGAAATCTTTAATGACTCATAGTATTTAACAAGGTTAGCTAAATTTTTATTATAGCCAATTATAGTTTCATACACAAACCCCACCATTTCAACATTCACAACAACAAACACAAATGTACGCTTAGTTTGCTCTATAACCTTTGAGTTTATTTGAAGGTATCTAGGCCTTGGTATTGCCAAAAGATCAGCAAGCACCTAAACCTTGTTTGAAGGAACACCGTTATTTCCTATGACTCCAAGTCATAAGACAGAAGGTCCCAAACATTGGCAATCCCAAACGGTTGCCAACAAGCTCCATAGTCATTTTCTATGTGGATGTGTTATATTGGATCTTAAGCACTTGTCTATCCTAGGCATTTGCTTCTAGTAGTTGTATTTCACCTTTACTATCTAACAAAAATAAAGAGTTGTTTCTTTCTTAGTTCCAAATATGTATGCAAGTTTAAAGAATTTAGTTTCAATTTTTGGGTATTGAAGATAGGTCCCCACCATATTGGGTGATATCCTCATCATCTCTTCCATCCTTAAAATTGAAAATTCTTTTCAAGTTGGTTATACCCTTGGGATAGCATTAAGCCCTCATAAAGCTAAGCCTTTCTCATAAACCCAAATCGCATTTTCAAGTCTCTCATCATTCCAATACATCAAGTGCCCATGCATCTTTTGGCTCCTTGTGCTTATAGCTTCCCTTGCTTGCAGCACAACTAGTTTCCTTAATGGCCTTGGATGACTTTTGATCTTCAAGTACATCTTTAAGGATCTCAAAACTATCATCCAAGTCAAATGTAAGCATTTTTCCATGGAAATAACTCAAATCTAAAACATAGAACACACAAGAAAATGGAAAATAATTAGAAAGATCAAGCTCATAAGAATTATCATTCACTTTGGGCTTAATCTAAAATGGATCAATATTTTTGGATTTGAGCTTGGAGAAGTTTACATTCTTCAACCTCTCCTTGTTGAAATGGATCCATATATAATCACCAACATTGAATATCACTTTCTTCTTTCCCAAGTTCTTAATAGTAGCCACTTCCTTTTCCTTATCTTCATGTTTTATCTTCACTTGCTTATGTAAGTCTTGCATGCTTATTACAAAATCTAAACTAACATAGGCACAATTAGTAAATTTCATCAAATGATCTATCATCCTAGAAGCATAACCATAGTTTACCTCAAATGGACTTTTTCCAATGCTAGTGTGACAATAATTGTTATAACTAAACTTAGCATGTGACGAAAGATTTTCCCATCTATTGGGTTGATACTCATAAATACACCTCAAAATTTTGAGCAATGATTTATTTATAGCTTCAATTTGACCATTAGTTTGTGAATGATAGGCACTAGAAAATGATAATTTTATATCCAATGATTTCCATAATTATGGCATCCCATTTCTAAATGTCCTAACAAATGTCAAATATACATTATATTAGATATTATGTGTAATAATATAATATGGTAAACATCAAACATGTAAAGCATTCAACATTATGCATAAAAAAAAGAATACGAAAAATGCAAAAGAAAATAGAAATAAATGCTTTATTAATATAGAATAAAGTATGTGGATCATACTCTAAGTGTACCTTGGAGTTATCTTCCTTCAACATCTATCCCTTAGAGGCTATTCATCACTGCCAACATGGTTAGGCCTATCACTAGCCAAAAAGAATGACCAATCCTCTTCCTGTCCTTCTTCACTTGGCACTTGGGACTCTCCTTTATTGACTCTACAACTCCATGCTAATACAACCTCTAATGTGCAACTATAAATACCTTAGGTCAAACCCCTAAAGGTCATCTTAAAAGACATGTCTATTATTACAACATTCCCTTTCAAATCTTAATTACAACTTTTCCTTTTGGGTCTTGTTATAATAAACACAATGTTAGTTATAAAGAGACATTGTCTTTATTATGCAATGGTACCATTTGGGAATGAGGATGTGATAACAATTGCCTCTAAACATGACTTATAAATTTAACATCTCTAACACTTACAATATTCAATGGGAGACCAAGTAATCTTACAACATGTTGGAAATACAAGTGAGCAACATGAGATGCATCATTGCTTCTCTTACAAGGAATAAAATGAATCATTTTAGTGAATCTATCAACAACAATAAAAATAGAATCATGACCAACTTGTGCCTGGGGAATTCTATAAATAAAATCCATAAAGATACTTTCCCATGGAGCATTAGGAATTGACAAAGGAAAATAAAGTCTAGCAACATCCTTATCTTCCTTAAACTTTTGACAAACAAGACACTCTCTAACAAATTTATTTATATCATTTCTCATACTTGGCCAATAGTAGCTCTTCCCCAAAAGCTCACAAGTCTTTGTCTTACCCATGTATCTAGCCATATTACAAGTATGCTTTTCATCCAAAATTCTTAACCTAAAATCATACTTTTGCACACATGCCTTACCATTCTTGAAGAGGATGCCCAATTATAAATGATAGTCTCTCCAACTATCCACTCTACCAATCAATGAACCATTAAGGTTGATGAGTGGTGAGGTACCCATACACTCAACCATACAAAACGAGCGTAGCACGCACAATCCGGTCAAACTCCGTAGACTAAATGCCTAAACGCCCCATGGAACACTTGGGGTTAATCATTCGTTATCTTCCCAGACTTACTTGTTGTTGTCACAGTGTATGGTTAAGTAAGTTCGAGGTATATGATTTTTTTGGTATTTTCTGGTTTTATGTCTTCTATGCTAAGAGCAAAGGGTTGAGAGAACTAACTAATTCTAACTAGTGTCTTGAGTCTAAGTTAACTAGCGTCAGCATCTGTTCCCACTTACCGTACACACCCTGAACTATGCAACTGTGGCTACCAAACGCTAATCGTTACTAGGATCACCACACATAACGCACGTGCTCGAAGTGGTCGTACTAAGGCACCTAACTAGCCTAAGTGTGTCGAACAGCCGATTCCTTGACTAGCCATACACATCCGTAGATTCTCGTAATCAAGTTGTACTTGTCCCACATTCTAGGAGATAAGGGTGAGAGAATCTAATCGCAATGAGTAGCCGATTCCTTGGTTAGCCGTACACATTCGTCAATGCTCGTAACCAAGTCGTACTCATGCCGCGTTACTAGGAAAACAATAAATAACATGTAATAAACCTATTCCATGCACTGCAAGGTTTATCCACAAATCTCTTCTTTATTGTTGTACACAACTTGCGTTCAGGTACAAAGCTACTCAAATAAAGATCCGTTCACTTGGGGACTCCGACTGCGGGCACATGGAAAAATTCTATCTCTGGAGTGATTAAACTGCCAGAGCTTCGCTACTTCTAGCCTAGGATGATAAATGAGGGGAGTGTCACCTCTTATTCATAGATTTGACGGCGGACCGCGATATCGCGTACGTGATATTGCAGGGGATGACGCGATATCGCATGGGATGTGATATCACAACGACCACGATATCGCGTACACGATATCGCGATGCATGCAATATCGCGTCTCATCAAAGGTCTTTACAAACCTCTCCAAAATTAGCATCATGATAATACAAAGAAGTCAAGGTCTGAAATCCTTCTACTTAAGCACATGAGTGATTCACAATATAAATTCTTGAAAGAGCATTTACCACTATATTACTTTTTCTACTTCTATGCTTTAGCACAATGTGGAATTCTTGGAGCTACTCCACCCATTTTATATGCTTAGCACTCAAGTTCTTTTGTAAATTCAAGAATTGAAATTCCTTTTGATTAGTCAATATTAAAAATTCACTTCCCAACAAATAATTCCTTCAATGCTTTATGACCTAAAGTATAGTGTACAACTCTTTTTCATAGATACTATACTTTTTCCTTTATTCATTCAATTTTTTAGAGAAAAATACAATGGGCTTACCTTCTTGGAATAGCACCCCTCCAACTACAAGTTCACATACATTCACTTCTACTTCAAAAAGTTGAAAACATTTGGAATAGCCAACAGTGAAGCATTGCAAATTTTTTCTTCCAAAGCTTGGAATGATGTTTCCTTCTCTTCATCCCATACAAAATCTAAATTCTTGTTCAAACAAGAAAGCATAGGCCATGAAATAGAGCTGAAATTTTAAATAGACCATCTATAAAAACAAGCCAAACCAAGAAAATATTTTACCTCCTTCACATCTTTAGGTAAAGGCCACTCCTTAATTGCCTTGATTTTTCTTGCCTCCACTTTGGCTTGGTTTTGAAAAAAACATGACCTAAGTAGAAAATTTCCTTCTATACTTTTTTGACATTGATTACTAATTTTGCTTCATGCAACTTTGAGCACACGTGTTTCTCCTCATTAGAATTGTAGACAATGATATCATCAAAGAAAATAATATAATATTTTCCTATAAGATCTCTTAAAAATTTATGCATACATCTCATGAATTTTGTTGGAGCCTTGGTTAGTTAAAAAGATATGAATAACCATTCATACAAACCATATGATGTCTTAAAGGCTATTTTCCATTCATCTCCTAGTTTAATACAAATTTGATGATTGCCACTATTTAAATCAATCTTGAAGAAAATTTCAGCATTAGCAAGGACATCAAGAATGTTATTCATTCTAAGGATAAGAAACCTATACTTGATAGTGATCATATTGATAGCCCTAGAATCTATGCACATTCTCATCTCATCTATATCTTTCTATGGAATAAGTACAACTGGAATGACATTAGGAGAAATGGATTCCTTGATGAAGCCACTAGAGAGTAATTCGCTTTTCTTGTGCAATTTTGAATTTATCAAGCCTTGAATTTTGATTTTCAATTTTTAATTTAACATTAGAAAATTTTTAAATTTTATTAAAGCATGTATTATGAAAAACTTTAAATTGTAATATCTTCCAAACCATAAATTCAATCGAGAAAAAATTTATACCCTTGAAATCATCTCGTCGAGTACTGTGCGTTGGACATGGTTTTATATTTTAGAAGCTAAGTTGAATGTTCAAGGTTTTAAAAGACTAAAAATACCCTATTTTGCTAAATTCAATCTTAAAAAGTTAATGGATAAGATAACCTAGTGATAAAGTTAATTTTTGTTGCACTATGATATTGTTTCTACGACATTGTAGCAACAATGTCATAACCATTACTACATCATCATTGATGTGATGTCTTAAGATGTGTGCAGCTGTATAAATACTCACATTTGGATGCACAATCCATAAATTTTCCATTCCACCCTTAGAAAAACTCTTGCAGCTTGTTTTCTTAGTTAGCGATAAAGTGAATGCCCGTAGTGTGATGTTTAGTAGTTGTGCGGAATCTTTATTCAAGTGAAATGTACTTGGGAATAGTTCATGACTAGAAATAAAGATCGAGATTGCTTCTCATCATTGCAACATCCACTTAGTTTACTAATGAATCATATTTTGATCTACTTTGATATCGGGGCCTCAATATTAGATACTCAATATCAGAGCCCAAGATGTGATGTTGAATATCTAATATCATGGGGCATATGCCAACCTATAAATATAGCACTTGGGCTCATAATTTTTGTATAGTTTTCATCAAGTTTTACATAGAGTAATGAAGTTCTTGCAATTTAGCCATTCTAGAGTTAGAATATTTTTGAGTGCCTGCAACAAGAGTCTAAGTGTGTATGGACCTTTATTCAAGCACTGATGTACCTAAGAACAACAGTATAATAGGAATAAAAACAAGCCCTTTTGATAATCCTTACAACACTAAGAATAGATTAATTTTTCCTTTATTGCATTTATTCTCCATGCACTTTACTTTAATACATTTTCATTGAGCAGTTAATTTCTAGTTGTTAGTGAACACAATCATGACCACTTCAAGCATACGTGTAGCACTTGGTAACCCAGAAACACTTAACGTTTGGTAACCCAATTGCACTACATGCATTTAGGATGTGTCTAGGGAGTGTGAACAGGTACTTGTGTTAGGTGAGCTAGGTAGTAGATTAATTAGATATTAAATTCCCATACCTTTCATTCTTATTCTAGGTGATTAAACTTATAGAATAAAAAATGATAAAATCATATACCTCAATTGCACTTAACCATATACTTGTACCTCACAAGTGGAACTGATAAGACAACAATCGTTCTGATTAGATTTCACATCTTAGAACCAATGTACTTAAGAACTTAAGGTCTACAAAGTTTGACTAGATCATGCATGAATGATTGTAATTCATATGGTTGGACCTAGGGGTACCTCACCACTCATCATTTACTATTTTACATAGACTAATTTTCATGTTTATTTAGTTAACTCCTTACATTTTCCAAGCACTTTACTTTTCTTTGTTCATTAGTAAAGCAAAATGAGTATGACTAGTTTCAAGCGTTTAAGTGTAAGCATTTTGTAATCCCAATAGTATTATTGCCTGGTTTCCCCAGTAGCATAACACTTGGTAATCTAGTAATGGTTACATGAGCCCAAGGCATGTATGGTAAACTAGGACAAGATGCTTATCGTTGTAGGCTAGAATAGATTACATTCTTATCATTACTTAGTATTTCACTTTGTTTTCATTATGTTCATGCTTAGAAGTAAAATGAGCTTAACAACATCACTTAACATATGCCTCACTATGAGTTAAACCATCCACTCAGACCTCACTAACTCAAAGTGAGAAGATAGCGATCATGAACACAATATCAATTACTAGCATAATAACATTGTTCATTTGTGGATTATGATCTAGTCACACGCTAGCACTTGTGACTTTTATGATTGATGAGTGGCAAGGTACCCTTACACTCAACCATATGAATATGAGCATTCACACACGATCTGGTTGAACTCCGTAGATGGGCTAGTTGTGGTATCTAGATAATTACACGTTAATCATAGTTCGCTATCTTCCCACCTAGACTAGTATTTACTTTGTCACGTATGGTTTAGTCCAGAGTGAGGTGTATGATGTGGTCCTAAGCTAGTGCTACTCTTAGAGGCAATGGAAAATAACTCTGATTAACCTAAGAGGGAATGGCAGAAGAGAATCTAAGCTAGCCTAAGGATGATGAGCATTCGTTCTTAATCATCTGTACACATCTTGGACCTCATGTACTACTATTTGGATTACCAAGCACATGTCCTAGGTATGCTACTAGGATACCAAGTAGTCACACTTAAATGCTCGTGATTAAGTCGTACTCATTCCATGTTTAATAACAGGGTTAAGAAATAAGGGTAGAGAAATACTAATTAAGAAAGTGATAAATAACAATAATAGTAAGTAATTAAAACTAGGTGAATGCTACAATGATGAAGTAATCTAGATCTTTATTTCCTGTCATGTGCATGTCCAAGTACGTCACACTCAAAATAAAGGTTCCATACAATTACAATCATCACACTGTAGGCATGCACTAAGGAAAGGGTTGAGAGAAATTAAAACTAACAAAAAGATCCTACTTTAACACTAACTTTTTCTCCCGTTCCTATGTGCCTAAATGTGGTATTTGTAGGCTTACACAGGAACCACGATATCGTGTACACGATATTGTATCCAGGTTGCGATATCGGGTACCCAATATTGGGACTCATCAAACCTAATATCTTGTACCCGATATCAGGGGTCTGATAACAAGGGTCTAATATTAGGACTCATAATACCTCCATGATAGAATAAAAACTCATCCTTGATTCAAACAAAGAAATAAGTTCATTCAATTACAAACAGTGGATAGGTTTGGAATTATTGAATGACCATGGATTGTTTCATGCCGTAGTGTGGGATTAAACAAAATTTGGACACAGACACAAAATACAAAACTTTTGGAACTCATGTGATTCCTAGTGGTGGTGGCTCCCTCATGGATGCCTTTCCTTTGTCTTGCACTCCAGGCTTCTAAGATTGATATCATTAAATAAGTACCTAACGTTTCTCCTCTTCTATCCAAGGATTATGAGCCATCCATGCTCATGTTCCAATGTTTGATGGAGTCGGCACTTCCCATGGACATGGCAGCTGTGGGAACACTTGATTGGCCTTGACATGCCATGCCACAAATAGTTGTTGTTCCTCTTCATAGGCTCAAGCCCTAACCTCTCCATCTTTTATTTGGCCAGATTGTGTAGTGAGAAGAGTTCCCTGATGGATGTTGAATGATTGTGCCTCCTGTTCTGCATGAGGTCCTTGGCCTCTGCCTCCCCCTGGGCATTCAATTACACCTTGAGAAGGTCCTCCTTATTGTCCTCTTTTAAGGGCCATCTATAATCATACAAAGATCAATTGTTAGTAAGGTTATTGAAAGAAGTTCAATTATTTCATACCTTACTCATTGCCTTTATTAAATGTTGAATTCTTTGCTTAGTGTGATTTTTAGAGTTAGAAATTTTTTCAACGAAGTTGCCCTAAAATTTTAATGTCAGACCTAATTTGTTTAGGTGACACATAAAAGGACATGTAATGGTTTTCAGGAATGTTTGATAAAATGATGACAAAGGAAAGAATAGATTTGGCAATGACGTACTTAGAGGGTATAAAATGATGTGGTGGCATGCAACAAGTACAAATTACAAAAGTCACACAAGTGTGTCCTCCCCAAAGAAGGTTCCAACCTATAATTCCCTTATGTAGCCACACCTTAAAATGTCTGTAGGCACTAAAAGGGTAAAATGTAATCCACACCCATCCCACAAAACACACACATGTAGATACCACCGTGATGAGGTATGAATTCAATGCTACACAAGACATGGGTCACAAATTTATGAACAATGAGCTGAGGCAAATTGTATAAGGGATTGTAGAGATTGGGACATGAGGTAACTAGCCTGAGCATAATGAATTCTGACTGCAGGACGTGATTAGTGTGTCATTAGCCCGTCACTCCAAAATTAAGACCAAGTCCATTCTTGCATTCAATGACATCGCATTGTTTCATCCAATGATGAAAAACCATAAGAGCTTCATGAAAATAAGGTGTATGATCACTTGGAATTTTGTTCAAGGGATGAGTGACTGGAAATTTGCAGCATACTCTCTCCTTTTTTTTTCGATGTGTAATCTAGAGAAACTACCTACCTTTATGCATGGGTGCATGTCTTTCTAGTGGAACCCCCTAGAATAGCATTGGGGTGTTTTTTATTAAGTGACTTTATTACTCTTACTTCCATTTTTTGTTAGATCTATAAGGATCTTAGTACAACCAGGCTACATGATAACTCCTACAAATGTCACCAAAGAGAATCCACAAGTCCCCTTAATGTCACACCCTAGCCATTCCCTCTTAGTCCATCATTTTTCACTCTAGGCATAATGAGAAAAAAATTACTTTAAGTTTTAATGATGTCAAGAATATCATTAGACCCAGAGTAGAACCTTTTATTAATAGAATGGGTGGCTGGATGTGATGGGCTCGCTATCCAAGTAATTAGTTACCTGAGACTTGATAGCATAAAACAACACCTCAACCAATGAGTCACATCAGTTTTTTATTCATAGATGAGATTACCCATAAAAAGATAAAAAGATAAAACAATAAATAAAAATATGAACCAACCAATAAAAAGATAAACCAATAAAAAGATAAAACAAACAATTGAAAGATGAAAACTGGAAAACAAAAAATTGTAAAATTAAAGAAAAGGACAAACATTTATTAATTCTATTTGTTAGAATGGAGGATATCCCCCATAAATAAACTTTTGATCATAGTGAGAATTAATAAATGGAAGAGTTGGATCCATGCATTTTGGAAATATTGGGACCTAGTCATATCCAAACCACTAGGTGTCTTTTGATGTCATGGTTGGAATGTATCCAAATTGGGGTGCACACCCTGTATTAAAGTTTACATAATGGGGCAAGTTAGAAGATGAGTTTAATTGATACAGAGTTGACCCACTATGGCACTCTTGACTATAAGATGGTATGCAAGGATCGATATGTCTCCCTACATGGCTATATTCATTGGGTTGCACGATTGTTCGAGTATTGATTGGTGGCCTTGATAAGGTAACACAAGGCATTGGATTTGAGAAGAAAGATGCACCATAGTGTTGAACTTATGCTGAGTGGGACGATGCAATGGTCTCAAAACTATGTTGTCCCTTTCTATGGTCATGTCTAAAGAATGGATGCCTTTGATGTTGTGGAGAAGGATGCAAATATTGAGGGTAAGGAGAAGTATAAGGAACATGAGGTGGTGATCTTGTGGGAGAGGACATGGGTTGATAGTATTTAGGAGAATGATAATGATGTGGTAAGATAGAAGATGTTGACTCAGTTGGGGAAATAGAATGTTGAACCTTATAAGTGCTTGGGTTCGGATGATATGAAGGGTGTGACCAATTTGGGGGTGGCCTCTCCCATGACTAGGATTTTTGCCACTGTGATTGAACCCAGTATTTTTGTACGAACTTTGGATGTAACATTCTTCCCCAATGCTCATGTAAATGTGACAAGATTGGGCATCGACCTTTGGAGTGATCGTACAAGTAAATGTTACATTGATACGTATGATTAGTAGTTGAGTTCTTATTCTCTTCAACCCTTCTTTCCAATTATCTAAGGATGTTCTATCGTACTTCTTGGTTCGTCATGGTTCTACCTCTAATAGTGTTGGCATATTCTCCACATTTTTCATGTATCCATTCCGTCATCTTATTGATCTTTGCCTCAATTTCATCCAATGATTGTAGTATTGGCAAAGATGATTCCACCTCCTTGAGGTGAGTTGATTTCTCCTCTTCATGATTATGGACCTTTGCTATTTCAAGATTTTGGTCCTGTTGAGAGCTTTCAACATTCTCCCACTTATCCATTTTTGCTTCTTCTTTTGCTACCCACTTAATAAGCTCTTGGAATTGGTGGGTTCGTAGCTCGTATAGTTGACCTCAGGCATACATCCCTAGGGTCTCCCTTGTTTCATTATAGAGCCCGTTCATGATGTGGTACATTAGCCTTTCCTCAGAGAATCCATGGCCTAGGCAATTGTTTAACAATGAATAGTATTTTTCTAAGGCCATGTCCAAGGGTTCATGTCACCCCTGTTTCCATTCTTGGATTTGTCTCCTCAAGGCTGAAACTCTTACATAGGTTTGATATCTTTCATTGAAGAGTTCTATCATTTTCGACCAACATTGAATCGATTTTGGTCTTAAGGACCTGTACCATACTTTTGCTTGGCCAACGAGTTTCATAGGAAAGAGGTTAAGTTTTTGCCACCCATTATCAATATTGTTCCATACATAGGCATCATGGAAGTCTTGTAAATGATGTTGTGGATCTAAATCATAGCCTCTTGAAAACTTGGGAAAGTTGTTTAAATCAAGCCTGGGTAGACAGCTTTTGTTACGATGCCTGCAGGATATTTGAACAGCCTCTTGTATATGCATTAGGCTCTTAGTGGCTAGCAGGGGTTCATCATCACTAACTAGGTTATGAATTTGTGAGTTGGGATGATGTTTTCTTCGTTTATGTACATAGGAGATCCCTGCATAAGATTGAGTACTCCCAACTTCATCTTCATCATCATATAATTCGTTGGTTCTATAATGAATTGTCTTACTATTTGTTGCGTTATCATAGTCTTGTAAGAGATACATTGTTGTGAATTTGTGTGTGACTTATTTGAAATTACTTCTTTCTGAAAGATATATCGTCAACACTTTGTTACAATGATCTTGGATGACGTAACTAATCTAAATAACTAGCATTGTCCCTGGCAATGGCGCCAATGATGAGTGACTAGGTACCCCTACACTCAACCATACAAATATGAGCATTCACACACAACCCGGTTGAACTCTGTAGATGGGCTAGTTGTGGTATCTAGACAATTACACGTTAATCATAGTTTTCTATCTTCCCACCTAGACTAGTATTTGCTTTGTCACATATGGTTTAGTCCAGAGTGAGGTGTATGATGTGGTCCTAAGCTAGTGCTACTCCTAGAGGTAATGGACAATAACTTTGATTAACCTAAGAGAGAATGGGAGAAGAGAATCTAAGCTAGCCTAAGTGCGATGAGCATCCATACACATCTTGGACCTCGTGTACTACTACTGGGATTACCAAGCACATGTCCTACGTACACTACTAGGATACCTAGTCACACTTAAATGCTTGTGATTAAGTTGTACTCATTCCGCATTTAATAACAGTGGTAGGAAATGAGGGTATAGAAATACTAATTAAGAAAGAGATAAATAACAATAATAGTAAGTAATTAAAACTAGGTGAATGCTGCAATGATGAAGTAATCTCAATCTTTATTGCTAGTCATATGCATGTCCAAGTATGTCACACTCGAATAAAGGTTCTGTACAATGACAATCATCACACTGCGGGCATGCATTGAGGAAAGGGTTGAGAGGAATTAAAATTGACAAAAAGATCCTACTCTAACACTAACTTTTTCTTCCCTTCTTGTGTGCCTAAATGTGGTATTTATAGGCTTACACAAGAACCATGATATCGTGTATACGATATCATATCCAGGCTACGATATCGGGTACTCGATATCAGGGGTTCGATATCGGGACTCATCAGACTTGATATCTTGTACCCAATATCAGGGGTCTAATAACAGGGGTCCAATATCAGAACTCATCAATGGTAGAGTATTGGAATTGCTCCACTACTCATCATTGGCATCGTTGACAAGGATGTGTTAATGTGTGCTAAGTAATTGATCTTACAAATTTTGTTGTATCAAGAACTATAAAATCAATCTTTCTAGTTTTTAAATAATAGTGATAACACACACACACTTAACCAAGTGCCACACTTATAACATGGATTTAACTAAGGAAAAGCTATCACCTACCAAAGAGATACAAAGCAGAAATGATAGAACTAATAACAATGAAGACTGGAGCATGCCTATGAAAATAAGAATCTCATATGCTGACAATGATCCTTCCTACCTGGATTTTACATTCATCTTCCATCAAGATGGGAAAAAGAGGTGGAGAGACCTATAGGACAACATCATTTTGCCTCTCTAGTGTTCAATAACCATCATTCTTCAAACAACTTTGAGGGGAATGAATCTAAGTCATGCACAAGGAGGGTACCATGTGAGCAAACTCATGACAAGATCATATCAACTCATAGAGGCATAAGTGCAAAGAGATACTACTATGGAAACCAAACATGCACATAACAAGGGAAAGCAAGTTAACTCTCATATTATCCTAGAAGAACTTGATGGTGATGCATTTGTAGTAGAGAAACTCCATCATGATCATGAAGTCCATTCCCAAACATCTATCATTTAGCTAGAAGAACTTATCAAGGTATAACTACATTCAACCCTAGCAGCGACACCAGGAAGAGAAGAAAAAGACTCTAAGTACAAGTAGGAATTAAGCTCAAAATTTTTTATTACATCATAAAGAGATGAATACTAGAGTCATAGAAAGAGAACCATCCAACATCATTCTTCCATTGCTTCATCTTCCTCCTCATGATCATCAGTGGACTCTGATTGAAAGGGACAAAGGTACAGAGATCATGACAGGGAGAGACAATGCTCTCATGATAGAAATGAGTATCACCCAACACACCTTTATGAATAAGATGAAGGGCATGAACCACAAATGAATAGGGAAAGACATGCAGAAAGAGAGAGATATGAGTATCATAGGAGACATCACTACAATCGAGCATACAAATCCTACAATCAAGAAGAAACCTTGATGAAAGCTCGCAACATGATCAACATAAGAAAAGTTGGATATAGTTCGACTAGGCATGTGAGAGACAATCACATCAAGTGATTTGATATGAACAATATGTCTAAGTTTGAAGGTGGGTATAACATAGATCCACAACATCACCTTCAAGCCTTTCATGATGCCTATGCCCTACAAAATATAGAAAGTAACTAGCAAAAATGTAAGTTGTTCCCTCAAATACTCATCAAAGAGGTAGAAAGCTGGTATAGATCATTGGAACCTAAATCAATCTAAAGATGGAGTACCATGCTTGAGCTTTTCAATGATAAATACCAAATCTACTCCTAGGTGTCCAATCTTAGAAAGTAGATCCAAGGCTAGAAGTAAGGGATCCATGAATCCCTTGATGTGGTAGTGGGTAGATACTATTCACTTCTACATAGGTGCCTAGGCCACGGATTTTTCCAAAGAGAGTAGCTTCAACATATTATCGATGGATTAAGGAATAAAACTAGTGAAAGCCTTGGGGTTCAGGCCCAAGGAAGATCATCAAAAATGACCATCCATCAAATTCAAAGACTAATTGACCAAGTGGCAAAGGAAGAAGGTGATTTGAAAAAGAGAGAATCAGTCAAGAAGGATAATAGACATCCATCTATCCAAAAAAAAAAAGATATCTGAGTATGCAATAATCAAGACGAAGAAACCTTGGAGGAGGTTATACAGAAAAAGACTCTACCAATTTAAAAGTCTATTAATAACATAATCACCAAGGTAGAAAAGATCTATTAATAACATAATCACCAAGGTAGAAAAGATGTGAGATTTAGTGGATGAAAATTTTTCTATAACTTTGAAAATTATGAAAGAAAGAACTAAGCAAGCCCTCAACAAAGGCAAGGAGAAAAAGAAGAAAAGAGACTACGAATGAAAAGGAAAAGTGGCTACAATGGCAAAATGTTTTGATACAAGCTCAGACAATGAGGAAGGATGTATTATGTGCTAATATGAACATCCTAAGGGGTGTTGTCCTATAATGGCACATTTGCAAGAAACAAGGGCATATGCACTTAATCCAAGATTCATCAAGAAAAAAATGTCAAAATAGTTACCTTACCCTTAAGGTAACTATTGACCAACCTTTCAACCAGCCTACTATCCTAGTGGAGCTTACCCGCAACCATAGGAGAAGTACCATTAATAGTAATAGTAGCCACAATTGTGGGTAATGCCACCACCAAGGCAACAGTACCCATTTCAACAACCAAACCCTTATGGATACTATGTGCAATGCCCGATATCTCAAGGAAACATAGCAATTCATACTTTGCAATATTATCCACCTAAGTATTATAGACCTACCACTCCAAGGATGGATTCCAACCCATATGTACATCAAACAATGGCTAGTCCATTTAGTCAACCTTCCAACCCTCTACCACCTATGCCACTATGTACAATGTAAGGAGAATTTTCGTCACAACCTCAGTAGAGAACTGCTACAAGGGTAGTGAGCATATAGAAAGAGGATCATGCTAGCAATGCTAAAGGAAAATTGAGGAAATGTCCTTTCCTTATAACAAGTCCAAAAAATTCTAGTAGAATAAGAACTTCATTAAACCATGTTCCTTATAAAGGATCCTCCTACAAAAACCATGTTTCTCTAACAATCAAATCAAAAGATTATGACTATCATACTAATTGAAATAGTATCAAACTAGATAAAGGTATGGACACTCCCTAAGAAAATAACAAATCAGGGAATTCCTCTAATTTATTTACAAATCACTAAAAATTCACCATGCAAGGCTCTACTAAACTTAGGTTCTGGAGTAAATTTGATATCTCAAGAAACATACAAGGCATGGAACCTACCACCTTAGAAGTGTAACATAAGGTTAGAGCTAGCAGATCAATCTACCATCATTTCTTTGGAACAGATAGAAGATTTGATGACCACTATTAATGGATAATCTTATCTAGCAAATTTCTTAGTGATCAATGAGAAGAATGATAACAAGGTATTTCCTATCATTATGGGAAAAGCATGGATTAGCATAATAGATGCTAGGTTAGGGATGAGAGATTTATTCGTGAAAATCTCTAAGGAAGATGAGTAAGGATCCATATATACGCAAAGAATTCCATGCATTACTGATGATAATGAAGGATGCAATTGCAGACCGAAACTTTAAAATGTCAACACAATCCTTACACCAACCCACAACAGATGTGAGAAATAAGTGTGTGAACAAAAAGGGACATGGGCCAATAAACCAAAATACACCTAGTGGCTAAAAAATAAGAATGTAAAACCACCCAAAACATGCATGGAAACATCTAACTCACTTGTTAACTCCTACCCTAAGAAAATTACCCAAACTGAGAACTCACAAAAGGATATACTAAACCATGATCATACACTAACAACCAATAAACATGGGGACTTAGTACTTAAAATTAAGAATAAATAAGAACATATAGTTGGACCTTCTGAAATGGAAACGTCATATAGTCTCCAAAATAACAAAACTTGAATATCATCAATGTTACATGGGATAAAAACTGAGAAACTAAATCACTAAGGTTGGTAAATGAAAAACCTAGAGTGTATGATCTAGGGGATCTAAAATCTATTTTTTGAACACTCGCCCATGAGTTCAATCATGGAGAAGATACCTTATCTTGACTTAGGAATTAATAAGTGCTTCTCAACATTTTTTTTTCTTACAATTATGTTTTATTTACAACTTTGTGTTATATGTTTCAAATTTCTTACTAATTTTTCATATTCTCTGATATTTTTCACTCTTTTAAACTTTTTCATTTCTTAATCATTTGGTATTCTTTGATCTTTTTCAAATTATTTTTCTATTGTTTCTATTTTTCTATAATTTTCACTACCTATTTTATGCCTATTTGTGTTGTTTTTTTTTCAATGAAACACACCGAATAAAGCAAGATGCAGTCCCAATAAGGTGAAGATTGCTCTATGTTATCAAATCATAAAGGACTAATTACCTATACAGTGAGACCATGACATCGATCGACCCATTCCAATAATAAGAGGTTCTTTCCATGGCCATGATATTCTTCTCATAACAAAACTAAGAATAAACATGTGATAATTATGCCTTGATAGAAGAGTAAAGAACCAAGTAAGAATGACAAGGGTGTGACATCAAAGGAACTTGTATAATCTCTTGGTTTACTACTATGAGTTCTATCCTATTGATAAGGATGTATTATATCCTTGTAGAACTAATGAAAAATGGAAGTAAGAGTACAATAAGTATTGCTTTATCATGTCACTAGAAAGACATGTTACCCATGCCTAAAGGTAGTCCTCTGGTAAGGTCAACACAGTTAAAATAAAAAAATCATGCACAAAATAAAATTTTTGAAGTCCCACTAGAAATACATGTTACCCATGCCTAAAGACAGGTAGCTTCTTAGGAATCTCAAAAATAAGAAGTGCAATTGATAAACTCCTCCCTTGAACAACACACCAAGTGGTAATACTCACTGTAACAGTGGTAGTATTATGATTGAGAATCTCAGAGATGAAATAATGTGATGTCATTGGAAAGTGGTTTGGACTTGGTTTGAATCTTGGAAAGAAGGGCTCATGATTACCTTCACCATAGATCACACCCAAGGATTCATTATGCCTATGGTAAGACACCTCACATCCCAAGTTTAGTAATTCCTTCTATAATCCAACTCACCCCACTATATATTTAATCATAACTTTATGGTTTTGTATAATATAGCATCATTTTCCTAATCTAGTGATACTACCATGTGTATTTTGCTAGACACATATGTCTTACATTCAACTCCTTGAGTTCCTAAGGACACTTTTAGGCGTGGTTATACAAGGGCATTGAGTGCTGGAGCCTACTTTGGGAAAGACCAACGTGTATAACTTTTGTATTTCATACTTGGCAAGCAATTCCACATCATCTTGTGTCTTCTAAAAATAATCAAGATTCATTAAATACTTCCCATATCATCTAGTAATCTATCCATACATCCAAATTTCTCAACCCATCTCTTATCCATTCAATAAACTTTTGTTGCGCAAAATTCCTTCCTTATGAACCTTGTATGCCAAATTCTTGAAAACTATGCATCATTAATGGTCAAAAACCCTTTGGACAAGCTTCACATCTTCCAAACATTCCATTTGTCTTATTTTTTACTAGAAAATTCAATGAAAATTTTGAAAATTTTCATAGGGACATCGTAGCCCCTACGATGTCACATCTATGATGTTATGCATATAAAAATAGCATATATATGCATGGAAGTTAGTGAAATTTTTCATTCCTCTCATTTGTAGTAATATAATGTTTTGCAATTTTTCCTCAAAGCTCTCACACACTAACTTTCCAAGGCCATACCTTCGTCCTTATAGCTCTAATTTTTGAAATTCTTAAACCTTATTGATCCCAGAGTGCTCAACTTAGTCATGGGGGGTTACGCTACACTAACATTAGAAAATTTTAGCCAAAATTCTTCTAAACCCCAAAAGATAGTATAAGGGTAAGTATGAGGAAACAATAAAGATATCATTATGAACTGATAAAACTTAGGCCATTCTAATCATTTTGAGGCACCATAAGAAAAGAAATAACAACTATGCAAAGGTCATAGTGATTAGGGATATAACACCTAAGGGGTTTCATTTTTGAAAATGTTCTAACTCTGCAATCATAATAAGATAAGGACTTGATCTAACCAAGGGTATGAGAAAGATAAAAAAACTATTAAGAAATAATTTAGATACTTTAATAATTTCAAACCCTTGTTGATTGTAGATGGACCCCAAAGAGAGAAATAGCTAAAGGACCTTCCTAGCATGGGAGCAAAAGACCAAGAGACTATGGGAGAGGCCAAGTAGGGAGAAAAACCCCACAAGCTAAGCACATATAATAGAAGGTCCATTCATTTAGCATTCACGCACAAACTCTTATTACTAAGCATTCTGTACAAGGGGAGGAATAAGTTCCACCAGTGCCCAAATAAGAGTAACACCTCACATTGTCTCTTGAATGCCTCCAAGAAATCCAAGAAAACTCTATCATGTCCACGATCATTATGGAGCTAAATTTTCATCCTTTAATTAATTTTACCCTAAAATCTGTAAATTGGCAACTTGAAGTGTCTCCCTTATGATCTACTTTGTCTAATAGTGGAGAATGGTATCTAGGAAAAACATATCATTTTTGGCAGAATAAACAAGCTAATGAAATTGGAGTCTCTGTGCCATACTCAATAGAGGTAATTTCCAAGGCCCTCAACATCATAAATGAAGGGGAAATTGTGGCATAGATTTCTACCATATCAGACACCAATGCCAAGAAGCTGTGGTTGTAGAGGGCATATGGAAAAGATAATAAAGACTATAGCAAGCTCTCAGCAAAAGAGAAAATATACTCCAAGATTGGAACCTATCACTTATTTCCAAAAAAAAAGGTTCAATAGAATCTCCACATATGCTAGAGGAAGCACAATTTTGATGGTAAAATTCAATGTCAACATTGCCCTTTTGTTCTTCCTTGAAATCTAGAAGGTAGAGAAGCCAACACTTCCATTCCCTTGCCTCATCAGGAAGTTGTGCAAGCAAGCTTAAATCTTGAGGTACATCATTGATATCCCTAGGAAGGCCTAGAATGCTTCCTAAAAAAAATGTTCAAGCTAGTGCCACCAAAGAAAGATCATTTGGAAAAGCTAGTAGGCACCAAGGGCACTACAAGTTCCATTCCTATCAATAGCATTCTTGCCACCAGTCAGTAGCAATAGGCAAGACCTAGTAAATAGCCACAAGCTAAATAGTAGTAGCAAAAGCAACAAAAACAACAAGAAGTATCATCACCACCACAAGATTATAGATCATCCATGAGCCACCTACAAGAAATTGTAGAGACAATAAGTTGGGAAACAAGGGAAGGGAAAAATTTGTATAAAGGGAGAGCTTTGTAAGGCCCACAATCTCCACAGATCTAGCTAATGGGCAAGTGTCATTGCAAGTAGGAGGAGAGGAAAATTGGACATAATAGATATCCAAGAATGCTACATCATTCCAAGTAATTCTTGGAACTAGTGAAGGTGCCACTGTTGTGGTCATGCAAAACCAAGATGCAGCAAGAGCCATAAATATCATCATTAACCACATAAAAAATTATTTAATGTATCTATTATGCCACCAGTCAATATCTCTAGAGCACAAAATGTTCAAGTGCTTACTAGAACCTTGGTGATCCCTATAAAGCATGAAGATATTTTGGATAGACTATTGCTAATAGCCAAGTAATGTAAAATATTTTTGATATCCCAAGAGATATCACTATGGTCCATTCTAATCTAATATCCACAAAACGGAAGTTGGTCATGACTAAAACCAGAGCCAAACATGCAGAAAATGAAGGGCAATAGTTACAAGCAGAGTTGGCAAATTTGATAGTTGAAAGGAGAGACCCTGCACAATTCATGGTGCCTAACCAACTAGACCAATTTAGAACTAACCATGTAAGGCAAATAATTGCTCACAACATGACAATGGAAAGGGAGAAGGAGAAGATAGTGTGAGATGCATTAGTGATAGAGGCTTAGACGTATGCACACGCCAAAGCAGTCATTGCCTCATAAGAAGAAAGTAAATAGTTAGCTACTAATAATGCTTAGTTGACAAAAATTAAAAAGTAGAAAAATGCTCTCAAGGAGAACATTCAAAAAATCAGAGAATAACTACTCCAAGTTAACCAAGACATGAGTCACTTAGCATGAGAGAATAGAACCTTATCAATCGAAGAAGTCCACACCATCTATCAAAAGTTAGCAATCAAAATAAGCACATGGCAAAATGAGGCCAAGAAGCATGAACAACTCAAGGAGCATTTTAGATACCAAGTGGTCTTATATAAATAGATAAATAAAAAATAAATCTAGATGGCAAAAGCCAAAATCAGTTTCCTTTTTGCACAAAATCTGGCAACCCATCTTGGATAGTTTAGCCCATGTCCACCAAGTAGAAGTGAAGAACAAGGACCTACAAATTAAAGACCTTATAGAATACATGGGGTTGACGAGTCTTCGATACACTAACTTTGCCATGTTAACAATAGGCAAGCCCCATATTGAATTAGAGCAGTAACTAGCAACCATATATGCAATGTATGAGAAAGAGTTTGCATATAGAAAGGAGGCACTACAAAAGCTACATGTTGCAAACTTAGAGTTAGATATTGTCAAGGTTAGCTACCATGAGCAAAAAGATGTAGCAACAAACCTCATGCACAACATGTCTATAAGAAGATAAGAAAATCTCATATGTTTAAGACAAGTGTCTATAAGAAGACCTTCATGAAGAAGACACTATTAACATATTAAACTTCTAGGAAGCTAAGAGCACTTAAAATATCTTTCATTTTCCTCATCCATAAGCATGGAGACAATTTCATTTTCTATACCTTATTGAATTTTGTATGAATAAAATTATTATTTATAATAATCTTGCATGCAACTTTAAAGTTAAAAAGAAAAACAAATCTACCTTCCCTCTAAAAAATATCTAGAAAGGCTTAATGCAAACTATTATACACTTTAAATAAATTCTTAAAACCAAAATTTAAATTTTTAAAAAATATATTTTTTTCCTCTTTCTATTTAAATTATAAATGCCAAAAGCCTCTTCCATGTAATCCATCTATCATGCATACGAACATAAGAAATTGCAATGATACCAAATTTGCTTTAAGTGATACACAATCTAGATGAATTAGTAGCCATAGTTCCTTCACTAAAAGAAATCCACATGGGCTAATTTCCTTAAGCATATCTTCTGAAATTCTCATATGATTATAATTCCAATACTTAGTAAGTTTGCATCATGTCTTCAAAATTTATTTAAAAATTAGAGAACCATAAATAGAAATAGCCAAAGGAAAAAGAAGATAGTAAAGAAAATTATTAGTAGACCAACTATTATCATTTTTAAGTTTTCCTTACATAAGTTTGTTTCTAAAAAGGAGCATCCAAACATTATCTCCATTAATGCACCTTGCAATCTATTTTTCTATGAGATAAAAACCTTGGTTATATAATTAATGAAGATAAGTCCTCCATATTTCTTACTACTAGTGCAAATATTCCAAACAACTCTTAAAAATCCTTCTCTATATTTCTTAGTAGAACAAAGAAATTGATAGATAAATCGATCAATTCTATTACAAAAAGTTTTAGAAGGATCCCAATAATTAGAGTAATAAACAAATGTTTATTGAAGTATCTACTTAATAACTAAAACTTCACGAGCAAGGGGGAGCTTTTTTTCTTTTCCATTTATTAAGCTTTTTTTCAATTTTATTAACCACATAATTCCACAAAATAGTAAGATTAGGCTCAAAAGAAAAGGTATTCCTAAAATTTTTAAGACAAAATTATTTTTCAAGATTTTGCAACTCTGAAAAGTAACCCACTCATCAATATTACCATTACAATAAATAGTATATTTTTTAGAATTGATACAAGAGCTAGATAACATACAATAATCCTTCATTCTAGCTAATAGAATATTAATTTGTTGAAACGAATGTTAATTATAAAAGAAGAATCATCTACAAAGTGCATGTTAAGAAATTATGTACCTTGATCATTAATTAAAATTTTATTATGATATTCCTTTGCAAATCATAATGTAGATTACATGAAGAAAGTCTACAACACTAATAAAAAGATAGAAAGCTATAGAATAACTGTGACAAATTGACCGCTAAAGAGAATATGAGGAACTCAATTCAAAACTTGTAGCAACTTGAGAATTAGCATCAATGAGTAGGGTACATACAAGATGAATAAAATAATCACCAAATTCTAGTTTCTAAAGACACCATAAGTTTTATCTTAATGTAACTTGACAAATGTAATGCCCTAGTTAGTATTAGAAGTCCAATGCATTTCCTCCCAAGATACAGTAACATTATTTAAGATATGTCTATCTTTAATAAAATATGTCTACTCAAGTATAGTGATATCTTCTATAATTTTCTGAATCTAGCATGCCATGCATTTAGCTAAAATTTTCTAAGTATTACCTAAAAAGGTAATAGGACTCTAATTATCAATATATAGAAATAGATGAATCATACCTTTATTAATATTTTCATTGAGATAAAATTTTTTAATATCTTCTTAGAAAACATAAAAATGATCATCTTTAATAATATCTAAATGTTTCTTAAAAAATTAAATTGGAAAACCATCAAATCCTTAAGCTTTACCATCTATTAAACTAAAAGTTATCACTTTAATTTCTACTTCAAGAAAACCTCAATGTGCTTTCATTATAAGATAAGGAATATGCATACTAGAGGCCTCAAAAGTTTCCTTACTAAAATCTTTAAAGGAAAAATAGAAGAAAATTGATTTACTAAAAGAATATTAATAGTCTTAATATTTGTAATGATGGAATCATTTATATAAAGCAATTCCAATTTAAGTACTTGATCCTTTCCTTTAAAATTTTTAAAAATCCTTCACAAAGTTCATCTTAAAATTTTAGCTAGAACATGCAACTTTCAGTAAGAATACTTTTAGTTTCAAAAGCATCTCAACATTGTTTAGCATAACCATCTTCAGCCAAGAATTTTTGAGTTTCAACATTAAAGAGATTCTAGTCTAAAAGGATTGGAATTTGCTTGACAAATTCTATAAGATCTTCTTTAACTTACTGCTTTTGGTTAGAAAATTACTTTTCAAACTATGTTGCATAATTTTTAACCCTACAAGTAGTTCACTACCACCAATCAATTTAATCAACATCACCAATAGGCTTATTTCTACATCCTATAAAGACTTCAAAATATTTTTTTCTTTGAATCCTATGAACATATTAGCATTCATACAAAAACACTTCTACTTTCAAAAAAAGCAAGAATTAATTCCAAAAACAATAATACTCATAGGAAAGTGGTTTGACAAAGTAGCATCTATGTACTCTTATACTTTACTTGTAGGATTCTAAAAAGAAAAATTAGAGATTTAAAATCTATCAAGCCAACAATAAATTCTATCATTTTAACAATGTGAAAATAAAAAGCTAACATTGTAAAGAAAATTTTTTTTTCTAAATTACATCAATCATCTTTCTCACGAGAAGACATATTAAGAGGAAGACTACCAAGTCTATCTCAATGACTTTCAACCTTATTAAAATCACCTCCAATAATCTAAGGCACTTTAGACAAGGAATAAAGATATTTTCAAGCCTTTGATCAATATATTGAATTATTAGAAGCTTAAATATTAAAGAGTTCAAATTTTTCTTTTTAACTATGATAACCAATCCAAATAACTCTTTCAAGATTATCAAAACTAAAATTCAAAACTTTTCCAGTCCAATTTTAATTAAATAAAATAACATCTCCTTTATTAACTACATTGGTAGCAAAAAAAAACAACGCAATTTTTAAAATGCATTTATCAAAAGCATTAATATCATGCATTGAAATCTTAATCTCTTATAGGAAAATAAAATCTAGAGATAAATTTTGATTTGAAAGATACTTTCTAATAACATTTTCTCATGACCTATCAAAACAACCTCAAACATTTCACAATAAAACTAACATTGAGATGTGGGAAAGGAACCTCTTGTCCTTAATTTGTTGAGTTTAGCATTTGTATCAAAATCCATGTCACTAATAGATAAATAAGCATTGTCTGATGAGAAAACATTTGAAACATTAGTAGAAGTAGAGAGAACAGGAGATACCTTAGGGATTTTTGAATTGAAATCAATATCTGCAGTTGTTTACTTTTTTGTTGTACTAACAGAAATTCATTCACATCAATACTTTTATTGCTAGTACCCACTAAAAATTATTTTCAAAAAAAGAGAAATTCTCTTTAGATATAAAGAGTTTATTAGCACCTTCAAATTTAAAATGTTTAGTTAAAGGTTGAAAACTTTTTAAAGAGGATTTTATTTATGTCTACTAAAAATTACCATTATTTTCTCTTTCTAGAAATTATTGTTTCTTTTCCTCTTCAATAACATTTCTATTAAGAATAGGACAAATCTCAATAACATGACCTTTATGAAAACAATAGCTACAACATCTTTGTAAATTATAAGAAGTAATTTTCCAGGAAAAATTTGATTACTAACCTTGACTTTTAATTTTGTCTTTCTCTATCATAAATCAATCTCTAAAGTAGTGTGTGTACTACACACCATCAATGTGACATCTCATTCCTAGATGTCATAGAAAACATCAAACATACATAACATTCAACATTATGTGTAAATAATAAGAAAGGAAAATTACAAAAGAAAATGAAAAGAATGCTTGACTAATGTGAAATAAGTATATATGGGTCATGCTTCAAAGGTTCCTTGGGATTATCTTCCTTCAGCATCTATCCTTAGAGGTAATCCAACATTGCCATCATTGTTAGGCTTGTAACTTGCTAAAAGGGATGGTTGATCACCTTCATACCCTACTTCATCCAATGTGTATTACTCGCCTTCACTGGCTCTACAATCTCATGCTAACATTGTTATTCCCAATCACTTAGCACCAATATAATATTAAATTTAAAAGAAACTACAGAAAATAAAAAAGACACATAGTTACCTTAGGGAAAACCTTCAAGGTACAAAAACCCCAACAAAAAAATTGGCTCTAGGACTATTAGCAATAGAGCTTCAAAGGATTGAAGCTCAAGGAGACTTTACAAAGGAAGGAAGACAACTCTCAAGCATATGCTTTAAAAGAATGTGGTCTATTACATGCTCCCTTTGAGTTCCTTATATATTGCTCAAGTTACAAAATAAACCCAAAAATAAAAGGGATAAGGCAATTTATTTTTGTGGAGATAGGTATGGGACCAAATATAACATAGACACAAATAAAAATATAATAAGGCAGGGTAGAAATATCTAGAAAAAATCAAGGTATATTTGCCATCATTCACCCTTACAATTCTCCCTCTTGAAGGTAAAGCTGCTTTAAAGAATAGTCCAAACCATTTTTAAGAAATTAGATCAGAAGAAGACCAAATGTTGATCAGCACCAGAGAAACTTTTTAGCCAGAGTTAACTTGGTGAGTGCATTTGTAGGATTTTCTTTAATTGAAATTTTATTCACAATAGTCCTTTGCTTTTTAATTTTCTTCTATGTATAGTGATACTATATTTCAATGTGCTTCATTCAAGCACGAAAGGTTGGATTCTTGGATATGCTTATGGCACTTTGATGATGATAGCCAATATTAATCAGAGTCTAAGTTCAACTATTAGCCTTTAGAGCCATATAGCATCTCTGCATGTCAAGTTATAAGCAACATATTCAGCTTCAGTGGTAGACTGAGCAACATAAGATTGATTCTAACTTTTCCAAGAATTAGCACCACCAAAAATATTAAACACATATCCACTAGTGGATTTCCTACTATCAATATCACCATCCCAATCATCATCAACGAAGCCATGAAGTCCATTGAAATCATTTTTATAACAAATTCAATAATTTGAAGTACCATGAAGATATCAAAAGACTCACTTCACCATAATCTAGTGTTGTTTCTTTGGATTAGTCATATACCTACCAAGTTTTCCAACAATGTAAGCAATATCAAGTCTAATAGAGACCATTGCATATATTAAACTGTCGATAGTACTAGCATATGGAATTTTAATCATGAGCTTTTTTTCTTCACCTTTCTTTGGGCATTATTCAACTAAAAGTTTAATACCAGTTTCATAGGCTATAGTCATAAGCTTGTAATCATGCATAGTAAATCTACTTAAAATATTTGCAACATATGCAAACTATCCAAGACAAAGCCTTTTATTAGCCATGTTCCTTTTAATTTCCATGCCCAAAATTTTTTGTGTAACACCAAGATCCTTCATCTCAAATTGAGAAGACAGATGAAGTTTCAACTCTTGAATATCATGTATGTTATTACCTGCTATTAACATGTCATCAACATATAGTAGTAAAATAACATGTTCTTCACTTGTATTTTTAACATAGGTAAACGAGTCTTCTACACTTCTAACAAATCCAAGATTTATCATGTGGTCATTAAAATTTTTATTCATCATCCTTAGGGCTTGTTTGAGCTCATATAGTTATTTTAATAATCAACATACCATATGCTCTTTTCCTTTAATTCCATATCCTTTAGGTTTAAGCATGTATATTTCTTCCTCAACATCACCATTGAGGAATGTTGTTTTCACATTCATTTTTTCAAGTTCAAGATCATAAATAGTTGTGATATCCAACAATGATCTTATGGATCTTAATTTTACTACTAGAGAAAATATTTCATCATAATCAATCCCCTTTCTTCAAAAAAATCCTTTAGCTATAAGTCCTGCTTTGTATTGATTCCTAGATTTTATTTTGTACATCCATTTATTTCTAATGGATTTTTTCTCTAATGGAACTCAGTTAATTTCCAAGTTTTATTTTTATGAATTGATGGCATTTTAGCATCCATTGCCTATTTCCACATTGCATTTTTCATAGATGAACATGCCTCATCATATGTTGATGGCTCATTATTTTCAATAAATAAGACATATTCTTCTAGATGTGAATGTAATTTTCTTATACGTGTTGAAAAACTGAATAGCTCATCTTCACTAAAAGTATTTTCTCCCTCTTCATGTTGTTCCTCCTCATTTACCATGCTATCACCATCCTATTCGCTAGGGACAATATCCACAACTAAGGGAGGATGACCCTCAAAAATTTCATTATTAATTTCAATAAGCACATACATAGGAGTTACATCATTTGAAGGAGTTTCAGTATTTAATGATTCCTTCTTCATATATCCACATTTTTCTCTAAAGATAACATCTCAACTATAAATAATCCTTTTAGTTTGTGGGTTATACAACTTATAAGCTTTGACACCATGTCCATAGCCAAGAAAAACACATTTGATAAACTTAGAATCTAATTTGGATCTATTAGATCTTAGAACATGTACATAGGCTTCACAACCAAAAATCTTCAAGTAGTTTAAGTTAATAGATCTACCACTCCAAACTTGTTTTGGAATTTTTCTACCAAGTGTTGATGAAGAAGATCTATTGATAAGATAACCTGTAGTCATTACTGCTTCAACCCAAAAACACTTGGCAAGATCAAATTCACTAAGCATACATCTGGCATGTTCCGTCAATGTTTGATTGAAGTGCTCTACTACTCCATTTTGTTTAGGAATCCCTAGAATAGTATTTTTCCTTTGAATGCCTTGTTCTTTACAAAAAATCATTAATTTCATTTGAGCAAAACTCACCACCATTGTTAGTTCTTATAATTTGGATTTTCTTTCCTGAATAATTCTCAACAAGAGCTTTGAATTCTATGAGTTTTCCAGATACTTCAAACTTATGTTTTAATAAATAGATCTACCTCTTTCTAGAATAATCATCAATAAAAGAAACATAATACATAGCACCTCCAAGAGAACATGTTTTAATATCTTAAACTAGTTCACATACATCATTATGTATTAATTCTAATATCTGAAGAGATTTAGCATTGCTTCTTTAAAAACCATGATGCCTCTGTTTACCATGAAGATAATGATGATAGAAATCCAAGGAATCTCTTGAAAGCTTCAATTTACCTTGCTTGTAAAGTTCCTTAAGTCCTTTTTCACCAAGATGTCTCATTCTTTTATTCCACAAATCAATACTTGAATCTAAATCAATCACTACAAATGCACTTAATTTCTTCTTTAATGACTTAGCTTCTAATTTATACAACTTGCCTATTTTAATTCCAAAAGCCAAAAGAGATAACCATGCAGTAATGAATATTTTCCATCTCCAAAGATAACAGTTAGTCTTACATCATCCAATTCACCTACAAATAAAATATTTTTAGTATGTGTTGGAACATGAGGTACATGGGGAATCAATTTAACTGCTCCATTTTTAAATTGAATCTTTACCTTTCCATAACCTATAACTTTTCCTAAACCATCATTACCCAATCTTATCATTCTGAGATCAAATGATGTATACTCACTAAACCAATTAACATGTGGTGTAGTGATGAGATGCACCTGAGTCCACATACCATGAATATGTATTAGCATTATTAGAAGATGAGACAACATAAAAATCTCCATCTCGAGTAGGAGGGACTTGATCACTTTTTGGTATATTACTCTCTTAGCCCTTTTTCAAAGGGGCTTTACAATTTTTCTTTACATAACCAACTTTACCAACATTCCAACATTTAGGTGGCTTCTTTACAAATTTTTAAGGCTTATTCTTAAATTTAGGACTCTTAACAAACTTTGTCTTTACATCATTTTTCTTAAATAATACATCATTTTGATGAGTAGAAGTTTTTCTTCTTGCTTCCTTAGACAACAATTAACCAACAATATTATCAAAAATAAAATTGGTAGATGTATTACTTACAACCATCACAAATGTCTCCCATGAATCTAGAAGTGTGCTAAGAAGTGTAATGCACTGATCTTTCTCATCCATATTTTACCCCCATAGATTGCAATTCATTGACTAGTGTACTAAAGATATTCAAGTATTCTATAATGGTAATACCTTCAATCATTTTACAATCATATAATCATTTCTTCAACAACTTATTGGGTAGGAACTTTTTTTGATACAAATTTTGCAATTTATCCCATAAATCTTTAGTAGAAGAAGCATTGGAAACATTAAACAATACTAAATCTAAAAGACATGCATGATTTATACTTATCGCCTTCATGTTCAACTTTTCCCACTCTTCATTGGACATTTTATTAGGCTTAACTCCCAAAATTACACTATGCTAGTCCTTTTCAATAAGGAAAACCTCCATCTTAATCTTCCATAATTCATAGTTGGACCCGTTAAACTTTTCAAATTCAATTTTTGACAAAGAGTTGGTCATGATTTTTCCCTTGCAATTACTTGACAAAATAATAGTGGTGTATGGAACCTGGCTCTAGTACCAATTTTTATTCCTAGGTGCTTGCACCAATATAATATTAAATTTAAAAGAAACTATAGAAAATAAAAAAGACACATAGTTACCCTAGGGAAAAACTTCAAGGTTAAAAAACCCCAGCAAAAATTGGCTCTTGGACCATTAGCAGCAAAGCTTCAAAGGATTTAACCTCAAGGAGAATTTACAAAGCAAGGGAGATGACTCTCAAGCTTATGCTTCAAAAGAATGTAGTCTATTGGATGCACCCTTTGAGATCCTTATATATTACTCAGGTTATAGAATAAACCCAAAAATAAAAGGGATAAGGTATTTTATTTTGGTGGGGATAGGTATGGGACAAAATATAACATAGACACAAATAAAAGTATAATAGCGCAAGGTAGAAATATCTAGAGAAAATCAAGGTAGATTAGCCTTCATTCACCCTTAAAGACATAACCTCTAATTCCTAGGCATAAATACCTCAGGTTAAACCCTAAAAGGCTTTCTAAAGAGACAGGCCTATTATTATAACATGTTCTTTCGAGTCTTATTGTAATAATTACATCATTTATTATGAAGCAACACCATCTTTGTTATAGAATGACTCCATTCAAAAATGAGGACATGACAAACTATGCTCCTTAGTTTTCACTCATCCTCAAACAATTCCACATTAATGATGCTTCTCTATGCTCCAGTGCTCCCTTCATGCTTTAATGCTTGAATGATTTAATTTATCCATTTTGAATTGGATTGAATATTTTAAAATTCTTCTGCTTATTTTCCAAATAAAATATAAGTGAGAAAAATACTTGGAAAATAAATAGTATTTTATCAATACTTACCTTCATCTCTAGGTAATGCCAAGAGGAGAATCAAAGGTCTACCAACCACCAATCGCTAGTTCTAACCAAGGTTACATAGAATATAACTCATATTTCTAGTTACCTAAGTGAAGATAGGACAAATATTTTTTTCACATTTGTTATCCTAGAATATTTACTTATCTAATTTAGAAATATAAGGAAAGAGAAATAGAATAAGAAATAGAAGTAAAGTTAAGAAACTCCTTGATTTTCCTCAATCTCTAAGATCAAGGAATGTAGTTGTAATAATAAATTCTAATATTTACTAAGCTTGAACACCATGATGGATTAACATGGTTCTAACTTTGAAATATTTATAAGGAATATATGATCAAACGACCTTGTTCAAGATGGCAAGGTTTGATCTTGCTTCTCAACTTCTTTGTTAGGAATTAATTCTAATAACTTGATAACTTGGAAAAATTAGGCATCATACCAAATGTAGTATAAGGTCTTAATGAAGAAAGATATTGACCCTTCTTCAATAGTCAAGGTAGCATAACTAATAAATTGTGATTCATAAAAATAATATCCATTAGCATCATATGTTCTTAAATTCTAGAATCTAACTTGTCTACTAAAGAGTTGAGGTAGACAAAGTATGTACTAGCGAATGAGATGGTATGATGAATTCATGAAATCATCATCTTCAAATCAAATTCCTTTTTTAATGATTCTTTCACTCTTCCATATTTTAAGAATTGGTGAACATCACTTTTAAATTTTCCATTGAAGTCTCCATAGAGGATGAATGGCACTGGATCAAGACTGGTATATGTTAATAATAGCTTATACTTCAAGCTTTCTTGAATCTGCTTAATTAAGTAAGATACTTAAAAAAACCTAACTTCTAAGCATGTTGGGTTAGCAATCAAATATACATTAATCACACATATATATCTTCCTGAGAACTAGATGTTAAGTACTAATGCCAAAGCTATGTGGCTTCTCAATAATCTCAATTGTTCTTTCTTCCCCATCACTTGATGTTATAGAATTTTAAAAATCATGTCTTCTAATCTCAACTCAAACCTATATACCAACTCAAGCTTGCCTTTATTATAGAAGGTTGTATAATCATTGATGTTATGGTTTCTACAATAGGCTAGTTTGTATGGCTTGAAGGAAGAACAATCAGAAGAACCTTCTTCCTTGTGGACACCTTAATATCCTTTTTCAAATTGGATTGAAATTAGTATAGGAATTCCCATGATAGGACTTCTTGCAAATACAATCCATTAGCATCAATATTTTTTAATTCTACTAGGATATGTGGATATCAATTTTTGTGTCAGTATTAGATCTAGAGTAAACATAGCAAATGTTATCTTTCATTGGCTATGGATCTTGCAATCACATTATATGTTGCCACCTTCATTCATATTCTTAGACTCTCTCCTAGCTCATTTTCTCTCATACGCATCATACATCTTATTGGAACAAGATTATGATTCTCCATGATGGTCGATGTTGATGTTTATTATTGAATGATTTGATTACCAACTACATTGATATAAATATTTCTTGTGTTTTTGGTTTTCCCACTAATTCTCCAATTGGTACATTTTCTAGACTCTTAATCATCTTTCTACCCCTACTTAGGACACTAACTCCAGAATGTAACTATTGATAAACTAGGGGTTAGTAACCCAGGTCAGGCTATACACATAATATAATTACTTAATCTTAATATCCAAGATGACCAAATAGGATTAGATTTGTTAGTCCTAGCTATCCATTTGCTGGACATGGTTAGATGATCAAGGTTATGACCTACTAAGATGTGATTTAATTTCCACCTAATTATTGGCTATCCAAATGATGAATCTAATATCACAATTGGATTCAAAAGGCTGAAAACCAACTATTTAAGTTAGAAATGGACATTAGATGCCTAAGTTATGCTAAATTTAACCCATGAATCTTTAAAGGCATGAATTAAGGAACATGATTTAAAACTAGTTTTTAGAGTCATGTAAGAAAAATTTGACATTTTCATTATGTTTGGGAGGCTAAAATCTACTATAAATGACTCTTTGTTTATCTAAAAAGGCTTCTGAAATCAAAAGTTATGGGCTTCCAAAATTTGGAATTTCGGCATGAATTTCAACACTTCCTGATAGATCATCCATTCGAATAGTACTCCAATACCAAAATTCCTAATTATGTTAATTTTATTTTTCATACTACCAACCTATCAATTTGACCAATTTGGTCAACTTTAACTAGGAACAATATTTAAAATTGAAGTTTTGAAATTCAAACTTTTAAACAACCACTAGTATCTATGAATTCCAAGGGAGGTTAGGACCATCAATACTAACAATTTCTATGGACATTGAGGGATGTCAAAACCACTGATGCTAACAATGTCCACAAGAATCAAAGGAGATCAAGACCATTAATGTTAATGGTGTTCACGAGCACTACCCACAACATCGCAAAATGTGAAATAGTAACTACAATGGCCATAGTGATCTAGAATGGAAACACATTGGATGATGGTAGGAAAAGGCACATAAAATAAGATCAATGGTGACAACAACATGGGTAGCTAAGACTAATGCAAGGGAAGTGAACTAGTGACTTATGATGACAAACTAGCAATGAGATCAGAGTTGCTCTTTTGTAGCCTTTGCTACACACATTAGGACATAGCCTAGCATTTGTAATAGCAATGAAATTGTCTTAATTATGTGCATTTGTATCTACAGTACAAGAAAAGGCATAAGACATGTGCTTTATTTTTATTAGCATTTTTGCATTTTCATTTCAACTACCATTGTCATCATCATTGCCATTGCCACTAATGCAAATGCAAATGCAGTTGTAGCTGTGATATGGTTATGCTCCCCTTTAAATATTTTTATTTTATTTAAATACATAAATAACATGTTTCTATGTTATATTTTCTTAGTAAATCAAGATCTTTTATGAGAAATTTTGCTTTTTGTAATTGAAAGAATCACATTAATATTATGGAAATATAAGATCATAGATTTTTTCATAATGGTAATTGCTCCTTGTAGTCTTGAGAGTTGTGAGTATCATAAATCTTACTAATTCTATTATTATTAATAAACTCATATTGTATGATGAGTGTCAACATATTGCTTTGACAGGCCCCCATTGACATGGCCTTGTCAATGGATCCCCATTGACGCACTCCAACAACAAAAACTATTAATACAAGCTCATAGACGTGTTTATGGGAGGTAGAGTGATAGTTGTAGTGAAGCTCTTGTAGTTTTTACATTCAAAAGTTAGAATATTTTCCCAAGTGCCTACAATAGGAGTCATTGAGTATATGGATCTTTATTCAAGCACTATTGTATCTAAGCACAACAGTGTGTGTGGCAATAAAGATGAGCTTCTTGATCAACCTTGTAGCATTCTGGATAGCTTAAATGTTTTATCCATGAATTTAATGTTTTCAATTATTTATTCAATGTTCCTTAGTAATTAAGCTAATTAAGTAATTAAGCAAGATAGGCTAAATATCAAGTAAGTAAACACATAAGTACAACTACTTCAAGCATGTGTATAACATTTGGTAATCCCAATAGTGCTTAACACTTGGTAACCTAGCAATGTTATATGTGTTCAAGATGTGTACAGCAAGTGGGACTAGATACTTATGTTAGAACTAGTTAAAAAATAGTTAGCCCATTAGATTAAAGTATACATTAAAGTACTTTATTCTTTATCCTATTTATTTTAAGCACCAAAACCATAAAATATAAAATGACAAAAATCATGTGCCTCAATTACACTTAAACCATACCCTTGAGCTTCACAAGTGTAATTGGGAAAATAATGAATGACTATTAGGATAAGGTTCACTTCCAAGAACACTATTATACCATAAGACATAGATTCCATGGAATTCAATCGGATCACGTGTGAACGCTTCATGATTCGTATGGTTGAGCGTAGGGATACCTTTCACTACTCATCATTGGCACCATTCCCAAGCACTCTTTTTTAAAAAAAAACATGCACTAGCTAGGAGTAGTAAGCATCATTAACATCATTAGATGAACCCTAAGGTCAACATCATTCTCACACATAATATAAGCACAAAAGCACACTAATATTCTAATTATTTTGCAAAATGTCTTCTTCTCACAGCTGTGATGATGCTAAATCACTAGTTCCTCAAGAATGCAAGGTGTTATATACTCATCCAGATGAGTATGTGCCTGATTTCACCTACATCCTACACCAAAATAAAAAACTGCAATGGTGTGACATGGAAGGCAACATTGTAATGCCTCCTGATTGATCTATGCCTGTGATGCTACTTCAAACTCTTAAGAAGTTAGGTATCCAAGATCTTCAAGAGGAGTATGTTGTCCATGATTACAACTACTAGGACTACCATCCAACTGAAGCATAATGCCAAAGAGATCAACACCAGGAGAAGGAGCATGAGTTTGTGAAGGCAAACCAATTCACCAATTCCTTCTTCCTGCTAAACCAAGACAATAATGATGACCCTCTCTCTAGGGATTCTCAACATGAAAATTCTCCACCCCTTATTATTAGTGATGAGAGTGTGGCCCTAAATCTATGATCCACTATCAATAATGTAGGTTTAGGTAAATATGGTAGTCAAGGTAGGGGCTCAAACAACCGAAGGGAAGTTGGCAGATACCATGGTGGTGGTAGTCCTCCTCCATCTTTTTCCTCTTCATCTGCATCTTCTTCTTCTTCTTCTAGTTCTAAAAATTTCATATAAGAAATAATCATGATAGAGGTGAACAAAAAGACAATCATACTGATCGCTAGGTCCATAATGAACGAAGGGGTAACAGGGGACATCATCAGTGACAATGAAATAATGATGATGAGGAGCCTTTACTGGTAACTCAAAGCATGCTTAACATTGCATGGGCAGTCAAGATCCAAACTGAGCATGTGATAGATAGTCGGATCAAGTGCTTAAACATGAATAGTATCCTAAGATTTGACGGGGGATATAACTCTGATCCACAAAATCATCTACAAGCCTTTCATGATCCCTACACCTTACAAAACATAGAGAATGACTAGCATAAATTAAAGCTATTCCCTAGGACACTCATTAAAGAGACAAAAAGTTGGTACTTGTCCTTGCAACCAAAATCCATTCACAAATCCAAGGCTAGAAATAGGAAACACATGAACTAAGAGATATTTACTGATACTAGAACTATTTACTGATAAATACCAAACATAATCTAGAGTCTCTAATCTAAGAAGGCAAATCCAAGGCTAGAAATAGGAAACACATGAACTCTTGGAAGCCACCATGGGTAGATATTATTCTCTCTTACATCAATGCCCTAGCCATGGTTATTCTTAGATGAAACAACTCTGCCACATCATAGATGGGCTCAGAGCAAAAACCAAAAGAACTCTAGGAAATTATGCCCAAGGGAGACTATCTAAACTAAGAGCTCATCAAATCCAAAGGTTGATAGAGTAAGTAACAAAATAAGAAGGTGAGTTGTGAAAAAGGGAAAGTGCAAAATAATATAATAGGCATCCTTCCATCAAGAAAAGGGAGGTCTACTTCTCTGAGAAGGAGGAGTCACCACTTGATGAGGTGATGAATAGGAAAACCTTGCCCATCCAAAAATCTATTTTTGATATTTTGGAAAAGGTTGATAAATTATGGGATTCTTTGGATGAAAAATTCTAAATTACTATGAAGATTGCTAAAGAATCCAAAGAGCATAATAGTGAACACAACCGCAAGAGGTGGAAGGAAGCTGAACATGCCTACCAAAGAGGTAAGGGCAAAGCTATTGTAGTAGAAGAAGTTGTGAAGATAGACTCCAATGATGATGTTAGATGTGACATTTGTCAATATGAACATCTAAAGGAATTTTGCCCTATGGTATCACACTTACAAGAGTTTGGACTTTATGCACTGAATCCTCGACTAGCAAGAAGGCAAGCACCCAAACGACTACCTTATCCTCAAGGAAATCCAAGGTACTTTCACTAGTAATAATAAGCTTGCTATCCAAGTGGAGCTCCATCACAACTCTATGAGCAATACCAGTAGTGGCACCAACCACAGTCGTGGAAAATGCCACTAGCAAGATAGCAATGCCCTTATAGGCAACCAAATCCATATAAGTACTATGTTTAACAACTTATTTCTCCACAAAGTCTTGCAATTCACGACTCATCCCAACATCACTATTATCTGCTAGAGTACCATCGAAATCATTCACCATCTACTTGAGGAGAGCACCCATATCCATACCATCCTCTACATCCATCTATACACATCCCTCCATCCTCAACCTAGTTACCTCCTACTCCATCCATGCAGGGCAAAATTCCCTCATAGTTGCAGCAACAAAATGCTATGAATGTTGTAAATTTATAATTAGCCTTCTAGCCAAGTGGTTTAGACAATCGATCTAGCAAATGATCATTTTTCTAACCCAACAATCCTACCAAACCCTTACCAACATCCTCATCCTCTACATCAAACACTTTCAAGGGTCCTTCAAATGAAACACCACCTTAGATCTACACTATGATGTTAACTTATGTTGTCTCTGATTGAATCAAGGTTGGCAACCTTCCCATGAAGAGATTTTACCTAAGAAGTCCTCCTATTTACTTATAGATTACTAGACATAAGCCATGGAAGGCTCTTCTTGATTCTAGTTTTGATGTCAATCTCATCTATCATGACATGTACAAGGCCTAAAACCTACCACCTCTCAAAAAGAGCAATATCTATTTAGAATTAGTAGACCAATCAATCACTGTCTCTTTGGGATCAGTGGAGGACATTGTCACAATAGTTTATGGGTAGTCCTATCTTTCCAATTTTCTAGTGATCAAGAAAGAAAACTACAAAGGTAACTTCCCCATCATTATGGGATGTGCATGGTTAAGCAATGTTAATGCATGAATGGACATTAGGGACCTCTCCTTGAAAATCTCCAAGGAGAATGAATGTGAACATCTCGAGAAGAAGCAAGTTCCATGCATTACATACAGTGATAATGGGTGTAATTGCATATAGAAAATTTTGTCCATTAAAAGTACATTTATTAAAGCATGCAATCCATGTGCACATGAAACCAATATCCAAAGGTGCCTATATGCAGTAACTACAAAACAAGAAGGCATCCAGCAGCTGACAGCTGACTCTAATAGCAGCACACTATGCATGGAACCTATTGATAGCCTAACATGTGCTTATGTTAAGGGAATGGATGACCTTGAGCAAGTTCATCACCAACTCTCTAATGATGAAGATGATGATACCTGTTGGGAAGAGTTGAAAATTCTTGATCATTTTAAGTTAGATCTCCTAGAGTTAAAAACTCTACCAACTAACATGGAGTATGCATTTTTTAAAAATGGCAAGCTGGTTATAATTAATGCAAGTCTTGCTCCTAAAAAAAAAGACAAGCTGTTGGAGTTGGTCAAAAAATGGCAAATAGCCTTTACTTGGTCATATCCTGAACTGGCTAAAATTGATCCAACGATATGCCAACATGGTATCTACATTAACTTGGCCATGAAGCTAAGAAGGCAGCCACAGAGGTATCTAAACCCCAAGTTGAAGCAGATTGTTAAAGAGAAAATAGAACAACTCCTCAAGGTAGGGTTCATCTATCCCATCGCAGATAGTGACTGGATTAGCCCACTCATAATTCTGCCAAAGAAAGGTCATAAGTGACAAGTCTAGATCAACTTTAGGCTATTGAATATGGCAACATTTAAGGATCATTTTCCATTACCATTTGTGAACCAAGTGTTGGATACTATATTTGGGAATTGTTAATACAGCTTCTTGGATGGTTATAGTCCCTATAACCAAATCCAAGTTGCACCAGAAGATCAGGCCAAAGCAACATTCATGAGTCCCTAGGCAACTTTTGCATATTTCAAGATGCAATTTGGTCTATGCAATGCCTCTACAACATTTCAACACCTGCTTGTAGTATTTTTCAACAGAAGATTGGTAGCAGGGTAGAAGTCTTTATGGATGACTTCTCTACCTATGGGGCTACATTTGAGCAAGCCCTAGATCACCTTAAGTAAGTACAAAAAAGATGTGTTGAAACAAACCTTAGGCTTAATTGGCAAAAAAATCCATTTAATGGTCCAAGAAGGTATAATACTAAGGCATAGAATTACTTAGGTAGGGATTGAGGTAGACCCTAAAAAGATAAGGGTCATCTAAGGAATCACACATTAACCAAAGATAATCAAAGATGTCTAATCATTCCTTGGACATACTAGATACTACTAACAGTTTATAAAGAATTTCTCTAAGATCGCAAAGTTGTTGGTCGAGCTTACAAAGAAAGATGCTCTATTCATCTAGACCAAGGAGTGTGAATATGCATTCCAACTACTATAGGAAAAACTCATACAAACTCTAATTCTGCTAGCACCAGACTACTCCAAACCATTTCATGTAATGATGGATGCATCTAATTATGCCATGGAAGACATGCTTATGTAGTTGGATAATAATAAACGTCCATATTACATCCACTGCATGAGCTAAAGCATTGTGGGTAAACAATTGAATTACACCACAACTAAGAAAGAACTAATTACAGTGGTGTATGCTCTTGAAAAGTTCAGGCACTCTATGGTTGGCTATAATGTGTTTATACACATAGATCATAGTGTCATCCACTTCCTAATGAACAAGAAAATGGTGAGCCCTCATATCATATGGTGGCTCGTGATCTTGTAGGAATTCGATCTCATAATGGTAGATTGAAAAGGGACTGAGAATATGATCATTGACCATCTCTCTTAGTTAATATGGAATAACAAAGAGAAAGAGAGCCTACTCTCTAATCAATTCCAAACAAACTCCTCTTTACAAGAGTAATAAATGACAAACTTCTAGTCGACTCAAAATTATATGATGGCATCCTTACTTACCTTCTCACTCAAGAGATGCCACAAGATCTGGACTTTAGAAAGAAACAACAGTTTCTTCATCAAGCTAAGAACTTCATAGAAATCAAAAAATACCTTTACAAAGTGTACACCGATGGCCTAATTTGTTGGTGTGTGCCTAATGAAAATCAATTATGCATTCTTGAAGATGCCCACAAAGGCCCTTGCAGAGATCACTATGTGGGGAGAGGCATGGTCATAAAAATCCTAATGGTAGGATACTATTGGCCTACAATCTTAAAGAATGCTTACTAATTTTTCTAATCTTGCGAATGCTATCAACAAGATAGGATGACTACTCAAATGAAGAATCCTCAATAGTGGATTCAACCACTAGATTATTTTGACATATGGGGCATAAACTTCATGGGTCCCATCACACTCATATCCAATGAAAAGGCATACATCATCGTAGCAGTTGAGTACTACAACAAATGGGTAGAAGCAGTAGCTGTCACCAACTGTACATCATCTACTACTGCTAGATTTGTACAATAACATATTATAAATAGGTTTGGTGTGCCACATGCATTGATTTTTGATAATGGAACTCATTTTACAGCTGCCACCTTTCATAAGTTAAAGCAATTTTTGGAGGTTGAACATAAATTAACAACATCCTATCATCCCCAAGCCAATAGTCAAACAGAAGCCACCAATAGAAAGATCACAAAGATCTTAATAGGGACTGTAAGAAAATATAGGAGAGACTAGAGCACAAAACTTAAAGACACCCTCTAGGCCTACCACTTAACATGGAAGCTTCCTATGAGCTACTCTTCCTATGAGCTCGTGTATGACAAACCTCCAATACTTCCAATCCAATGCAAGCTTCATATACTTTCAACAACCTATGACTTGGACCTTGACCTAAGCCTAGCACAAAGAGAAAGATTGATCAACCTACATGTGTTAGATGAAAACTAATTGGTGTCCCTATCTTTGAATGAAGTGCACAAAGCATACAACAAGAAGTGTCATGACCTTAGAACACAAAAAGTAAACTTTCAACCCGGAGATAAGGTTCTCTACTAGAACCCCACACATGTACCTCAAAAAAGAAAGTTCCAAATGTTGTGGGAGGGATCTTATATAATTGAAGAAACCTTTCCCTCTAGGCCATGTTAATCTACAAACCTAAGTGCCCAAACAAAAAGAAATTGGTCAACATCCAACAAATAAAGCCTTTCCATGAGACCAAGCAAGCCAGTGCCACAAATACCTTAATGGATGGACTACCATGCTCCATTTTTTGAATCTCCTCCTTCCAACACAATCATGGGGGAGATGGCTATCCATGTTAATCATATACATGGCTTCTTAGTTTTTCTTCTTTTTTTTACACATTTTTATTTGCAAATTTTTTACTTTACACCTTTTTTATTTTAAAAACTTCTTCCCATTTTACATCATTTTTTGTTTTACATCATCATTAGTACGTTTAAATATTTCTTGAATATTTTACACTTATTACATATTTTCCTTTGTTTGAGTGCGATTTTCTAATTTTTGCTAATAAACATGCTTTATGCCAATAGAACATAGCAATGTTGTAGCTACTACTAATGGTGGTTTGTGCTTAATGTTTTATTTACTAATGTCTAGTTTCTATTTTTGAAGTTTTGTATTGATGACTAAGTTAGGGTTTCTATTTCATAGAATAGGCAATGGGTCCATAGCATCCAGCCATCCACAAACTCAACGGTTTTCCTTGTTTTGAAAATTTGAGGTCCCTTTCATTACATAAACTTTTAATAAAGTTGTGACCATGATAGTTTCCAAAATTAAGAAGGATTCAAAGGTTTGCATAGGGTGTGACTTTAAGGGAACTCAATACTCTTTGTACTCTTCTACTTGCTTGGATGCTTGAGTGTTTTAATAAACTTCTTACCATTCCATGTCAACCAATAACAGGAAGTTAAATAAAGTCTTTGCATTGTGTGGTTCCCATCCAAAAAGAAAAAAAATAAAAAATAAAATATGATGAAAATTCAAAGCACATCCCTTAGACAAATAAATGGGCTACAAAAACTGGTTATGGGACTAGAAAGACATGTTACCCATGTTGAAAGATCCCCTCTAACTAAGGTCCTCTCTCACTTCCTACTTCTCTTGTCTTCTCTTTATGGAATGGTGGTTGTTCTATGGGAGCATTCTGATGTCTTAAGGAGATGGATTAATCTTGGAGTGATTACGCAAAGTCATTGAAAGAGGTTGGTTTTGGTCTGGACTAAGGATGAATCTTCTTAGGTCATTTTAAATACAAAACACCCAAAGGATCTTCTTATGACCTCAATTCAGAACTCCATTCCACCTTCTCCATCATCCATCTATCCTGTTCATAACTCACATCACCATCAAAGTCCATGTTCTTGATTCGATATCTTGGTCTAATGTACCTAAATTCTTAGATAGAATCTTCTAGGTTTTAGTCCTTAACTTCCATTGATCATTAATCACCTATAGGGCCCACAGACTCCTTAGGTTGAGGTTATGCAAGGGCAAACAAGACATGTGCTTGCTATGGGGAGGACCTACTTGCATATCTCTTGGTTGGGTTTATTAAGCACCTTATCCTTAGGCATTCTTATAATCAGAATCTTTTGTACACCCATCTTCTACATCAAACCAAGTGCTCCTTTACATATTTTGTTCAATAAACATATTCTCCATCAAATTTTTGAATTTTTGAGCTTTCAAAGATCCTCTTCAATGATTTCATCGTATTCCTGGCTTTTCTATGACTTCATGGACCCCAAATTCATTGAAAAGTTCCTTATATTTTTTAAGATATTCAAGACTTGAAATTTTTCCTACAAGCTCCATATATGGGACCCTATTGATGGAGTAAATGCATATACAAGGCCCCGTATATGCAGTCCCCTCGACATGGCATAAAAATACTATATATATGTATGACCGCACTTTCAAATTTTCACATTTTCTCACAAATGCCAAGGGAATTTTCAAATTTTTAAAGCCCATAACTTCCTAACTATTTATCCAAATCACTCTATTCTTCAACACTGCAACTACCATAGGTAAGCTCTTCATTGTGGGGGCCACAAATGTGCCATATTTTATAGAAATTTTTTCGCTATTTTTCTAACCCCACAAAGGGTTAACTAATAAATCAACTATTAAACACTAAATTATAAGAGTTAAACCTTTTTGATAAGCTCCCATGACCTTTACAATAAATAATTAATAAAATAATCAATCTACCATGGTTTAACCTTAACCAACTATAACTAACTAATGAGATAAGGTATTCAAAGATTTAAAGTTACACATTATATCTACTAATCCATAGATGTGTTGTAACTATAGACAACACAAAAAGGTAAACACACATAGGAAGCAAGACCATCTCAACCAAGGGAGAAACAGCCTAGAATGGGAAGTGGCCAATAATAAGCCCAAGAAGGACCACTTACAACCCATGTCATAGGTCCTCTTAGGGAAGAGGTCAAGGTGGAATCTATTCAACAGATTCCAAAACCAGCAGCAACAACAAAACATTCTTGCCAAAATGATGCACTAGCTCAGTAAGAAAATCTTAAGGTGACCTTGATAGAAGCCTACTTAAACCAAATCAAATTGAGGGAGGTCCAAAAAAATGGTGCTCCCAAAGTTAAACTTTGGTCCATTCCTTGAGAAAGCACCAAAAGAATTATGGGACCAACTAAAGACCTCTCCAATGTGGCCAATCATCACTTCCACTAGGGAGTGGTACATTAGAGAGACATTTTTATTCTGGAAAAACAGGTAGGTTAGTTCAATGATCAAAATCAAGGACATCTTAGTGTCCTACTTGGTGCAGGCCATTGCTAAAGTGCTTGGGTTGCGATGGGTGAATCTTGCTGAGATTCCAATGTAGGTGAACCCCAACATCAAGAAAAAATGGGTGTGACGATGCTATGGCGTCAACCATAAGGAGTTTGGCACACTCACACTAGAAGAAAGAATCCACTACAGGATTGTAGCCTTTAATCTAAATTCTAAGTTGAGGCCCATCAAAATCACCACCTTTTCTACCCATGCATGTGGCGCTCTAAGTAGGAGATTCCTTGTCAACGTTCCATAGCTAATCTATCTAGAGATGGAGAAGCGATTTAAAGAAAATAAACATGGAACAAAGGCACTCCCCTTTACATGCCTCATCAAAAAATCCTATCAAGGGGGAGGAATAGTCTGTTATATGAATGATGCTATCAAGCATGCCTTAACTACTAACTGGATGAAAATGATGAAAGACAAAACACCTATAATGATCATTCAAGAAGAGGAGCAGCAACCACCACCTCCACCTGCCACTCAAACAACTATGTTGAACATCGCTACAACAACCCAATGGTTGCATGAGTATTGAGAATGGTTCTTAAGTGACCAAGAGCAACAAGAAAGCATGAGTGGTGGGGACCCATCTATGTACTGACCAATAATGAGTCACATAAATGAGGTGGTCCAAACAATTAGCCTAATGGATAGAGGTGGATCCATTTTCTCAGCCCAAAGAACGTAGTTGTCTACAAGATTGAATCCTAGTGTTAGAGAGGTCATAGTATCTCTTCTAGAATAGCAACCACTTCTAAAAATTTCTGGGAACACCATGACCTTCTTGGTGCACTTGGAGGAAGCCAAGGAGGCAATAGTATTGGTGATGCAACACCAAGGCTAAGAGATAGCAGCAGAGGTGGTTGCTGATGGAATTGCTAAAACACTCAAAGCACCTATAGCATCTATACCAGATGTCACTACACTCAAGGATGTGCAGACATCTGTAGGAACTACAAGAAGTAGAATAAATGTGGCATAGCATGAAGAAATGCTAGACCAATTGGAGGGAACTAGGCAATCACTTTCGGATGTCTTTGATCTTTAGCATAATATTACTGCAACTCAGTCGGAGCTGCTAGAGGTAAGGGGCAAAAACATCATCTTGGAGGGGCAATTCAAAATGGCCAAGGATCTAAATGAACACCTATCTATTGAAGTTGTCAAATTAAGAGCCCAAATTGCCAACCCTACATTTCTCACCTTGGCATTGATGAGAGATGAAGCTCTTGAATAACTTCACACTGAATTGAAATGGGTTGAGGGTGCAATGGAAACAATATTGTTCTACCAATCCTTAGTAGAGGCTACATAGCATAAAATTCAAAACGTCTTAAATTAGACCTGCTAGAAAAATGTACAATTGACCATAGAGTACCATCGCCTACAAAATGTTGATGAGCACAAACAACAATTAACTGACTTCATCCATCAATAGTAGAAGCAACTGGCCAGAGTGAACATAGAGCTAAGGAGATTAATAGCTAAAAATAGAAACCTCTCCACGGAGGAGGCTTGTGCCCTTCACTAGAAGACTACAATAGAGGTAGCTACCTAGAAATTAGAGGCTCTCAAATTTGGAAGAATCAAATATCATTACAGAGATCAGGTTAGTCTACAGAAAGAAGTGAATGAAAAACACATCTAGTTGGTAAAGGCAAAAGTAAATGAAACTCTCCAACAACTCCAGCAAGGAAGAGAATTGTGGTAACCTATCATTGATGGGATAGATGCCTATAATAAGGTAGAAATCTAGAATAAGGAATTTCAAATTGAGGAGATGATAGAATACATGGAGCTCACCAATCTCTAATATGCAGATCTAGCCCACGTTGTTTGCTGGATGGCCATAGTTTGAACTAGACAAGTAGGTGGCCAGCTTATACTTGTTGTACAAGGTCAAGTTCAAGCATCACAAAAATGCCAAACAAAAGCTTGAGGTGGTAAACACATAAATCAAAGTTCTCAAGGGCAAATACATTGATCAAATATCTATCATCAAGAACTTGCCATAAGGATGAATGACTACCAAGAGTTGTAAAATGTAGTAAAGATATTTAATTTTGAATGCAAATAGTTCACTACCTAGTTTATCAACATAAAGGAGTTCTTTCTAGTAATGCCCTATCCATGGGATATCCCCATTCTAGCCGACATTGGTGATGCCGCATGGACTATGAATGATCCTCAAAGTAAGGAGGAGAAGATGAAGGCATTGCTAGATGCCCTTCACCTTCCACTAAAGGTTGCAACCATAGTAGGACAACCACAACCTCCTTAGCCACCACACATGCCCAAAGTTGATGAACATCCTTCAAAACCTCAGGAGCCTCCACCACCTAGAACTATCTGATCTTCTCCACTGCCTTCATGCCATCAAAGGATGTACCGTCCAATTTTTTGTAGTCATGTCATGGTGTTCAATTTTGTGTCATGAACATCATAATTTTTCTAATGTGTTGATTTGTACACCTAGGCACTCAGTTTTGTCAAGTCAGTTTGTTATGTCAGGAGTTAGGCAGTAATTCCATACCTTCCCAATTTTGTAAAGGAACTAGAGAACAATTTTTCATTCAATTGTGGGGGTATCAGGAGCATCAAATGTCAACAACCCCCATTGATGTGGCCTTGTCAATGAGCCCTTGTCGATGGGGTCCCATTTACATGGTGTTGCCCCATTGACAAGGCCATGTCAACATAGCATTTACTACATCTACGAGGCCCCGTCGATGCATCCCAACAACAAAAACTATAAATACAAGCTCACAATTGTGTTTATGCTAACTAGAGTGATCGTTGTAGTGAAGCTCATGCAATTTTTACATTCAAAAGTTAGAATATTTTCCTAAGTGTCCAAAGTAGGAGTCATTAAGTGTATGAATCTTTATTTGAGCATTGTTGTATCTGAGCATGACAGTGTGTGTAGAAACAAAGACAAGCTTCTTGATAAACCTTGTAGCATTCTAGATAGCTCAAATGTTCTATTCATGCATTAAATGTTTTCAGTTATCTATTCAATGTTCTTCAGTAATAAAGCTAATTAACTAATTAAGCAAGATAAGCTAAATAGTGATTAAGTAAACACATAACTATGACCACTTCGAGCATGTGTATGATGTTTGGTAATCCCAGTAGTGCTTAACACTTGGTAACCTAGCAATGTTATATGTGTTTAGGATGTATATAGCAAGTGGGATTGAATACTTATGTTAGGACTAGTTAAACACTAGTTAGCCCATTAGATTAAAGTAGACATTAAATTACTTTATTCTTTATCCTATTTATTTTAAGCACTAAAACCATAAAATATAAAATGATAAAAATCATGTCCCTTAATTACACTTAAACCATACCCTTAATCTTCACAAGTGTAATTAGGAAGACAATGAATAACTATGATGGTAAGGCTCACTTCCTAGAAGACTAGTGTACCGAAAGACATAGAGTTCACGAAATTTGACTTAATTGCACATGAATGCTTCATGATTCATATGGTTGAGCATAGGGTACCTTTAACTACTCATCATTGTACTAATTCCATAACTTACTACTTGTTCCTAGTTCTAGCAATTCATAACATCATCTTTAGGATTGTCATATTTCCAAGTCCTATCTTACTAAGAATATAAGAACTTCATATATTTTGATGATTTTACTCTTTCTAGTAGTGCATCTTCTTTTAATCTATATCCACTTCTCCATCATAAGCTAATAATATACTTACAACTATTGTTTGTAACTTACTATATTGCAAACTTCTATAATTGGACTAGATTCATTGTTCTTGCTTCTTTATACTTAGCTAAGTCACTATCTTAGCTTACTAGACTTTACAACACGCTTTATTTGTAAGTCTTTCTTTCACTAAGCCTTATGAAATACTTCTTCATAAATCTTTATTTATTTTCTTACTTAACTATCATAATCATCTAAATGATTTTCTCTTCTCATTTAAGAAACTTAAGCAAGCTATGTACAATACACATGGATCTTCTCTTCTTCTTTAGGAAACTAGATCTAAGTATTACAAAGATCTATTTCTTGTCTTATGTAATACTTTCTTCTTAACATCAAGTCACTTCTCTAACCTTTTGGTTCTAGTGCTTGGATACTCAATATGACTCCTATGCTTCATAACATCTTCTAGCATTGTTACATGTTCGCTCCTGCGTAACTTTACAAATTATTGTAGTTCATAAACTCTTCTATGTTACAAACATTATTGTGGTTGTTATTCCAATGTTACTTTTTATTTATCTCTACTTCATTATTATTTCTTCATATGTTACGAAGTGAATACTTGTGTTTTTTTATCCTTCGTAAGGAGTTATGACTCTTAAGATAATTGACGAAACCTGATGTGTCAGGCAACTTCATCAATGCATCCCCAATGACAAAGCCTTGTTGACACATACCCATTAATGCATCTTATATGCATCAATGCATATATGTCAATGAAGACATGTTTATCCTTTAACTGACAATGCATCATAGATGCATTGATGCATCCCCGTCGATGCAACTAAATGCATTAACACATATTCATCGATGCAATGCCTACATTTACCTATAAACATGTGAGCACCTACCACATATTTGGCATCATTTGGTCAATAGTATAGCCAAACTCTTGCAATTTTATTTTGTAACCTTAGAAAATAGTCAATGAATGTCCACAATGTAAATTTAAGTCAATTGTATAGAGTCTTATTCAAGTGGCATTGTACCTTGACACATTCCATGAACAACAATAAGATTGAAATTGATTCATATTCATTGTAACACTTTAAGTTAGAATAGATTTACTTTCAATGCAATTTAGTTTTCATGTAATTAGTTAATATTTACATTTCCATGCAGATTAATCAATTGGTGGAATAAGCATGATTAATTTCAAGCATTAACATATATTCTCTTGGTAATCCTAGTAGCATTATTGCTTGGTTCACCCAGTAGTATAACAGTTGGTAATCCTAGTGTGAGTTCAAGATGTGTACAACAAGCTAGGAACAAACACTCATTGTCCTTAGGCTAGCTTAGAATTTATCCTCTTGTTATTAATTATATTAAATAACTAATTTCTATGTTATTATTAAGGTTAAGTTAAAGTTCCAATAACATCATAATCATATGCCTTACTTTGGACTAAATCATACGTCATAAAGCTACCACCAGTCCAAGTGAGATGATAGTAACATTCAATCAATGCTTAACAATATAGATACCACACTAGATCTATCCATGGAATTCAACCAAATTTTAAATGAACACTTGTGATTTGTATGATTGGGCATTGGGGGTACCTGCTACTCATCAATAATCATTGTGATATTTTGTAATTATTGTATCTTAACTTTGAAATATACTCTAATGCTACTAATTCGTACCATGTAGCCCTTGTAAGGATCTATGAAGATCTAGTATGGATCTCCACATTTCCTGTGAGGACCTTCTCATGTTGTTCATAAGCTAGGATCTACACTTCACTCAAATCAGAGAATTCTCATTCATGTATGATTACATCATTTCACATTTTGCTTTTTGTATCGTAGGGTTTTGTTTATATGATCTTCTCATTTTCATTTCATGTAAAATGTGGAACAATTCTCGTAATCATCTGATATTCTATTCTTTTTTCATTTAGTATGTGGGCCAATACTTGTGGTCTATGTTAAGACCTTCTCCTTCTATCATAACTTTTATATTTTTTAAACTAGAATTCTTCCATAGTCATTTTTTACTTTATATCCTTAAATAAAGCTTTTTTCTTGGAATTCATGCTAGAATTTGGTCTAAAATGGAATCATGATTAGGACTTATATTTTGGTACTCATGATTTGGAGTTCCAAGATCAACTACCAAAACATTGAGATAATTTTCCTTTAAATATCATTCTTATATTAATGAATAGTAAACATTCAAGTACTTTTCTTATGCTTCTTATCAAGTTTCATTCAACATGTGATATCAAATTACTATTTTTAAATAAAAATTGTTGATTGATAGATCCTTTCATCTTGCTACTTCAACATTCTTGGCAAATTCTCCTTTATCTAACTTTAATAGCTACAATTACTTTCTTGATGTATGTCCCATCAAGTAGGAAAATGATGCATATTAGTGCCCATGGTTGTAGGTGGTAGCCTATGATTCTTACATATTTTAATTGGTACTTTCTTTTCCTTTTTGTTGTCTTTCTTGACTATATGATAGACATATAGACTCTAGACAAGAATTATCCTTTGTGAACTAACTACTCTTAGGTGGAGCATCTCCTCTTTCCTAAAGATGTCTTTTCAAACCATGGGATCTTATTGTATGAATTTCAACATATTCAAAACTTTAAATTTGCATGTCAAGGTAGGGCAAGGCCATGGAAAAACTATAAATGGACCTCATGGACATCCAGTTGAGTAGAAGAGGAAGAGAAGTGAGGAGAGATTGATATTAAGCTCCATTTGAGCGTTCATTGTTATAAGGCTCCATAGTCATTTTGTGTGTGGATGTGTTGTATTGGATCTTAAGCACTTGTCTATCCTAGGTATTTGCTTCTAGTAGTTGTATTTCACTTTTATTTTCTAGCAAAAATAAAGAGTTTTTCCTTTCTTGGTTCCAAATATACGTGCAAGCTTAAATAATTTAGTTTCAATTTTGGGTTATTGAAGATAGGTCCCCACAATATTGGATGATGTCCTCATTGTCTCTTTCATCCTTAAAACTGAAAATTGTTTTCAAGTTGGTTATACACTTGGGATGGCATTAAGCCCTTATAAAACCAAGTCTTTCTCATAAATCCAAATTGCATTTTTAAGTCTCTCATCATTCCAATACATCAAGTACTCATGCATCTTTTCATTCCTTGTGCTTCTAGCTTCCCTTGCTTGCAACACAACTAGTTTCCTTAATGGCTTGGATGACTATTAATCTTCAAGTGTATATTTAAGGATCTCAATACTATCATCCAATTCAAATGTAAGCACTTTTCCATGGAAATAACTCAAATTTAAAACACTGAACACACAAGAAAATGGAAAATAATTAGGAATATCAAGCTCATAAGCATTATCATTCACTTTGCACCTAATTTGAAATGGATTAATCTTTTTGGATTTGAGCTTGAAGAATATTACATTCTTCAACCTCTCCTTTCCCAAATGAATCCATATATAATCACCAACATTGAGATCACCTTCTTCCTTCCCAAGTTCTTGGTAGTAGCCACTTCCTTTACCTTGTCGTCAAGTTTTATCTTTACTTGCTTATTTAAGTCTTACATGCTTTTCACAAAATTTGAACTAACATAGGCATAATTAGTAAATTTCCTCAAATCATCTATCATCCTAGAATCATGACCATAGTTTACCTCAAATGGAATTTTCCCAATGCTAGAGTAATAAGAATTTTTAAACTAAACTTAGCATGTGACAAAATATTTTTCCATATATTGGGTTGATACTCATAAATACACCTCAAAATTTTGAGCAATGATTTATTTATAGCTTCAATTTGACCATTGGTTTGTGAATGATAGACATTAGAAAAGGATAATTTTATACCCAACAATTTTCATAATTATGGCATCCCATTTCTAAATGTCATGTAAAACATCAAATATACATTATATTAAATATTATATGTAAGAAGATAACATGGTAAACATCAAACATGTAGAGCATTCAACATTAAGCATAAAGAAAATACTAGGGAAATGCAAAAGGAAAAATAAATGAATGCTCTATTAATGTGGAATAATGTATGTGGATCATACTCTAAGTGTACCTTGGGGTTATCTTCCTTTAACATCTATCCCTTAGAGGCTATTCAGCACTGCCATCATGGTTAGGCCTATCACCAACCTGAAAGAATGACCAATCCTCTTCTTATCCTTCACCTGACACCTATTACTCTCCTTTACTAACTCTTCAACTCCATGTTGATACAACCTCTAATGTCCAAGTATAAATACCTTAGGCCAAACCCCTAAAGGTCATCTCAAGAGACATGTCTATTATTACAACACATCCTTTTAGATCTTAATTACAACTTTTCCATTCAAGTCTTGTTACAATAAACACAATGTTAGTTATAAAGAGACACTATCTTTACTATGCAATAATACCATTCAAGAATGAGGATGTGATAATAATGGCCTCTAAAATGACTCATAAATTTAACATCTCTATCACTTACAATATTCAATGGGAGATTATGTAATCTTATAATATGTTGGAAATACAAGTGAGCAACATGAGATGCATCATGCATCATACTTCTCTTACAAGGAATAAAATGGGTCATTTTAGTGAATCTATCAACAACAACAAAAATAGAATCATGACCACCTTGTGTCTTGGAAATCCCATATATAAAATCTATAGAGTTACATTTTCATGGAGCATTAAGAATTGGCAAAGGAAAATAAAGTCTAGCAAAACCCTTATCTTTCCTGAATTTTTGGCAAATAAGAGACTCTCTAACAAATTTATTTATACCATTTCTCATACTTTTCCAATAGCAGTTCTTCCTCACAAGCTAATAGCTCTTTGTCTTACTCATGTATCCAGCCATATTAGAATTATGCTTTTCATCCAAAATTCTTAACCTAAAACATAATTTTGCATACATGCCTTACCATTCTTAAAGAGGATTTCCTACTATAAATGATAGTCTCTCCACCTATTCCTTCTACAAATCAATGGAGCATTAAGGTGTTTCCAAACCTCTCCAAAATAGAGTACAAAGAAGTCAAGCTTTCAAATCCTTATACTTAAGCACGTGAGTGATTTACAATATAATTTCTTGAAAAAGTATTTGCCACTATATTATTTCTTCTACTTCTATGTTTTAGCACAACGTGGAATTCTTGGAGTTTCTCGACCCATTTCATATGTTTAGCACTCAACTTCTTTTGTAAATTCAAGAATTTCAATTCCTTGTGATTAGTCAATAATAAAAATTCACTTCCCAACAAATAATGCCTTCAATTTTTTATGACCTAAAGTATAGTGTACAACTCTTTTTCATAGACACTATATTTTTTCCTTGATTCATTTAATTTTTTCAAGAAAAACACATTGGGATTACCTTATTGGAATAGCAACCATCCAATTGTAAGTTCACTTGCATCCACCTCTACTTCAAAAAGTTAAAAATTTTTGGAATAGCCAACACTAAAGCATTGCCAAGTTCTGCTTTTAAAGCTTGGTTTAATGTTTCCTTCTCTTCATCCCATATAAAATCTGAATTCTTCTTCAAACAAGCAAGCATAGACCATGAAATAAAGTTAAAATCTTGACTAGACCATCTATAAAAACTAGCCAAACCAAGAAAAGATTTTACCTCCCCCACAAATTTAGGTAGAGGTCACTCCTTGATTACCTTGATCTTGCTTGGCTTCATTTTGACTTGGTTTTGACAACAACATGACTTAAGTAGAAAATTTCCTTCTATACTTTCTTAGAATTGATTACTAATTTGGCTTCATGTAACTTTGATCACACTAATCTTAAGTGTAGTGCATGTTCCTCCTCATTAGAATTGCAGACAATGATATCATCAAAGAAAATAATAAAATATTTCAAAATAAGATCCCTTAAAACTTTATGCATAAGTCTCATGAATTTTGTTGGAGCATTAGTTAGTCCAAAAGACATGACTAACCATTCATACAAACCATCTAGTGTCTTAAAGGCTATTTTGCATTTATCTCCTGGTCTAATACGAATTTGCTGATAGCCACTATTTAAATTAATCTTGAAGAAAATTTCAGCATTGGCAAGGACAAGAATGTCATCCATTCTAAGGATAAGAAACCTATACTTGATAGTGATCCTATTGATAGCCCTTGAATCTATGCACATTCTCATCTCATCTATATCTTTCTATGGAATAAGTATAGCTAGAATGGCATTAGGAGAAATGGATTCCTTATTGAATCCATTAGAGAGTTATTCAATTGCTTGTGAAATTTTGAATATACCAAGCCTTGAATTTTGATTTTCAATTTTGAATTTAACATTATAAAATTTTTAAATTTTATAAAAGCACATATTATAAAAAAATTTCAATTGTAATATCTTCCAAACCAAAAATTCAATCAAGAAAAAATTTATACCCTTGAAGTCATCTTGTTGAGTACTATGCATTAGACATGGTTTTAGAGTCCAAAAGCTAACTTGAATTTTAATGGTTTTAAAAGACTAAAACTATCCTATTTTGCTAAATTGGGTCTTAAAATGTTGATGCATAAGGTAACATAGTGATCAGGTTAATTTTTGTTGGAGATCCAAGGTTGGAAGAAAGGGATTCATGAATCCCTTAATGTGGCAATGGACAAATAATATTCGCTTCAACATAGGTGCCCAAGCCATGAATTTTCCCAAAGAGAGCAACTTAGACATATTATCAATGGGTTCAGGAATAAAACAAGGCAAACCCTTGGGGTCTATGCCCAAGAAATACTATCAGAAATGACCATCCATTGGATTTAAAGACTAATTGACCAAGTGGAAAAAGAAGAAGGTGAGTTGAAAAAGAGATAATTAGCTAAGTATAATAGAGATCCATCAATCTAAAAAAGAGATGTACAAATATGTGACAAGCAAGAGGAAGAAACCTTGGAGGAGGTGATACAAAAAATGACTCTACCAATTAAAAAGTTTGTTCATGACATAGCCACCAAGGTAGAAAAGATGTGGGATTAAGTGGATGAAAAATTTGCGACATCATTGAAAACTATGGAAGAAAGAAATGAGCAAGCCTTTGGCAAAGGAAAGGAGAAAAAGAATAAAAGAGACTATAGTTGAAAAGGAAAAGTGGATTCAGTGGTAGAATGTTTTGATATAATCTCAAATAATGAGGAAGGGCATACTATGTGTTAGTATGAACATCCTAAGGGGTGTTGTCCAGTAATGGCACATTTGTAAGAAATAGGAACATATGCACTTATTCCAAGATTCATCAAGAAGCAAATGCCAAAATGGTTACCTTACCCTCAAGGTAACTACTGATAAACTTTCCAACCAACCTACTATCCCAGTGGAGCTTACCCATAGCCACAAGAGCAATATCATCAACAGTGGTAGCAACCACAATCATGGGCAATGCCCCCACTGATGCAGTAGTACCCATACTGATAACTAGACCCTTATGGATACTATGTGTAGCATCTAATACCTACAAGATACATAGCAGTTCATGCTTCACAATATTATCCACTTGAGTATTATATACCTACCACTGAAAGGATGGATTCCAATTCATGTGTACACCAAACAATGGTTGGTCCATTAAGTCAACCTTCCAACCCTCTACCACCTGTGCCACCACATACAATGCAAGGAGAATTACTGTCACAACCTCAATAGAGAAGTGCTACAAGGGCAATGAACATACAAAAAGAGGATCATACCAAGAACACTAAAGGAAAATTGAGGAAGTGTCCTTTCTTAAATACAAGTCTAGAAAAATTTGGGAGAGCAAGGACTTCATTAAATCATGTTCTTTATATAAAGAATCTTCCTCCAACCACCTTGCTTCTCCAATAATAAAATCAAAAGATTATGACTATCATGCTAACTAAAATAGTATCAAACTACATAAAGGTAGAGACACTCCCTAGGAAAAGAATAGTTTTGGGAATTCCTTTAATTTATTGACGAATCACTAGAAATTCACCATGTAAGGCTCTACTAGACTTAGGTTCAAAAGTAAATTTGATATCTCAAGAAACATACAAGGCATGAAACCTACCACCCTTAAAGAATTGTAACATAAGGTTAGAGCTTGTAGATTAATCTATCACCATTCCTTTGAAATAGATAGAATATGTGGTGACCACTCTCAATGGGTGGTCATATCCATCAGATTTTTTAGTGATCAATGTGAAGAATGATAACAAGGAATTTCCTATAGTTATGGGAAGAGCATGGCTTAGCACAATAAATGCTAAGTTAGAGATGAGAGATTTATCCATGGAAATATCTAAGGAAGATGAGCAAGGAGCCATATATATGCAAATAATTCCATGCATTACTGATGATAACAAAGGATGCAATTTTGGACCAAAACTTTAGAACGTCAACATAGTCCTTACACTAGCCCATAAGAAATGTGAGAAACAAGTGTGTGAACAAAAAGGAACATGGGCCACTAAACCAAAAGACATCCAATGGCTAAAAACTAGGAACATAAAACCACCCAAAACATGCATGGAAACATTTGACCCACTTGTTAACTACTATCCTAAGAAAATGATCCAACCTAAGAACTTACAAAAGGATATCCTAAACCATGATCTTACACCAACAAGCAAAAAACATAAAGACTTAGTATTTGAAATTAAGAATAAACTAGAAAATATAGTTGAACCTTCTAAAATCTAAAGACCATTTAGTCCAACATAATATATATCTCCATAAGATCAAAACTTGATTATCATCAATATTACATGGGATAATAACTAAAAAACTAAATCACTAAGGATGCTAAATTTAAAACCTAGAGTGTATGATCCAGGGGATCTAGGGTCCATTTTTTGAACACTCACCCATGAGTTTAGTAATGGGGGAGATACCTTATCTTAATTTAGAAATTAATAAGTGCATTTCAAATTTTTTGGCTTACACTTTTTTGTTATACTTTTCAAATTTCTTATCAATTTTTCATATTCTTTGATATCTTTTCATTCTTTTAAATGTTTTCATTTCTTAATAATTTGCTATTCTTTGATATTTTTCAATTCCTTATATTTTTCTATAATTCTCACTACCTATTTTTTTTATTTTTTTTTCAATAAAACACATCAAATAAAGAAACATGTAGTTCTAATAAGGTGATGATTACTCTATGTTATCAAATCATAAAGGACTAATTACCTATATAGTGTGATCATGACATCCATCCACCCATTTCAATAATAAGAGGTTCTTACCATGGCCATAAGGATATTTTTCTCATAAAAAAACTAAAAATAAACCTATGATCATTATGCCTATGCAAAAAAATGAAGAACCAAGTGGAATGATAAGGATGTGATATCAAAGGAACTTGTGGATTCTCTTGGATTACTATTGTGAGTTCCATCCTATTTCTAAGGATATATGATATCCTTGTAGAACTAATGAAAAATAGGAGTAAGAGTACAATAAGTGCTACCTTACCATGTCACTAGAAAGACATGTTACCCATGCCTAAAGATAGTCCTTTGGTAAAGTTGACATAGTTAAAATAAAAAAACCATGCACAAAATAAATTTCTGGGGATTCCACTGGAAAGACATGTTACCCATGCCTAAAGGTAGGTGGCTTCTTAGGAATCTCAAAAATAAAAAGTGCAATTAATAAACTCCTTCCTTGAACAACATGCCAAGTGGTAATACTCCTTGTAATAGTCTTAGTCTTATGGTTGAGAACCCCAGAGATGCAACAATGCAATGTCATTGGAAACTGGTTTGGACTTGGTTTGAATCTTAGAAAAAAATACTAATGATTACCTTAACCATAGATCACACCCAAGGATTCATTATGCCTATGGTAAGACACCTCACATATCAAGTTTTAGCAATCCCTTCTATAGTCCATCTCACTTCATTGTATATTTAATCATGACTTTATGGCTTTGTATAATATAGCATCAGTTAACCAATCCAGCAGTGCTAACATGTGTGTTTTGCTACATAGGTATGTCTTACATTCAACTCCTTAAGTGCCTAAGGACACTTTTAGATATGGCCATTCAAGGGCACTAAGGATTGGAGCCTACTTTGGGAAGGACCCACTTGTATAACTCTTACATTTCATACTTGGCAAGAAATTCCACATCATCTTATGCCTTCTAAAAATAATTAACATCTATTAAATACTTCCCATATCATCTAGTAATTTATTCATACATCCAAAATTCTTAACCCATCTCCTATCTATTCAATAAACTTTCATGCCCCAGATTTCTTCGTTATGAACTTTGAATGCCAAATTCTGGAAAACTGTGCATCAGTAATGGCCCAAGACCCTTAGACAAGCTTCACATCTTTCAAACATTTCATTTGACTCATTTTTTCCCAAAAACTTCAATGAAAAATTTGACAATTTTCATAGTGACATCTTAGCTATGATGTCATAGCCCCTGCGATGTCATGCGTATAAAAATAGTATATATATGCCTCGGAGTTAGTGAAATTTTTCATCCCTCTCATTTGTAGCAATAGAATTTTTTGTAGTTTTTCCTCAAAGCTCTTACACACTAACTTCCCAATGCCATAACTTCATCTTCACAACTCCAATTTTTGAAATTCTTGAACATTGTTGATCCCAAAGTGCTCAACTTAGTCATGGGGGAGTACACTATGCTGACATCAGGAAGTTTTAGCCAAAATTCATCTAACACCCTAAAGATGGTACAAGGGTAAGTATAAGGAAACAATAAAGATATCATTATGAACTAATCAAACATAGGTCATTCTAACCATTTTGAGGCACCATAAGCAAAGAAATAACAACTGTAGAAAGGTCATGGCGATTAGGAATATAACACCTAAGGGGTTTCACTTTTGAAAATTTTCTAACTTTGCAATCATAATAAGATAAGGACTTGATCTAACCAAGGGTATGAAAAAGATAAAGAACTAATTTAGACACTTTAATAATTTAAACCCCTTGTTGATTGTAAATGGCCCCGAAGAGACCAATAGCTGGAGGACCTTTCCAACATGGGAGTGAAAGACCAAGAGGCCATGGCAAAAGCTAAGTAGGGGAACAAACCCCACAAGCTGAGCACATAGAATAGGAGGCCAAATCATTTAGCATTCATCAAAAAACTTCTATTACCAAGCATTCTACACAAGGAGAGGTAGAAGTTCCACCAATGCTCAAATAAGGGAAATGCCTCACATTATCCCCTAAATGCCTCCAAGCAATCTAAGAAAAATCTATCATGTTCATGGTCATCATGGAGCTAAAGTTTGGTCCTTTCATGGAGTTTTCCCCAAAATATGTATAGAAGCAACTCCAAGCATATCCCTTATGGCCTACATTATCTAATAGTGGACAATGATATCTAGGAGAAACATATCAATTTTGGTAGAACAAATAGGCTAATGCTACCATTAAAATTGAAGGAATATGTATGCCATACTTAGTAGAGGTAATCACCAAGGCCCTTAACATCCCAAATAAAGGGGCAAATGTGGCACAAATTTCTACTAGATCAGAAACCAATGCCAAGAAGTTGTGGTTGCAAAGGGCATATGGCAAAGATGATAAAGACTACAGCAAGCTCTCAGTAGAAGAGAAAATATACTTCAAGATTAGAACTTATGAATTATGTTCAACAAAAGGGCTTAATAGAATATCCACATATGTAGTCAAAGAAAGCAATATTTTGATGAAAAAATTTAATGCCAATATTTCCCATCTATTCTTCCTTGAATCCAAAGGTGGTTCAAAGAGAAGAAGGTAAGGAAGCCAACACTTCCATTCCCTTGCCTCATCAAGAAGTTATGCAAGCAAGCTGCAATCCTGGGATACACCAATGATGTCCCTACACATAAATGTTTAAGCTAATTCCACCAAATAAAGATCAACTGGAAAAGCTAGCAGGCACTAAGGGTGTTGTAGGTTCCACACCTACCAGTAACATTCCCTCTATCAATCAGTAGTAGCAGGTAAGGCCTAGCAGCTAGCCAAAAGCTAAACAGTAGTAGCAACAGTATTAGCAACAACAAGAAGTATCATCACCAACACAAGATTACAAACCATGCATGAGCCACCTACAAAAAATTGTAGAGATAATAAGCTAGAGAACAAGGGAAGGAAAAAATTTGTATAAAGTAAGGAGAGCTCTGTAAGGCCCACAATCTCTACAAATCCAACTAGCGGGCAAGTTCATTACAAGCAAGAGGAGAGGAAGATTGGACACAATAGATATCTGGGAATGCTGCATCATTTCAAATAATGCTCGAAACTTGTGAAGGTGCCACTATTGTGATCATGCAACACCAAGATGCAACAAGAGCCAAAAAGGTCATCACTGACCACATAAAATAATTATTTAATGTACTTGTTATGCCACAGAGGTCATCATGCTTAAATGCTTGCCAAAACCTCAATGATCCCTATGGAGCATGAAGATATTTTGGAAAAACTACTACAAATGGGCCAAGTAATGCAAAATCTTATTGATATCCCAAGCGATATCACTATGGTCCTATCTAATCTAATAGCCACAAAAGGAAAGTTGGTCATGGCTAAAACCAGAGCTGAAGATGCAAAAAATGAAGTGTAGTAGTTACAAGTAGAGTTGGAAAATCTAAGAGCTAAAAGGAGAGACCCTACATAATTAGTGGTACTTGACCAACTAAAATAATTTAGAATTGACCATGTGAGGTAACTACTTATCCACAACATGCATATGAAAAGGGAGAAGGAGAAAGTAGTGTGCGATGCATCAGTGGCAGAGGCTTAGATGTATGCACACGCCAAAGCACTCACCACCTTACAAGAGAAAAATAAATGATTAGTTACTAATAATGCTCAGTTGACCAACATTGAAAAGTAGAAAAATATTCTCACAGAAAACATTCAACAACTCAAAGAACAACTAGTCTAGGTTAATCAAGACATGAGTTGCTTGACCTAAGAGAATAGAACCTTATCAATGAAAGAAGTCTACGTCATCCATCAAAAGTCAACAATTGAAATAAGTGCATGGCAAAATGAGGCCAAGAAGCACGAACAACTCAAGAAGCATTTTAGAGACTAGGTGGGCATGTATAAACAGATAAATGAAAAAGAAATCTAGATGGAAAAATCCAAAATCAATTTCCTTTATGCGCAAAATCAAGATTGGCAACTCATCTTGGATAGTTTAGCCCATGTTTTCCAAGAAGAAGTGAAGAACAAAGACTTGTGGATTGAAGACCTTATAGAATGCATGGGGTTAGCAAATATTTGATATGATAACTTGGCCATGTTAATAGTAGGCAAGCCCTGAAATGAGTTAGAATAGCAGGTTATCAATTGTATATGTAATGTATGAGAAAAAGTTTGTAGATAAGTAGGACGCACTACAGAACCTACATGTGGCAAACTTAGAGCTATAAATTGTCAAGGCCAACTACCACAAGTAGAAAGATGTAGCAACAAACCTAGCACATCACATATTAGATTATCAAGAACTTAAAAAGATAGCTAGAGCACTTGAAAAAGAAGAAAAGTAATTTGTAGCCTAGTATGTTAAAGTAAATAAGATGTTTTCACTACTACCATGCCCATGGGATGTACCTACTTCATCCAACATTGCAAAACAAGCATGCACAGTACATGATCCAAGAATAGAGGAGGAAAAAATTTAGCTGCTCCTCAACTGCTACCAATTCCAAAAATTTGATAATAAAGAGAAGAAGTCAATGGAAGAGCCTCCACCACCTAGAACATGAACTACATCACGCTACTTCAAATTTTGTTTTTTTTTCTAGTTTTTTCATGTAACTATGTCATTTTGTGAAAAAAAACACACCACTATGACATTCTAAGTAATGTAAATAGTTAGAAAGTCATGTCAAGTCAAATCTACCTCCCAATTTTGTAAGGGACTCTATCCTCATTTTGTTTTAACTTAAAAACAAGTTTCCAGACAGTTGTAGGGGTATGATAAAGTCAATTTCTGTTGCACTATGATATCATATCTACAATATTGTAGCAATGATGTTGTAACCCATGCTATGTCATCATTGATGTGATGCCTCGAGATATGTGCAATCCTATAAATACTAATAGTTGGGCACATAATCTATAACTTTTCCATTCAACCTTTAGAAAAATTCTTGCAATTTGTTTTCTTAGTTAGCAATAGAGTAAATGCCTACAGTGTGATGTTTAGCAGTTCTATGGAATCTTTATTCAAGTGAAACATACTTAGGAACAATTCATGACTAAGAAAAATCGAGACTACTTCTCATCATTGCAGCATCCACTTAGTTTACTATTTTAGTTAGATTAATTTTCATGTTTATTTAGTTAACTCTTTGCATTCTCCAAGCACTTTACCTTCCTTTGTTCATTATTAAAGTGGAATGAATACACCTAATTTTGAGCATTAAGTATAATCATTTGGTAATCCCAGTAGTGTTATTGCTTGGTTCGCCCAAAAGCATAAAGCTTGATAACCCAATAACGGTTACATGAGCCCAAGGCATGTACAATAAACTAGGACCAAATGCTCATCATTATAGGCTAGAATAGATTTACATTCTTTTAATACTTAGACTTAGCATTTCACTTCATTTTTGCTATGTTCACGCTTAAGAGTAAAATTATCCTAACAACATCACTTAACATACACCTCATTGCAAGTTAAACCATACACTTAGACTTCACTAACTCAAAGTGGAAAGACAGTGATTGCAAACTCAATATCAATTACTAGCATAATAAAATTTTCCATCCACGAATTACAATTTGGTCACATGCTAACACTAGTGACTTATATGGCAGAGTGTTGGGATTGCTCCACCACTCATCACATTGGAACTTCTAAGTCAATTAAGATTGATTACAAATGATAAGTAGACTTGGCAAATGAAATAAGAACTATAAAGCTTAGGTTTCTTAGCACTAAGGAGAATATTAACAAGGTAAAACATCATGACATTATCTAAAGAGTGTGAATTCCCTATTAAACCCTTGGTAAGTGATGAGTGACGAGGTACCCCTATGCCCAACCATAAGAATCACAAGCGTTCACACATGATCCTATCGAATTCCATGGATGGGACTAGTTGTGCATCTAGATTGTTATGCCTTGATCACAGTTCACTAGCTTCCCACTTGGACTAGTAGTAGCTTTGTCATGTATGATTTAGTTCAGAGTGAGGCATATGATTCTTGATGTTGTTCAGCCCTAAGCTATTCCTAATGATAATAAAGAAAGTAATTGTTTAATCTAATTAAAAATGGAAAGTAAAGTATAAAGTAGCTTATGTACGATAAGTATCCATTTCTAAGCTTTTGTACATGCCTTGGACTTCACATAACTACCACTGGGATTACCAAGGGTACCATTACTAGGTGTACCAAATGATACACTACTAGGTTACCAAGTAATTACACTTAAGCACTCACAATTAGTCATACTCATTCCACTTAATGACAGGAATAATAAAGAGTAATAAATGATAACATTAACTAGGGAAAATAGTAATTAAAAGCAATAATAAAGCTAAGTGGATGCTACAATGATGGAAGTAATCTTTATCTTTATTGCCGAATATGTAACGTCTCCAAGTACATCACACTCGAATAAGGATGTCGTACAATCACTTAACATCACACTGTAGGCATGCACTAGAAAATAAACAAAACTCGAAATTTATCAGAATCTATAAATCTATCTATCTCTATATCTCTATATATATCCCTACTATGCATCCAAGTGGGGTATTAATAGGCTAGCACAAAAGGGACGATATCAAATCCCCAACATCAGAGGTTGTGTCCCAATATCAGATACCTGACATCATAGCCCCAATATTGAATACCCAATATCATTGATTTGCTTTGCAAAACATAACTCATCATACCCCCATGACTAAATGAAAACTTGTCCTTCAGTTAAACAAAAAGGAGAAACAATTACTTCACAAAATATTGGAAAGGTATGGGATTATTAACTAACTTAAATAAGCACACAACTTGACTCTTTCATGCCACAATGGTATTTTACATCAAATGGACAGATCATGACAAAACAACAAAATTGGGAAAGTTCATGTAGTTTTCGAAGATGGTGGCACTTCCATGGGCTACTTCCCCTTATCATCAAGCTTTTGGAATTTATAGCAATTCAAGAGTACCTGCAACTTCTCCTCCTTTGTTCTTAGATCATGTACCATCTAGGTTGATGAGTCAATATGTGCTGGAACTAGTACATCCCATGGACATGGTAGCTTTGGGAACATTTGATTTGCTTTCACGTACCATGCTATGAACTATTTTTGTTCCCTCTCAAAAGCTCTAGACTTTTCTTTTTAGTTCATGATGATTTTTTAATCTTTTAACCAGGTTTGAGGCTACCTCTCTTTGCCTGTCATAGTGAGCCTTAATTATTTCTAGTTCTAAGTTTGCCATGTGGAGTTTTTGTATAGCATTTTTCCTATCTGCAAACTCTTTTTTATACAAGGCATAAGTGGCTGCTACTTTTTGTTCCAACTCATTTTTGGGCTAACCTATTGTTAACATGGTAATGTTGGCAAAATGAACGTTAGCCAATGCCATGTACTCTTTCAAATCTTCAATCTATAGGTCCTTGTTCTTCACTTTTTCTTGGCAAACCATAGCATAGTTATCCAAGATGGGCTACCAATTAGGATTTTTCACTAACATTCCAATATGGGAAGTGTCAGCTTCCCTGCCTTTATTTCCTTGAACCACCTTTGAATTTCCATGAAGTACAATTAGGCAAGATTGGCATTGTATTTTCCCATCAAGATTGCACTTCCTCTAGTCACATAAGTTGATATTCTATTGAGCCCTTTAGTTGGGAAGAGGTTGTATGTGTTGATTTTGAAATAGATCCTCTCTTCCAAATTCAACACATTGTATATCTTATTTTACTTGTTGTATGCCCACTTTAGCAATAGTTTCCTAGTTTCTGCATCAAACCTTATGAACATATGCACTACCTTGGCCCCCACATTAGGTATGTTCAAAGCCTCTGCAATGGCCTTGACTAAAAAAGAGACAAAGACTCCACCAATATTGACAATGGTACCTTCTTCCTTATTATATCAAAATTGGAATGTCTTACCAATGTACCATTCCCGACTTTTAGAGAGGATATGCCATAGAGGTAACACTAAAAGCTGAGTTCTAATTGCCTCAAGGACAAATGTCGTGAATGGCCCGAAGTTCATTTCCACAATGACTATGGTCAATATGGATCCCTCTGGATGGCTTGGAGGCATTCTTGAGACAACATGAGGCATTGTCCTTGTATTGGAGCTTGTGGTTCTACATTCCCTTAGACCGACTACCTTGTAGTAGGAGCCTCTTGATGAATGCTAAACAACTGGGCCTCTTGTTATTCATGCTTGACTTGTGGGCCTTGTTCTCCTAATCAGCCTCTGCCATCTCTCAGGTTTTTTCTGGCATCTTGCGAAGGTCCTTTTTGTCTGCCTCTTTTTGAGGCCATCTGCAATCAATCAAGGAATTAGTATTACTAAGGCATTTTTCATTTATCCTGAATAGGTTTATACCTTACCCATGACCTTAGTTCCATTAAGTGCTTAACTCATGTGATTGCAAAGACAAAAAATTTCAAAAAAATTCCCAAAAGTGTTAACTTCTTTTATGACCCTTCATAATTAGCTTTTTTCCTTTATTTATGGCTTATAATAACAATTATGATCCTTTGGATGAGAGAATTTGAGGTTCTAGCATTCATACGACTAATTGTTCATTAGAATACTTAAGGTTTTTAACATTCTTACCCTTATAATACCTTTTGGGTGATAGAAAATTTTGAAACATTGGCATAATTTTTTCATACAAGCAGCCTCCCCCAACTATATTGAAAACTCTGGGATCAAATAGGTTCAAAATCCATGAAAATTGGAGCAATATGAAGCAAGATATCGTCTGTGGGAGTTGGTTGTGTAGAGCTCTTAGTTGAGAGAGAAAAATGCAAAAACTCCCCTGGCATCAATTGATGATGATGAATTTTTTGAGCATTGCAAGCATCCTATTTATAGGATTTTATGGAACTGATATCAAGTGTCCAATGTTGACTTCCACCCGATATCGAGTAGTCAATATCGAGGTTCTTGAAATTTCATATCATGAGGACATTCAACATGGAAAATGAAGCTCTGTGACTATTTGAAAGGTTTCATGTAAAATCCAAAGTTCTAGGGTAAGTAAGAATTCATATTTAGACACCGAGAGTTAGAAAATGGAATCGCATGCATTAAAAGCTTTAAAAGATGTAAGAAAAGGGGCATTGAATGCATGGTATAAAATGGATTGACTATAAGGGAAGGTTTTGAGTTTATCTTTTATACTTTTGGAAGGTTCAAGATGGTGTGATTGTGGCAGACAAGTATAAGTTACAATAGTTATACACGTGGATCCTCCCCAAAGCAAGTTCCTACCCTTAATGCCCTTGTATAACCACACCTAAAAGTGTTCGTAGACACCAAAGGAGTTGAATGCAATGCATACCTATTGAAAAAAACACAAATATTGAAACCACCAATTTGAAAAAATAACTCTGTGTTACACAAAATCACAAGTTATGATCATACGAACAGTGAGATGAGATGGATTTTAGAAAGGATTGCAGAAATGGGAACTTGAGGTGCCTCACCATAGGCATAATAAATCTTTGTCTGTTATTAATAGTTAAGTAATCATTAGCCCTTCTTTCCAAGATTCAAATCAAGTCCAAACCATGTTCTAGTGACATCACATTATTTTATCTCTTAGATTGACAACTATAATACTATCACCATTACAAGGACTAGCATCACTTGGCATTTTTATCAAGGGACGGGTTTATTCATGGCACTTCTTTTTTTTTTTTTTGAATTCTGAGAAGCTACCAACCTTCAGGCATGGGTAACATGTCTTTCTAGTGAGACCCTTAGAAATTTATTCAATGCCTTTTTATTTTACTCTTATTTGTGTTAACCTTATCATAGGACTACCTTCAAGCATGGGTAACATGTCTTTCTAATGACATGGTAAGGCAACACTTATTTTACTCTTACTCCCATTTTTTGTTAGATCTACAAGGATATAATTACAACTTTGGCAACATGATAGAACATATAGAAGTGGTCAAAGAGATCCACAAATCCCCTTGATGTCACACCCTTCACATTCCCACTTGGTTCTTCACTTTTTTGTCCAAGCACAATGATTACAAATTTATTCTTAGTTTAATGACGAAAAGAATATCATTATGACCATGGTAAGAACCTCTCATTAATGGAATGGATGGATGGATGACATGGTTTCACTATCCAAATAATCAATCCCTTGTGACTTAACAACATAGAGAGAACCTCACCTCAATGGGCTACATGATGTCATTTTATTCACAAACAAGATTACTAAAAAAGGGAATGAAAACAAAATGTGGAAAAAGTTGAAAAGGATAGGAAAAATTTGTATCAAGAAATGAAAAAATGAAAAAAAATTCTAAAACAAAAAGATGAAAAACATCTATTAATTCTAAATGTTAGGATGTGGCATTTCCCCCATGACTAAGTGTTTGACCATGATAAGAATTAATAAGTGGATAGGCAAGATCCATGCATTTTTGAAATAGTGTTACACTTTCATTTTCAAGCCACTGGGTGTCTTCTAATTTAGTGGTGGTTACATAGACAGGTTGTTGCTCATACACTTGGTTTTTAAATATATGATGGATCAGAGTATGAGTTGTGTGAACTTTGCGAATGTTTGGCCCACAACTGTATGGATTCGTTTGTTTCTCCACAGTGCTAGATTCATTACTTTTGTTAGGTGTTGGAGTAATAATGCATGTTAGCCTTTGTGTAGGATCGGAGGACATTGGTTGTGAAAGGAAGGGTGTTGCACTTGATTAGCATTGTGCTAGTTTGGATGAGTTAGTAAGTTCACGAGTGTTGTGCTTACACATGGGAGCTGTCCTAAAGAAAAGACATTTCTGAGATTGTGGCAGGGACCTACTAGCATTATCATGTTTATGCACATTCGCAGCACAAGTGACATTCTTTCATTGATGTTGTGGCATTGAACCTTCTTGTGTTGTTGGCTATGGCATGTGATGAAGTGAAGTATGAGAATATTGAGGATATGATGAAGGGTAAGAGGTGTAAGGTGGTGATCCTTGAAGAGATGTCTCAGGTCAATGATACTCAAGTGAGTGGTAGTAGCGATCTGAAGTAAAGGATGTAGAACTAGTTGGGGAAATAGGTTGTTGAACATAGTATCCATACAGGTTCAGCTAGCAGTAAGGGTAGGGTTGGTTTGATGATGGCCTCCCCTACAATTGTGGGTTTCACCACAACGATTGATGATAGTGTTGAAGCTGGTAAGAAGTCCCACTAGGATAGTACGATTGGTTGTAGGGCTATCTATAATTACCTTGTGAGAAAGGTAATTTGCTAAGAATTTGCTTTTATACAAACTTGGAATTTAATGCAAAAGCCCAATACTCATATAGATGTAACATGACTAGGCAATAACCCTTCAGATGATCATATATGCAGATGTCACATTCAACATCCTTTTCGATGGTTGAGTCTATAGCCTCTTCTTCTATAGCCATTTTCCCCTTTTGTCGATAAGTATTCCTAGCTATTTCTTGGTTCTTTTTCCTCCTTTTGCTATGATCACTTGATTCATTTTGTGTTACTCTCTCCTCTACAATTTCTCCAAAAGTTGTAACTTTCTCATTTATCCATTCCAATATCTTGTCTAACCTCGCTTCTAGTTCATTGATAGACTTTTGTATTGACAAGGTTTGTTGCAAAATCAACTGATCAAGAGTTGTCTCTTTTTCCTTATCATAGATGTGGACCTTCTTCTTTTGAAGAGTTGGGTCCCAATGAGATTTCCCAACATTCTCCCATTTACATAGCTCTCCTTCTTCTTTTGCCACATGTTCGATTAGCTCTTGGATCTAATGGGTTCGTAGCCCACATAATTGACCTTGAGCATACAACCCAAGGATCTCTCTCATTTGACTATGAAGTCGATCTATGATGTGGAAAAGTTGCTCTTCTTGAAAGAAACCATGGCCTGGGCATCTATTCAGTAGAGAATAGTATCTATCTAGGGCCATATCCAAGGGTTCATATTGTTCTTGCTCCATTCTTGGATTTGTTTCCTTAGGTTGGACACCCTCGCATAGGTTTGGTATTTTTCATTAAAAAGTTCTAGCATTGTGAACCACCAATGGATTGAATTTGGTTTCAACAATCTATACCACACTTTGGCTTTATCTATTAGTGTCCTAGGAAAGAGCTTAACCTTTCGTCATCCACTTTCAATGTTGTGTAAGACATAGGCATCATGGAAGGCTTGTAAATGATGTTGTGGATCAGAATCACAGCCTCCTACAAATTTAGGAATATTATTCATATCAAGTCTTTTTATGTAACATTCCCTACGATGCTTGTGGGGTATCTTAACTGCCTCTATGATATGCAGCATGCTCTTAGTGGCCAACAAGGGTTCATCATCATCAGACATGTCGTGATGAAAATTTCTATTTCTATTCATTTAATTGTGAAAATTTTGTCTATGTTCATTTTGATGTCTTTGATTTTTCCCATGGTTTTGATTTCTATTTTTATTTTGACCCCATAGTGGAGCTTTGTCTCTATACCTACGTTCATCTTTGTCAGAACTAGATGTTGAAGAGGAAGAGGAAGATGAGGGATTGGGAAGATTGCCATGGCTTTTATGATGTTCCCCATGGTTCCTTGATTTATCTTTTCTAGGTTTTGAGGAGGTCCTAGGCCTTGAGGCCTCCCCTAATCTAGGACTTACTTCATATTCTCTAGGATTGTTTACCTTAGGTGAATGTAGTCCTTGAGTGTAGTCAAGGTGGTCATGAACATATGAAACCCCTACATGAGGTTGGTCACTACAATTTTTTTTAATATATATCTTGTTAGTTCTCCAATGAATGTTCTCACCATACAATGCATTATCGCTTCCTTGTGAAAGAGACATTATTGTTGGTTTATGAAGTGTGTGATTTAATATTTTTTGAAAGAGAAATCATTAATGTGTTTACAACGATCATGTATAATATAACTAATCTAGATAACTAGCACCACCCCCAGCAATGGTGCTAATGATAAGTAATGAGGTATCCCTATGTCCAACCATATGAATCACAAACATTCATGCACGATCCAGTCGAATTCCGTGGATGGGACTAGTTGTGCATCTAGATCGTTATGCCTTGATCATAGTTTGTTGTCTTCCCACTTGGACTAGTGGTAGCTTTGTCATGTATGGTTTAGTCCAAAGTGAAGCATATGATTCTTGAGGTTGTTCAAGCCTAAGCTACTCCTAATGATAATAAAGAAATTAATTTTTTAATCTAATTAACAATGGAAAGTAAAGTCTAAACTAGCTTATGTGCAATAAGTAGCCATTCCTAACCTTCTGTACAAGCCTTGGACTTCGTGTAACTACTACTAAGATTACCAAGGGTACTGTTACTAGGTGTACCAAACAATACACTACTAGGTTACCAAGTAATTACACTTAAGTGCTCATGATTAGTCATACTCATTCCACTTAATGACATGAATAATAAAGAGCAATAAATGATAACATTAACTAAGGAAAACAGTAAACATTTAAGCAATTAAAAGTAATAATAAACCTAAGTGGATGTTGCAATGATGGAAGTAATCTCGATCCTTATTGCTGAACATGTAACATGTCCAAGTACATCACACTCGAATAAGAATATTGTACAATCATTTAACATCACACTACAGGCATGCACTGGAAAACAAACAAAACTTGAAATTTATCAGAATCTATGAATCTATCTATCTCTATATCTCTATATATCTTCCTACCATGCACCCAAGTGTAGTATTTATAGGCTAGCACAAAAGGGGCAATATCAAATCCCCAACATCGAAGGTTGTGCCCCAATATCAAATACCCAACATCACAGCCCCAATATCAAATACCTGATATCACGGCCCTACAAAACGTGACTCATCAATAAGGCTTCTTACTTGCTAAGTAGATGGGATCTTTAGGTAGCTTAACTTTCTTATCCTCACCAATGATTAGAATTTAAAGAAGGATATGCAATATCAGGTTATTGAGGATCAAGTGTTCTATGAATGACCAAAGCCTAATATTAAGGTAACATCTAGAAAGACTTGGTTGCGACTACCAACCTTATGGTCAAAAGATAAAATTTACCTTAGACAACTATGGAAAACTCTATATTAATATGAGTTGGATTAGAGTTACCTCGATCAATGTTACCCTTGTCTTCCCAGAGTCTCTCACAATTGATATATCTTATTAGTATGTGATCGAAACTCTTCAAAGTTACTAGAAAGGCATCTTCTTAGTTGCACAACTCATCTTAATCATAATGCACATTTGGTAATGGCTTGTCATTCTCCTTGGATCGTGGCTTATGGTGCATCATTGGATTGTAGTCGATCCTCAATTCTTATTGGCCCTTGGGTTGTGACTTGGCTTTGATACCAATTATGATATCTCATTCCCAAATGTCATGGCAAACATCAAATATACATGACATTTAACATTATGCATCAAAAATACAAAAGGAAAATTGCAAAAAAAATGAAAAGAATGCTTTATTAATGTAGAATAAGTGTATATGGGTCATGCTTCAAGGGTTCCTTAGGTTTATCTTCCTTCTACATCTATCCCTTAGAGGCAATCTAGCACTACTACCACAATTAGGCCTATAACCAGCTAGAAGGGATGACTTGCCATCTTCTTGTCCGGCTTCACCTAGCACATGTTACTCACCTTTACCAGCTCTGCAACTTTATGTTGGCATGGTCTCTAATTCCCAAGTATAAATACCTTAGGTCAAACCCCTAAAGGTTTTCTCAAGAGACATCTATTATTACAACATGCTCTTTTGGATCTTATTACAATAATTACATCATTTGTTACAAAGCAAAACCATCTTTGTTATGGAATGGCTCCATTCGAGAATTGAAACGTTATAATCAAGTAATGTATTTGGCTCTATTTAGAGAATTGTGCTAATGCTGCCAACAATTTCTTTTTCAACACTTTAAAAAATAAGATGAAGATTTTTAATTAAATATAGAAAAGAATTTTAGAATAATTAGAAGAATATGAATCAAAATCCATTTTCCATTCCCACGCAATAAAAGTATTGCGCTAATCCATAAAAACTTTAAGATCTAAGGATTTTTCAACCATTTCAAAATTAGCTAGTTCAACAAGCAAAAAAGATTTGAAAAAATATACACATGCAAAACATTAATTCCTAGCATACAAGGATAGCCTAAATCACTAATGTAAAATCCTTATTCAGGTAAATAAATCCAATAATATGTAGAAATATATATCAAAAGTAATATATTTTGATAGAAATTCATATAAACCATCAGGTAAAATAAAATCAAAATAGTTCATTCCTAACCCCTCACCTACACACAAAACAAAACCCCCCACCATCACAATAACTATGCAAGAAACCTTCAAGATCAAGAAAACTTCAAACACTTCACTTGCAAAAGCAAAACTAGTTGTCCTTAATATTATATTTGTTTTTTATAGTCTTAGTGGATGACCAAAAGCTCTCCATCTAATAGGTGGCTTGATGAATTGGTTTTCTATTTTTAATTTTCTTTCAAATGCTAATAATTAGAAGCCATTATTTAAAGACATGAAAAGGTATGTGTTTTTCTAGTGAGATTTAGGTTTGAGTATGGGTATAAATACTTGAAAAGAGGTTAGATTTCACTCATTCATTAATCCTCCCAAGACCTTCCCTTGGCAGAATAAACAGTCTCTAGGTGATTGCCCTTTTTTTTGAAGGCTAACTATCCCACCACAAATGTCCTTGCCACAAGAAATACCTTTGCTCTTGCTTTTTCATATGTTCTTTCTTCTCTATTTCAAAAACATCCTCTTTTTATTGCAAGGGATTTTTTAGCATTTTCACCACTACTACAACATACAATATTTTACTTTATTACGTCTAACAAAGTTGAAATCAAACTATTAACAAAGTATCAATGTAACCCTAACTTCATAAGTTGGATCCAACAAAATTGGTATATCTATGTAAAATTTATGTTTAAAGCATCATTCTATGAAAATATTGTCTTCATCTCATCCATGTAGTTTAACACCTTTGTTTCTTCTTGCATCTTAGTTGTAAACCCTTGACACAATATCACAAATTTGTTAATCATAAATGGTTGAGAATACCTAATTTTCAACTTTTTCAAATGTGTTGTAACTTCTACATAGGATCATCACCTAGAGCCTCAATGCTCATCCTGCCAAATGAAATCAAGATCTGTGGATGAGTGAAAACCTAACCTCTTCTAGTGCTTGTACCCAACCTATTGTGACTTCCACGTATGTTTATCACCTATCACTAGCATGATACCAAGAAATATAATTCTGAAATTGGTTCAACAAATTCAAAAGGTCTTAAGAGACATAAGTAAAAAATTTCAATTTCAGTTTAGTATTTTTAAAGATTTTGTTAAACAAGAAATTTTGTATGGGTAAATAGTAACAGATGAAGATCAAACGCATAAAAAATGTCTTCTTTTTCGGTTGTATGAATAAGGTTTAAAATAAAAACAAACACCTTATGGCATACTATATTGGAAAGTAACATGTCCTTGGCAACAACAAAAAATGTTGGTTGGAAATGTTAACTACAAAGAATAGGGCATCAAGGATCAGGATATCAACAAAGAGTAATTCAATTCAGAAAGAGATCAAAAACAAAATTTTGCAGAACCCATGGCATAACATTAAAAATTAAAACAGAATTTCTCCTTGCAAAACATTAAAATTTATTTAACTGTAATGAACGCTTGAATTCTTAAAATGACCTCATCCTATGACCTAAAAAGAGATAGCTCCAAGTTGGTTATTTTCAATAAAAAATTAAATATTAATAATATTATCAAATATGACAAGATAGTTGCACTACAATGGAAATCTTGCATCCTAATTTTGTGTTAATTTCAAGATTTTGAAACAAGTAGTTGTCATCACATAAATTTCAGAATCTATTACTTATTGCTAACAATAACAATATAATGGATAAAAACAGAATAATATTTTAAAATTTCAAAACAAAAAACATTTAAACAATCGTCATATTACTGGACAAGATCTTCTGGAAATATTGGCGCTATGTCCAGATTCTTCTGATTATTGACAGAAAATATTACAGAACTCATTCTAAGCTGATATTTCCAACAAAATCCTTGATAGGACATAGCATTTGGGCATATTCATAAAAGAAAATGTCCAAATGCAGATTTAACACTCTCTGCTCTATCACATGAATCTAAGAAACTAATCTTCATCCTGGTAAATATTTTGTGCTACCTGCCAAATTTGGAGAATATTGTCCTCTTCTGCACTGGCTATCACCCACTCATCATTTGGGTTCCATGAAAATTCAGATATTTTGCTAGCATGACCTCCATGTATAAACAGTAACTCTGGAGGTCCATCTTCTGCATCTTCTGGTGATTGCTCATCTCCAATTCTGTGGAACATGTACATTAGACCTTAATGAAACGTACATATTATACAGGTGACCTAGTTGGATATGTTTCACATTGGAACGTTGGCACTTGATCTTGCAATACAAGTGAAGTAACTAATACGTTATGCTAAGCTAACATTCAAAAGGTAATCACCAACACCTGATCAGACAATGTATATCTTTTGAGATGTCATTCAATCATGAATATTTGATGACCCAAAAAACAAAATCATAAATACCTGTACTGCCGATCTAGCTATTGCAGAATAAACATGAGCACTAAAACTTTAACTGAACCACTCAACCGTTAACATTATAAAATACTTCATAAAAGATCAAGTCTCAAAATGTTCCAAGTTCCATAAATCATCATATGGAATTAAAATACTTGGGAAAGAGTTATTCATGGTTGTGTAAGATATGTAACTGTAGTATACATTGAGTGTTGGGTAACAAGTGGAATATGAAAACTGAGGATAAGAAATAAACTGTAAAGCAGATGTAAGAGAGACTGATGCCAATGTTACATGGAAGCTTGATAACAATTTACATTCCTGCATTCCCACTCTCCTGGAGTGCAAAAAATTTGAAAACTCGAAATGCTTTTGGAATGTTGATGGAAATTTGAAGTTGATGTAACAGCATTTCAACGATAATAACAAATTTTCATAAGTTAAGCTTTGGGAAGGTCCACATTAGAGTTACTGTAACTCAGCATAATGTAAATCGTAATTAATGGAAATAAGACAAAATCCAAAACACTGCAGAAGATATGACAGAGGTCTTTCACACAGAAACCAAAGCAATGAAACTGAAACTGAATATTAATGTATTTAGTTATGTCCACTGATACCTTTTTGGATTTGTCAGACCACACCAGTTTGATCATTCCTTTTATAAAATTTGTCCATAACAAAAAATTGCCCACTGAAGAAAAACTTGCAACGTGTGGTTTCCAAGTCAAGACTCTTACCACTCAGCTAACACCTCATTGTCAAATGGAACAAGTAAATAAATCAACTCATTAAGCCTAGATGATGCATGGCAAGAATGGTCTCATCAATCAAAGAAAGCTATAGCAAGAAGCCAACAATCAATTTCAAGTTCCAAAATGGCTGACAGTTATAATCAGATAATACATGACAAGGATGTCTAATGATTGACCTTGGTAAACGCACAGCAAGCTTGGCTTGTGTAGTTTTTAGAAGTTATCAATATTTGAATAATTACCTGACCTTGGTTAATGATGCATTCTTATTTCTTAAAGAAGGAACCACAGGGCAGAATAGAATAAACGGTCACTTCATGAATTTTTCTGCTACTTCTGATCTTACAATTAACTTATAAAAAAGTCAGCTTTATAGCTGTGTGATGCCTAATCAAGACCTTGAGAATTTCTACACTTCCTCAGGTTGCATCCAAGATGCTCTCCAAAAAACGTTTTTAAGCTTTGCTCTCTTCAATGCTAAAATGTGGAAAGAGCTTTAGATGAAGATGGTAGATAAAACTAATGAGGGCTGGTAAGAAAAATTGTTATCTCAAGCAATCAAACTTCGGTTAGTAAAATTAGTCATCCAATCCGTGCCTTGTAGTTATGCAAAGCATCAAAGAGCATCATCTCTCTTTTGGAAAAATTTAAGTGCTCTTTTCTTTGGTCCACATCAATGACTAGAACCTGTCATACTAAGTCTTGTAAGCCATGGTCTGCTGGTGGATGGTGCACAAAACAGTTGGAATGGCTTAATTTAGTGTTTTTGGGTAAGCTTGATTGGCAGATTGAAAATGACGATAAGCCCTCAATTCAAGTTGTAAACGCCAAATATTTGTATAATAATGTGTGATTCCGCTTGGCCCTAGGAATAATTAATGCATCTCCTTCTTGGAAAGGAGTGGAAAGTATAAGACAGTAGCATATTCAATGGGTTAACATAGATGGAACCGGTTCCAAAAAAAAAACATTCATTTACGAGTAAAGCTATCCTAACAATCATGAACCAGTCTATGTTAAATGGCATAATAATACTCTTACACCACAACTCAAATTATTTATAAACAAGGCTATATTTAATGAATTATGCACCAAACTTCATTATGATCATGAGGCATCATTGCCATCATAAATATCCTAGATGAGGGAAGGCTGAAGATGTTTACAATGTTATAATTTCCTGTTCTTTAGTTCAAGAAGTTTGGGATCTTTGGGCACAAACATCAAAAAGAAGTAATCCATTTGATACTTCATGTAGCAATCATGCATAGCAATGGAATATAGTGGGTATAATCATTTAAGGAAACAACTGTAGAAAGTTTTGCTACCCTAATTAAAAGCTGCATTGTGGAGCTCCAAAAATGAACTTAAATTTCAGTTAAAACATAGGTCAGCTCTGTCTATTTTGCTAGAAGCTTTACATCGATGGAAGGATTTAGGTATTACAAGATAGAGATGTTAACGGCAACAAAACTGATCCAGCCATTCGGATTTTCAATCATATTCACTTGTTATCAATGATAGCATGTTATTTATTTAAAAATTTGAGCTAAAAGCTCTAAACTGCAACCTGGTCAGTATAGAAATAGGATTTCCTTATTTTCCCAAAATAAATTAAAAGACTCAGTATACTAATCAAATAAGTAAAAAGCATGGTGCAAAGCTTGAAAAAAAAATACAAGGAAAATAGTGAAGCAGGTTAACATACAGCATGAGTTTGCCGCATCATGGAAATAAAACCCCAAATGCCATAGGTGAAATCAAACTAAAATAAAACCAAAATACATCATTGTACTGAAAAAAGCTTGTAAACAACTAAGAGACAGGATTTTTCTTCTTTTTCTTTTTCCCCTTTAATACAGCTTTTGACACAGAAAAAGATTATAGGAAATGATGAGATAACAACTATAAAGTTTTCCCTGTATTTTCCCTTGCATCCAAGGAAATCACATAGAGGTCAAGATTTGCAATAAAGTTATCATAAGGATCATTCAGTATTGTTAATTCGGCCTTCTCCTTTCAATAGCAAGAAAATGATAAGACAGTAGCAGTGTGGTATCTTAAGATCCCAAACAATAAAAGTAGCAAAATATAGTTTCCAACATTTACTGCGTTCAAATGATAAAACGTAAAAGCCAATTTGAATTGGTCAACAAAAATTTGGAAAATCCTACCTTTCTAGGTCCCATATCATAACATTTTTATCAGCACCAGAAGAAGCAAGGATTGCTCCATTAGTTGGACTCCAACTCACTTGGAATACCTCTTCCCTGAAATCATTCAGAAATTAAGATGGAAGTCATAAGTTGTCCTGTTACAATAATCATACTTATATTTCCAACATTTCCAAAATGATCTAAACTTATAAAAACATTAATTAATTATTTAAAAATTAGAATATTATGTCCATTTCAAAATCAGTGCTGGTTTTCAATGCATGTGAAAACATATAAAATTAATAAATGAAAATGAATGCACAGAAAAATACCAGATTACACCAGAAGAAGCATTTTGTTCCAAAAGTGTGTAGTTAGTCATATCATCGCTCTAGCTGCTTCAAGTTTGATTACATCACAAGACATCTATAATAGCTTAGCAAATTATTTGAGTGTGAAATTGAATTTAGGTCAATAAGCATCCTTTCGTGATAGCTTAGCAGTCAGCTTATAAATCTAGCTTTGCTTCAGTTCTATAAGGTGTAGCAAAGGAATGATGAAGCAATCTTTTGGACAAGAATAAATAACATCTAGAAAATTAATTTGGATTCAAGGTCATCAAGAATAAAGGTGTTTATCTTGTTAAGACAGTTGATAGAGTTGTTTCAAGTAAAAGGAAACTTTTTCTCTACAATCTTCATTAACTTTGGAAAATAGTATTCCAAATAATATATAGAAGTTCTACAAGACATATAAGATCAAGAAATAACAAGTGCTTGGACTATGTATGATATGACAATTGATTTACTGAAAGTGAAACTTCATCCAAGATTTGTACTAACTCTATATTTTTTTGCCCTTGGCATGGATGAATTGAGAAATATAAAAGGAAATTCGTTGTTGCATTCTACACACAAATGATATGATGATAAATGATAAATCAAGTGAATTAAGTCAAAAGGAAGTTGGAATTTAAGAAATGCACTAGAGTCAAAAAAATTTAAAAAAAAAAACAAATCGCAAGAACAAAACAGACAATATGATGAACAATTTTCAGGAAAAGACAAACACAAAGGACGCAAGAGTTTAAATTGAAAACAACGAATAGGAAAAGTTATCATTTTTATTGCTTTAGTTAATTCATGCAAGATGGTGAAGAAAATAAAAGGATGTTATTAATGGAATGACACATAGCTAGACAAAATGGAGACAAGCTCATGAAATCCTATGTTAAAATAGAATACCAATCAAACTTTTAAACATTTAAAAAGATGATATTTTACAAAATAAATGCAATAAACTTTTTTTAACAAATAAAAAGAGAATGTAAAAGCATTAAACATAAATGCACTGGGATGAGTCTATGGAAATGACAGATGGAGGTAACAGGAATCAATAAAATCTGAAAGAAATATATAAGTAAAAAATTCTTTTAACATATGCAATGATCAACATAGGATTGAGAAGGCTTCTATTTAAAGGAGTTTTTAAATCTAAGTAGAACGAAACTGGCAAAGAGATAGACTAAAGAAGACATGAGGTAAATACTCAAAAGAGCCATGAGTCAAGACTTTGACAATAATGGAAAAAAGGAACTCATAAAGTTAACCTCAAATCAATGGGTTAACACCATGATTATGATAATAACAAACGCTGCTTATTTTATTCTCCTTACAATAACTATACTCCAAGAATTTTGCCTTTTTAGTTAGATATTTTGTCATGGGGCATCCATATAATTTTGGCTTATTTTCTCATATTCTACACCTGGAAAGGATAAAATGTTTGGTTATTTTCAAAATACATGTAAAATTAGTACATACATTAGTACATGCACAAGAACTACACGTGGGAAAAATATATTTGCCTCAGAAAAATAACTATGTAAAATTACAATGCCAGCTAAAAGTGGTCTATTCACTTGAACGATAAAACATAAATCATGTATCTAGTACTTATTAAAATGCAACTTGTATATTGCAGGAAACTAAAAGATCGTGTATATAAATAACTAATATAGAGTGATAAAGAGTTTACTCACGAGTGGTTTGTGAATGTATGTAATGGATATGTCAGCTTCCTTAAATCAAATAAATTAACAGTTTTGTCACTCGAACATGTTGCTATTAGCCATTCCTTAAATGGACTGAATGATAAAGAATTAACCTGCCATATGATACACATCCATAACAAGAAATGAGGTGATCTGAAAATCAGGAAAATATTTATTTCACAAAGTGAAGAAAAGGTAAAATTTAAAAAATTGGTGAAAACTAAAGCATAGGATGAAACACTTGCTTATGATGTGAAAACATCAACTTACAATGTAGGAAAGGGAAATTAATGTAACCTTGATTTTTTAAAAAAAATTAGCAGCTAAATAGTTAATTTTGTTCATAATAATATTTTAATGACCTAGAAAATTAGATTGGAACACCAAAAATTTGTCCCAAATAAATTCATAATAGAATTCATGCACCATCATATATACTTCATTTATTTACTAAATAGTTGCAAGGTTGCAATATTTTGACATGCTCATTTGATTCAATAAATCATCCTTACAGTCATTAACTGTTAAAAATCTCTAATCAACCAGCAAGATTTGGCTAATAATTTTCTTAATTTTGGAATCTGTCTTGCAATTTTATCCTGTATAGAAAACAAATTGGCATACAAGAAACAATGTACTATTTTGGCAAAAATTTCACAACCCTAGTGGTGTTTAGACAACAGCTCTTTATCTATAAAGAGACTAACCTTTTCTTATGCATAGCTAGAATTGATGGTGTAGGGACATCTCTTCCGATCCCCTGTCATTCCCTACACATGTGTTTTACAGGTTTCAGGCTCTGTGGAAACATCTTGGAGGCCAAGAAGACCTCTTGCCCAAGAGCTGAGTCTTCACAGAAGACATCTTGGGCTTGACAAGAGACATCTTGGTTTGAGAGGAGATGTCTTGTCCAAAGGGGAGATGTCTCAAGGAAGAGGTCTCCCCAATAGAGGAGACGTCTCGGGAAAGATGTCTTGAGGTAAAAGAGATGTCTCACCCATGGAAAAGACGTCTCCCAAAAACAGCAAATGTCTTGGGCAAAAGTTGTGTTTTTGCATAAGATGCCCCAAAAAGGTTAGAGACAACCTGTACCGCCTGGAAACTTCTAGAATTGACCATTCCAAGTTGGGAAACATCTAGGAGATGGAGGAAAAAGATTAAAACAACATGGAAACTCCAAGCTGAGATTGTGAAAGGTTTCCCTAGGTTTTTATGTCATTTTTCTTACTAAATATGTTGGTGTTTCATGCTTGTAGATGGACAAAGAGGAGAAGAGAAGTCTTCATGAAAGCTCTTGATGAGCAACCAGTACCCCTACACTCAACCATACAAGTCACTAAGTGTTCATGCGCAATCCAATTGAATCCCATGGACTCTATGTATACCGCTACACTAGCCTCTAGGAAGTGAACTTGCCTTAATAATCATTCGTTGTCTTCCCAATTACACTTGTGATATGCAATGGTATGATTAAGTGTAATCGAGGAATATGATTTTTATTATTTTTATGTTTTATGTTTTGGGTGCTTCAAATAAATGATGGAAGGAATGAAGTAATTCAATTGCTAATTTAATCTAACTAACTACACTTAACTAATCTTAACATAAGCATTTGGTCCCACTTGCTGTACACATCCTAAATACATATAACGCTACTAGGTTACCAAACATTAAACGTTACTAGGATTTTCAAGTGTCATGTGCCTGCTCAAAGTGGTTGTACTTATATGCTTAATTAATCACTGCTTAATCTAGCTTAGTTTAACTTAGTTTAGTCTAATTAATTATTTAATCACTTAAAGCATTAAGGGAAATCGCATAAAACATTAAATGCATAAATAAAAAACTAATCTATTTCCAAGTGCTACAAGGTTTATCAAAAGGTTCGTCTTCATTGTTGTTCACACTGTTGTGCTTAGGTACATCAGTGCTCAAATAAAGATCCATACATTTTCTGACTCTTCCTACAGGCACTCAAAAAAATATATTCTAACTTCAAATGACAAAACTACAAGAGCTCCACTACAACTATAACAAGGCTTCCATAAACACAATGGGTGAGCACGTATTTATAGACTTTATTGTGAAGCTATGTCGACAAGGCCTCATAAACGCAGCAAAGGCTACATCAACATGGCCTCATTGATGAGGCAACACCATGTTAACGAGGCTACGTCAATGGGGGCCCGTCGATGCAACACTTTGATGCTTTATCATAATCCACCCAATTACCTTCTACTCCATCTATGCAAGGCGAAATTCCACCATAACCACAACAACATAACACTACTAGGGTTGTTAACTTACAACCGACTTTTCAGCCGAATGGTTCGAAACCCAGATCCTGAAAATGACCATTCTTCCAACCCAACAATCCTCCATATTCCTCACAAACTAATGCGGCTGGCCACCCTGTCTCTCCATCATCTTTGCATCAAAACCCTTCAAGAACCCTTTAAACCAAATGCCTCCTAAGATCCGCACTATTATGTTAACACACGATGTAGCTGATCGGATCAAGGCTGGCAACCTTCCCAAAAAAAGATCTAACCCTAGAAGTCTTCTCATCTACTTGCAAATCACTAGACATGAGCCATGCAAGGCTCTTCTTAATTCAAGTTTTGGTGTCAATCTAATTTTCCATGACATGTACAAAGCATGGAACCTACCACCTCTCAAGAAAAGCAATATCCATCTAGAATTGGCAAACTAGTTAATCATAGTTCCTTTGAGACTTGTGGAGGACATTTAACCACTGTTTGTGGGTGGTCCTATTCTGCCAACTTTCCAGTGATCAAGGTTGACAACTACTAGGAAGACTTCCCAATTATTATGGGGAGGGCATGGTTGAGCATTGTTGATGCACGAATGAGCATCAAAGATCTCTCCTTGGAAATTTCTGAAGGAGAATGAATTTGGAAATATCAAAAAGAAGAGAGTTCCATGCATTACATACAATGATTGTAACGAACCACTTCTCCTTGAGTTTTAGCATTAACCATTGTAATAGTCTTTCTATGTGTTTGTGTGCATGTTTTGTTGACAAGTTGTGTGTGTGCTTAAACATTTAAATAATTTATGCATAAGAAATATGATTTAAAATACATGTTGGAAATGTTTTAAAATAGTAATAATAAATAATATATGGGAAAACAAAATATTTTCTATTCTATTTCAACAAAGATGCTAAGAAACAAAAGAAAAACAAAGGACAATGCTCTAAGGTGTGCCTCAAGAGCTAAAACAAGTATGCTGAGATGCAAACGAATGCTGATATTGAGGAACTTGACCTATGAATCAAGTTGGAGGAACCTGACCCATGAAACAAGGATATTGTATGCAAATATTGTAGCTTTATATTTTATTTTTTATTTTATTTTATCTAAATGTGATGCATTGCTCTTTTTAGTTTAAAATAGTAAAGTCCCCTCTCCATTGCTGTAGAAAGGTCATGTGATGACCTTTCAAGGCTCGTAAGATGATGGGAAAATTCACATCGCTGATGATTTGAAAAAGAAGGTGCCTTATTTGATTATGTATCCTGAACTACCCTTACCATGAATCTATTTTGAAAACTCTTTCCTTGCATCTTATGACAATTCCAAATGATAAAAGAAATAGATATTATGCTAGAATGTTTTGTAACTATCAAGAGGAATTGAACCTAAGATCTAGCAAAATCTAAATTCTGAAATATCAAAAATTGTTGATTTAGGAATTAAACCTGCAACCTACGAATATAAATATTTTATTGATTTTTTTTATAGTGATCATGAAGAGAATTGAACTCATAACTATTGCTGAAAAAAAAAGAAAAAGAACTTTAAAAAGAAAGAAAAGAATACGAACAGTTCCCAAGAAGTCAGTTACAAGAAACCACCCATTGTCCTTTATTCCACCTACAAATAGGAAGAGGAGGAGAGGGAAAAAAACACACACAAGGCAAAAGTAGTTGAGCAGAACAAAAAAAAAAAGAATACAACAACAGGGAATGTGGTTGGGAAGGGAGATAAGATTGTGGCTACTACAGGAGATAGCAAGGAAAAAGAAAACAAGTGCAACATAGCAATCCAATATTCTAATAATTTCTTCTAGTAAGCAAGATATCTAAGCAAGGAAGTAAAATGATCCATCTCTATTATGTTTGATAATGGCCAGCAAGGGCTGACTTTCTCAAACTTTTCTCTTCTTGCTTATCTAACCACCTTCAAAATGCTTATATGAAAATATCAAGATTGTTGTTGTAAGCTTAGATTTTTGAAACCTTTATTACCTTTTTTTGGATCTCTTCGCCCATCCTCTAAACTCTCACACCTAAAGGATTTGGATGAGAGTTGTTTCTATAACGATTCGAAAACACCCATAACAATTTGGGGCATTTTTGGCAAAAGATTGCCAACAGGGGTCAAGGATCCCTGATATGAGGATTGGTACCGCTGGTAAAAAGTGAGAGTTTCCTTGGGCCCATTGATAATTGTGAATATTTTAAAATTGTTGAATTCTTGGATTTTGGTTAGAATTTGGTTGATGAACCCTCCTCCTTTGAATGCATAAATCTTGGATCTGAATCTTGAATTATACTTTTTTTCCTATACCTTTTCAAGTCTAATTTTGATATCTTTCTATAAGTTGATGAAGTGGAAAAAAACCTAGGATGTTAATTTATGGTTGTGATCTATCTATCTCTGCTATTGAACATATGAATTTTTTGATTAAATGATTACTAGTAAAATGGTTGCAAGAGTTAAATTTAGATCTTGTTTCTATGTGGCTGGAAATTATAAAATATTATTATGTGATTGAACAAATATGAAATTATTAATTTATCTGCTTTTGTAGTCATGTCTTTGGTTTTCAAATGTGCAAATGATCCTAATTAAATATTTCTTTTTAGGTTGAATACTAAAAAGTTTAAATTTTTTTTTTAATCTGATGAATCTTACACAGATATTTTACTAGGGATATTTCTTTATAAAATTATTTCTTAATTCTTAAAATTAATATTTAATGACCTATTTCAGAGCTAGATCTAGGTGCTATGGATTTCGTTTTAATTTTATAAGTTAATGTTAGTTTGATTGTTGTAGAAAGAAAGCCACCTAGGCATTTTCTTCTTGCATCTACCTTTCTTTTTGGGGGGCTTCACATCCTAGCTCTTACTCCCTATGAATGGGTATTATAGTGATATTGGGTGCAACTGTGTGCAAAAATTCTAATCTGTCAAAAGCACATCCATCAAAGCATGCAAACAGTGTGTACATGAATCTGAAGCTCAAAGGTGCTTGCATGTAGCAACCACAAAATAGGAGGGCACCCAATGGCTGACAACTGATCTTGGAAGCGGCACACTATGCATGAAACTTACTGAAAGTCTGACATGTGCCTATATTGAAAGCATGGATAAACTAAAGCAAGTTCATCACCAACTCTCTAATAATGCAAATAATTATACCTATTGGGAAGAGTTGGAAATCCCTAAAAACTTTAAACAAGAGCCCTTAGAGTTGAAAACTCTACCTACCAGCATGGAGTATCCATTTTTAACAAATGGCAAGCTGGTACTAATCAATGTTAATCTCACTCCAAAACAAAAACAAATGATGTTGAAGGTGGTCAACAAATGGCCAACAATATTTGCTTGGTCATATCTTGAACTCACAAGGATTGATCCTCAAATATGCCAGCATTGTATCTACACTAATCCGACCATGAAGCCAAAAAGGCAACCATAGCAACGGTTGAACCCCAAACTAAAGCAGATCATCAAAGATGAAATCAAACAACTCCTCCAAACGGGGTTTGTCTATCCCATTGCAGATAGTGAGTGGGTTAGTCCACTTGTGATTGTGCCAAATAAAGTTGACAAGTGGTAGTTCTGCATCGACTTCAAGCTATTAAACATGGCAACATTCAAAGATCATTTTATGTTGCCATTCATTAATCAGGTGTTGGACATCATATCTGAGCATTGCTATTATAATTTTCTGGATGGTTATAGTGGCTATAACCAAATCCAGATTGCACCAAAAGACTAGGCCAAAACAACATTCACAAGTCCTTAGGGGACTTTTGCATATCGAAAGATGTCTTTTGGTTTGTGCAATGCTCCTGCCACTTTCCAACACCTGATCTTAAACATCTTTCAACAACAAATCGGTAGCGGAGTGGAAGTCTTTATGCGTGACTTCTCCACTTGCGGCACTACATTCGAGCAAGCCTTGAACTACCTTGAGCAAGTACTCAAAAGATGTGGAAACAAACTTGCAACTCAATTGGCAAAAAAGCCATCTCATGGTCCAAGAAGACATTGTATTGGGGCATAGAATTTTGCAGGAAGGGATCGAGGTAGACCCCAAAAAGATAAGGGTCATTCAAGGAATCACCTATCAACTAGAAACTATAAAAGATGTTTGATCATTCCTTGGACACACTAGTTACTACCAGCAATTTATAGAGAATTTCTCTAAAATCGCAAAACTGTTGGTCAAACTAACAAAGAAAGATGCTCCATTTGTTTGGACCAGGGAGTGTGAACATGCATTTCAACAACTGAAGAAAAAACTCGTAGAAACTCCAATTCTATAAGCACCAAATTGGTCCAAACCATTCCATACCATGACAAATGCATCTAATTACGCTTTGGGAACTGTGCTTACGCAATTGGACAATCGAAAATGTTCATATTATATCCATTGCACAAGCCAAAGCATTGTGGGTGCGTAGCTCAATTACACCACCACAAAGAAAGAACTAATGGCGATAGTGTATGCTCTAGAAAAGTTCAGGCACTATGTGCTTGGATATAAAGTGCTTGTGCACACTAAACATAGTGTCATCTGCTTCCTAATGAACAAGCCAATAGTGGGCCCCCATGTCATATAGTGGTTGGTGATCTTGCAAAAATTCAATCTTACAATGGTAGATCGAAAGGGGATTGAGAATGTGATCACTAATCACTTGTCTTGGTTATAATAGGATAACAAAGAGGAAGAGAGCCCGCTCTTTGACCAATTTCTTGATGAACTCCTCTTTGCTAGTGCAATAAATAAACAAATGCCCGAAGAACCAAAATGGTATGATGACATCCTCACTTATCTTCTCATTCAAAAAATGCCGCAAGATCTAGACTATAGGAAGAAACAACAATTTCTTCATCAAGCCAAATGCTTCATGAAAATCAATGGACACCTTTACAAAATGTACACCAATGGCCTAGTTCATTGGTGTATCCTTAATGCTAATCAACTACGCATTCTCAAGGACACTCATAAGGGTCCTTGTGGGGGCCATTATGCAGAGAGACACGATCATAAAAATCTTGATGGCAGGATACTATTGGCCCACCATCTTCAAGGATGCCCACCAATTTGTCCACTCTTCTGAACAATGTCGACAAGATGATGGGATGACCGCACAAATAAAGGGTCCTCAACAATGGATTCAACCACTAAAACCCTTTGACATAGGGGGCATCGACTTCATGGGTCCCATCACACCTATGTCAAATAGAAAGGTGTATATTATTGTAACCATTGACTACTGTACCAAATGGGCTGAAGCAACAACTGTTGTTGATTGCACATGATCCACTACTACTCAATTTGTACAACAACACGTTGTAAATAGGTTTGGGGTGCCACATGCACTAATTTCTAACAATGGAACACACTTCATAGGCACCACTTTTCAGAAACTTATGCAACACTTGGGGGTTGAACATAAATTAACAACACCCTACCACCCCCAAGCCAACGGTGAAACAAAGGTTACTAATTGGAAGATCACAAAGATTCTAACAAGAATTGTTAGCAAATATATGACAGATTAGAGCACAAAACTCAATGATACCCTTTGGGCCTACCGCTCAACATAGAAACTTTCTATAGGCTACTTTCCCTATGAGTTGGTGTACAAAAAATTACCAATGTACACTTTCAATAACATATGACCTAGACCTTGACCTAAGTCTGGTACAAAAAAAAAGACTACTCAACCTAAATGTGCTAGACAAAAATCAATTAGTGACCCTATCCTTGAATGAAGTGCACAATGCATTCAACAAACAACAACATGACCTAAGAATCAGAAGGATCAAACTTCAACCTAGAGATAGGGCCCTCTACTAGAACCCCATGCATGTTCCTCAAAAAAAAAATTCCAAACATTGTGAGAGGGGCCTTATATAATCAATGAAACCTTTCCTTTTAGGACCATGATCATATGCAAACCTGAAAGCCCAAAGAAGAAGCAGTTGGTCAACATCTAATAGATAAAGCCTTTCCACAAGCCTAAGCAAGCCAATGCAACAAATTTTCGGATCTCCCATGCTCAATTTTTCGGATCTCCCCATTCCAACTCAATCGTGGAAAAGATGGTCATCCAAGCTAATCACATACGTGGCTCCTCAAATTTTCTATTTTTTGTTTTAAACATTTTTGTTTTCTGAAAATTGTTTATTTTATACATTATTTATTTCAAAACTTTTTTCTATTTTACACCTTTTTTTGTTTCACGCAATCATTAGTACATTTAAATTTTTCTTGAATATTTTACACTTTCTTATATATTTTACTTTATTTTAGTGTGATTTTTTAATTTTTCTTAATAAATGTGCTTTGTGCTAACAGGACACAATGGTGCTATAGCTATTGCTAATGGTGGTTTGCGCTTAATATTTTGTTTGCTAATGTCTAGTTTATATTTTTGAATTTTTGTACTGATGGCTAAGACATGGTTTCTTTTTCATGGAACAGGTAGTCAGTCTACAACATCCACCCATCCATAAAAAATCTATGGTATTTCTCGTTTTGGGAATATGAGGTCCCTTACATTAAAGGGACCTTTAATAGATTTGTGACCTTGGTGGTTTCCAGAATTATGAAGGATTCAAAGGTTTACACAAGGTGTGACTTCAAGGAAACTTAATACTCTTTGTCCTCTTCTACTTTCTTGGGTGCATGAGTGTTTTCATGGACTTCTTACCATTCTGTGTCAACCATAAATAGGAAGTTAAATAAGTCTTTGCATGGTGTGGTTACCACCCAAGAAAAAAAAAGAGAAGGGAAAAGGGAAAAAAAAAAGAGAAAAAGGAAAAAAATAATATATATATATATATAATGGTGAGAATTCAAAGCACACCCCTTAGACAAATAAACAAGCTACAAGCACTAGCTATGGGACTGGAAAGACATGTTACCCATGCCTGAAAGTCCCCATTTTCTCTACCCAACGAATGTAGTTGTCTGCAAGGTTGAATCCTAGCGCCAGAGGTAACGGTATCTCTCTCAGAACAGCAGCAACTCCTAGAGATTTCTAGGAATTCCATGACCTTTTCGGTTGACTTCAAAGAGGGCGAGGGGGCAACAATACTAGTGATGCAGCACCAAGGGCAAGAGACAACAGCAAAGGTGGTTGCTAACAAAATTGTCGAGACACTTAATGCACTTGCAACATCTATACCAAACATCACTGCACTTAAAAATGTGCAAACATCTGCAAGGACCATAAGCGGTAGACTAAGCATAGCATAGCATGAACAACTACTGGACTAACTAGTAGAAACCAGGCAACCACTTCCAGATGTCTTTGACCTTCTAAAATAATATAATTGCAACCCAATTAGAGTTGCTAGAGGCAAGAGGCAAGAATATTATATTGGAAGAGCAACTCAAAACAACCAAGGAGCTGAATAAATGCTTGGCTGCGGAAGTTGCTTAACTGAGAGCCCAGATTGCCGACCCTGCATTTCTCAACCCAGCATTGACAAGAGATAAAGCTCTTGAACAGCTTCCCACCAGGGTGAAAAGGGTTCAGGGTGAGATGGAGATGGCCGTGTTCTACTGATCCTTGGCAGAGGCCACCCCACATAAAATTTAGAAGGCCTTGGATCTGACCCACCATGAGAATGTTCAACTAACCACAGAAAATCATCACCTACACAATGTTGATGCGCATAAACAACAATTGATTGATTTTATCCATCAACAACAAGAGCAATTAGCCAAAGCAAATAATGAGTTAAGGAGATTGGCAACTAAGAACAGAAACCTCTCCATGGAGAAGGTTCATGCCCTTTGCCAAAAGAATGCAATAGAGGTAGCCACCTGGAAATCAGAAGATTTCAAGTTTGAGAAAGTCAAAGATCACTATAAGCACTAGATTGGCCTACAGAAGGAAATAAATGAGAAACACATTCAAGTGGCAAAGGCAAAGGTGAACGAGACCCTCCAGCAACTCCCACAAGAACACGAATTATGGTAGCCCATCATTGATGGGATTGATCAATATAATAAAAGCAGAAATTCGCCTGAGTGAGTTGTAGATAGATGAGATGATTGAATATATGGAGCTTGCTAATCTCCAATACACAAACCTGGCTATGTTGACTGCTAGATGGCCATGATCAGAACTAGAAAAGCAAGTGGCCAGCTCATACTTGTTATACGAGGCCGAGTTCAAGCACCACAAGGACACCAAGAAAAAGCTTGCAAAGGCAAACGCTAAACTCGCGGTTCTCAAAGGCAAATATACCGATCAAAGATCCACTGCCATGAGCTGCAAAATGCAATTAGGGCATTTGATGTCGAACACAAACAATTTGTTGCCTAGTTCATCAACATCAAGGAGCTATTCCCAGTAATGCCATGTCCATGGGATATCCCCCTTCCAGCCCACATTGGCGATGCCACGTGGATTGTGAATGATCCTCAAAGCAAGGAGGAGAAGATGAAGGCATTACTGGATACCTTTCACCTTCCACCAAAGGTAGCAGCCATAGCAAGACAGCCACAACCTCCTCAACCACCGTGCATGCTCGAAGCTAGCGAAGGTCCTTCGAAACCTCAAGAACCTTCACCACCTAGAACTATTTGATCTTTTCAACCATCTTCATGCCATCAGAGGATGTGTTCTCCAGTTTGAAGTAGTCATATCATGGTGTTCAATTTTGTGTCATGAACACAAATTTTGTAATGATGTCGATCTGTACACTTGGGCACTCAATTTTGTTGTGTCAAGTATCAGTCAATAATCCCATACCTTTTCAATTTTGTAAGCGAACTTCAAGATGAGTTTTCATTCAGTCATGGGGGTATGATGAAGCATCAAAGTGTCGCGTTGATAGAGCTGCATCGACGTAGCATTTGCTGCGTTTATGAGGCCCTATCAATGCAACTCCACAATAAAGTATATAAATATGTGCTCGTCCACCGTGTTTATGGAAGTATTGTCATAGCTGTAGCGAAACTCTTGCAATTTTGTCATTTGACGTTAGAATATTTTTTCTGAGTGCCTACAATAGAAGTCAAAAAGTGTACAGATCTTTATTTGAGCATTGATGTACCTAAGCACACCAGTGTGAACGACAATAAAGACGAGCTTTTTGATCAAACCTTGCAACATTTAGAATAGATTAATGATTTATTTTTGCATTTACCATTTTCATTAATTACACGATTAATTAAGATAAGTGAGACTTTAATTAATTAACTAATTAAGCTAAATAGATTAAACACACAAGTACAACTGCTTCGAGCATAACATACAGCACTTGGTAATCCCAACAACGCTTAACACTTGGTAACCCAACAATGTTGTATGCGTTCAAGATGTGTACAGAAAGTAGAATTGGATGCTTATGTTAGGATAGTTAATTATTAATTAGCAATTAGATTAGTTAAATTGGTTACTAAATTGAGTTTCAACTTGTTATCAATCATAGGCAAATAAAATAATAAAAATCATGTGCCAACTACGCTTCACAAGTGTAGTTGGGAAGACAACAATCATCACAATTAGATTTCACTTCTTAGAACCAGCGTACTTAAGAACTTAAGGTCTGCGGAATTTGATCGGATTGCATGTAAACACTTGTAATTTGTATGGTTGGGTGTAGAGTACACTTGCTACTCATCATTGGTGCCATTGCCTTTTGTTACATGTGTTATCTAGGATTTAGTGAAAAATTATTTAACATTGTTGAAACTAACCCTAAAGTCATATCATACGTCAAAATAACTACAACAATTATAAGAAAGCACATTGCATTTCTTGTCTTCTAATACAGGATGTCTTCTTCTCACAGGAGTGATTCTCTACCCAAGTCTGACAGAGTAAATCAGCAAGTGCCCTAGCAATACAAAGTGATATATGCTCATCCTAATGAGTATGTACCCAATTTCACCTTCATCTTACACCAGGATGAACAACTGCAATGGCAAGACATTAAGGGCAACATTGTGTTGCCACCCGATTGATCCATTCCTGTGATGCTCTACCAAAATCTTATGCGGTTGGGCATCCAAGGGCTTCATGCTGAATATGTCGTGCAGGATAGTGACGCCAAGGATTATCATCCAACCAATGCACAATGTCTGAGGGATCGATAGCTAGAGCAACATTATGAATCTACGACGGGGAAGTGGTCCAATGATTCCCCATTCCTGATGTACCAAAAAGATGGCGGAGAACCATTCTTTGGGAGTTTTCCATACAAAGGGACTTCTCTCTTTGACTTCGGTAAAGGAGGTCAAAACCAAAACTTGCAGTCCACAATACATAATCCTAGTTTCGGCAAGAATAAATCCCATGAAAAAGGGGGATCCAATGAAGAGACTCATGGAAGGGATGCAAGCAAGTAGCATAATCACAATCGTGGTCGCGAACACCAAACAAGTGGTGGTAGGCACCATGATGGTGCTAGTCCTCCTTCCTCTTCACCTTTGTTGTCATCTTCTTTCTCTTTTGGTTCCAAACACAACCGCAAAGGATACGATCATGATAGAGGTGATTGACGAGACCAATATGATCATAAGGACCATCGGGCAAATCAAGATCTGAGACATAGGCATTCAAGAGAGGTCTATCACCATAAACGAAGGGGTAGCAAAGGGCGTTGTAGGCACCAAGGACATGGCTACAATGAGCCTTTGCTTGCCACCTGAAGCATGCTAAATATCACAGAGGCAGTGAGAATTCCGACAAGGCACATGAAAGATAGCAATCTCAAGTGATTAGATATGAACAACATCCTCAAGTTTGAGGGGGAATATAACTCCAATCCACAAAACCATCTTCAAGCTTTTCACGATGCCTATGCCCTACAAAACATACAAAACAACTAGCAAAAGCTTAAGTTGTTTCCCAGGACACTCATCAAAGAAGCAAAAAGCTAGTATTGGTCCTTAGAGCCAAAATCAATATGTAGATAGAGTACGATGCTCAAACTATTCAACAAGAAGTATCAAACGTACTCCCAACTACCCAATTTGAGAAGGCAGATCTAGGATTGAAAGCAAGGAACACATGATTCCTTGGACGCCACCATGGGCAGATATTATTATTTATTACACCGATGACCTAGCCATGGTTACCCTCAGCAAGAACAACTTCGCCACATCATATATGGGTTTCGCTCTAAAACAAGAACTCTTGGGATCTATGCCCAAGGAAGGCTGTCAAAGTTAAGAGCCCATCAGATCCAAAGGCTGATCGAGCAACTAGCAAAAGAAGGAGAGTTGAGGAAACACGAAAGTGCAAAAGAATACAACCAAGATCCTTTCATTCACAAGAGAAAAGTCTGATTTTGCAACAGTGAGGAGGAATCACCACTTGAGGTGGTAAACTAGAAAACCTTGCCAATTCAAAAGTTTACCTCTAAAATTTTGGCTAAGGTATATCAATTGTGGAACTCTATGGATAACAGATTTCAAGTTGTTCTAAAAATTGCTAAAGAGTCCAAAAAACAAAGTAGTGATCATGACTACAGGAGGCGAAAGGAAGCTGTACATGCCAATCAAAAGGGTAAGGGCAAGATTGTTGTCATAGAGGAAATTGTGGAAACTAAATCAAATGACGATGATAGGTGTGACATCTGCCAATATGAACATCCTAAGGAATGTTGCCCTATCGTGTCACACTTACAGGAGTCTGGAGTGTATGCTCTGAATCCATGACTAACAAAAAAACAAACATCCAAAAAACTGCCTTATCCTCAAGGCAATCCAAGGTAGTTCCACCAGCAACAAGTAGTTTATTATCCAAGTGGAACTCCACCATAGCCATATGAGCAATACCAGCAATGGCAACATCCACAGTCATGGAGGATGCCACCACCAAGGAAGCAGTACCCTTACAGACAACCAAATCCATATGGGTATTACATTCAACAACCCATGTCTCCACGTGACTCTTCCAATCACATTTCTCCTTTTCAACATCACTACTATCCTCTTGTCTCCATGTGACTCTTCCAGTCACATTTCTCCTTTCCAACATCACTACTATCCTACTAAACACTATAGAACTCATTCTCCACATTCCAAGAGGGATACCACATTCCATCCTTATCCTCCTCTTGTTCCTGCACCTGTTCCTCCATCCTCAACGTAGCTACTACCTACTCCATCCATGCAAGGTGAACTTCCAACCCAACTACAACAACGCAATGCTACCAAGGTCATCAATCTAAAACTAATTAATCAACCAAGTGATTCAGAACCTCATGCCCGTAAAAGACTTTTTTTCAACCCAATAGCCCTACTAAGCCCTTACAAACTCAAGCAACTAGTCACCATGCTCCTTCATCATTCTCTACAAACCATTCTATCAAAAACCCTTCAAACCAAATACCACCCAAAATCCATACTGTTATGCTCACTCATGTCGTGTCTAATTGGATCCAAGCAACCTTCCCAAAAAATTAGTTGATCCTAAGAGTCCTCTTATCTATTTATAGATTGTTGGGAATGAACCATGTAAAGCTCTTCTTGATTCAAGTTTCGGTGTTAACTTGATTTCTCATGACATATATACCACCTAAAACTTGCCCCCTTTCAAGAAGAGCAATATCCAATTGAAATTGGCAAACCAATCCATTACTGTTCCATTAGGACTGGTAGAAGACATTGTGACCACTGTCTGTGGGTGGTCTTATCCTACCAATTTCCTAGTAATCAAGGTTGACAATTGTAAGGGGGACTTCCCAATCATTATGGGAAGGGCATGGCTAAGCACTGTTGATGCAAAAATTGGCATGAGAGACCTTTCCCTAGAGATATCTAAGGAAAATGCATTTGGAAAGATCGCAAAGAAACGAGTTCTATGCATCATGTACAGTGATACAGAGTGCAATTGCATGCAAAAACTCTTGTCCATGAAATGAGCATCTATTTCCATATGCAGGCAATGCGCACATGAAGCAGATACTCAAAGGTGTCTGTATGCAACAGGCACAAAATAAGAGGGCACCCAATGGCTAACCGTTGATTCTAAAAACAACATAGTGTGCATACAACCTACTAAGAGCCTGACATGCGCTTATGTCGCAAGCATGGATGAACTAGAGTAAGTTCATCACCAATTCTCTAATAATGAAAATGATGATCCCAATTAGAGAAAGTTGGAGATCCCTGAAACTTTCAAACAAGAGCCCTTAGAGTCGAAAACTCTACCTACTGGCTTAGAATATGCATTTTTGAAAAATGGCAAGCCGGTCATACTTAATGCCAAACTTGCTCCTAAGCAAAAAGCAAAATTGTTGAAAGTGTTGAAAGTCGTCAACACATGGCCAATAACCTTTGCCTAGTCATATCCTGAACTCATTGGAATTGATCCATAGATATGCCAACACCACATTTATACTAATCCATCCATGAAGCCAAGGAGTCAACCCCAACAACGGTTGAACCCAAAATTGAAGCAAACCATCAAAGAGAAGATTGAACAACTCCTTAAGGCAAGGTTCATCTACACCATTGTGGATAGCGAGTGGGTCAGCCCACTTGTGATAATGCCAAAGAGAGGTGGCAAATGGTGAGTTTGTATCGACTTCAGGTTGTTAAACATGGCAACATTCAAGGATCACTTTCTATTACCATTCGTTGATTAGGTGTTGGACACCATATCTAGGCATTGCTATTACAATTTTTTGGATGGTCATAGCGACTATAACCAAATCCAGATTGCACCAGAAAACTAGGCCAAAACAACATTCCCGAGTCCCTAGGGGACTTTTGCATATCGAAAGATGCCTTTTGGTCTATGCAATGTTCTTGCCACTTTCCAACACCTGGTCTTAAGCATCTTTCAACAGCAAATTGGTAGCAGAGTGGAAATCTTTATGGATGACTTCTCCACTTGCGACACTGCATTCGAGCAAGCCTATGACCTATGAGCTGGGAATCCGAGCTCATGAGCTGGTAATCCAAGCTCCATACACTTTCAATAGCCCTGACCTAGACCTTGACCTAAGTCTGGTAAAAAAAAGAAAGACTAATCAACCTAAATGTGCTAGACAAAAATCGATTAGTGGCCCTATCCTTGAATGAAGTGCACAAGGCATTCAACAAACAACGACATAACCTAAGAATCAAAAGGATCAAACTTCAACCTAGAGATAAGATCCTCTACTGAAACCCCACGCATGTTCCTCAAAAAACCAAATTCCAAACATTGTGGGAGGGGCCTACTATAATCAATTAAACCTTTCCTTCTCGGGCCATGATCATATGCAAACCTGAAAGCCCAAAGAAGAAGCAGTTGCTCAACATCCAACAAATAAAGCCTTTCCACAAGCCCAAGCGAGCCAGTACAACAAATACCTCAACGGATGGGCAACCATGCTCAATTTTTCGGATCTCCTTCTTCCAACTCAATCGTGAGGAAGATGGTCATCCATGCTAATCACATAAGTGGCTCTTCAATTTTTGTATTTTTTGTTTTACACATTTTTGTTTTTTTAAAAATTGTTTATTTTATACATTTTTTATTTCAAAACTTTTTCCTATTTTACACTTGTTTTTGTTTTACACCATCATTAGTACATTTAAATTTTTCTTGAATATTTTACACTTTCTTATATATTTTACTTTATTTTAATGTGATTTTCTAATTTCTATTAATAAATGTGCTTTGTGCTAACAAGACACAGTGGTGCTATAGCTATTGCTAGAGGTGGTTTGCGCTTAATGTTTTTGTTTGCTAATGTCTAGTTTCTATTTTTGAATTTTTGCACTGATGGCTAAGGCATGGTTTCTTTTTCATGGAACAGGCAATGAGTCCACGACATCCACCCATCCAGAAAAATTTATGGTTTTCCTCGTTTTGAAAATATGAGGTCCCTTTCATTAAATAAACCTTTAATAAATTTGTAACCTTGCTAGTTTCTAGAATTAGGAAGGATTCAAAAGTTTGCATAGGGTGTTACTTCAAGGAGATTCAATACTCTTTGTACTCTTCTACTTACTTAGGTGCATGAGTGTTTTCATGGACTTCTCACCGTTCCGTGTCAACCATAAACAAGAAGTTAAATTAAATAAGTCTTTGCATGGTGTGGTTCCCACCCAAGAGAGAGAGAGAGAGAGAGAGAGAGAAGAAAAGAAACCAAAAAAAAAGAATATATATATATATATATATATATATAATGGTGGGAATTCAAAGCACACCCCTTAGACAAATAAACGGGCTACAAGCATTGGTTATGGAACTAGAAAGACATGTTACCCATGCATAAAGGTCCCCTCTAACTAAGGCCCTCTCTTACTTCCTGTTTCTCTTTTCTTCTTCTTAAGAAACAATGGTTGTTCTATGGGAGCACTCTTGTGTCTCAAGGGAGTGGACTAGTCTTAGAGTGGCAATGCAAAGTCATTGAAGGTGTTGGTTTTGGTCTAGACTAAGGATAAATCTTCTCAGGTTATTTAAACACAATTCCACAAGGGACTTCTTATAACCTCAATTCGGAACTCCATTCCACATTCTCCATCATCCATCCATGTTGCCCATAACTCACCTCACTATTGGTGTCCATGTTATTGTTCAATGTCTTTGTCTAACATACCTAAATTCTTTGGTAGAATCTTCAAGGTTTTGGTCCTTAACTTTCATAAACCATTAATCACCTACGAGGCCCACGGACTCCTTCGGTTGAGGTTGTGCAAGGGCAAATAGGGCATGTACCTACTATGGAAAGGACCCACTTGCATATCTCTTGGTTTGGTTTGTTAAGCACCTCATCCATAGGCATTTTTGCAATCAAAATCTTTCGTGCACCCATCTTCTGCATCCAACTATGTGCTTCTTTAAGTATTTTCTTTAATTCACACATTCTCCATTAAATGTTTATGCTTTCAAAGACCCTATTCACTAATTTCATCATATTCTTGGCTTTCCTAGGACTCCATAGATCCCAAATTCATTCAAAAATTCCTTGTATTTTTTGAAATACTAAAATTTCAAAATTTTGTTCACAAACCCCATAAACAAGGCCCCGTTGACAAAGCCCATGCGCATATGAGGCCCCATATGCGTATACTAAGTAGCGATTAATTAAGCACAAAAGTACAACCACTTCAAGCATGCGCATGATGCTTGGTAATTTTAGTAATGCTTAGCATTTAGTAACCCAACAGCGTTGTACATGTTCAAGATGTGTACGGCAAGTGGGACTAGATGCTTGTGTTAAGATTAGTTGGGTGTAGTTAGATTAAATCAGCAATTGAATTACTTCATTCCTTCCATCCTTTATTTGAAGCACCCAAAACATAAAAACAATAAAAATCATATGCTACAATTACACTTAACCATACCGTTGCATATCACAAGTGTAATTGGGAAGACAACAAATGACTATTAGGGCAAGTTCACTTCCTAGAGGCTAGTGTACCGAAAGACATAGAGTCCACGGAATTCAACTAGATTGCATATGAACACTTGATGATTCGTATGGTTGAGCATAGGGGCACTCACCGCTCATCAGCTCTTGAGTTGAGGAGAAGCTTGGCAAAAGTGTGATAGGGCATATCAAGTGAGTGCAGGTGTAGTTGCAACTCTAGTGTCAATGTGTGTGGATTAGCCTATGTGATATCGTCTCTTGTTTACTTCTCTGAATTGAATCTCAATCCCAAGTTGTGGGAGAGATTTCCCATCAGTTGTATCTTGCAATAAGAATAGCATTGTTTGAGTGTTTTAAGAGGTTTTGGATGTTTTATGGGTTTTGGGAACCCTATTGTAATCTCCTAGTTGAATAATTTGAAGATAGCTAGCTTTCTTGTTTTCTAACAAATTAATTGCCCCTTCATAATATCTAGATTTAGTGTTAGAAGGTGATTAATTATTGGAATGAACTTGCTCCAATTGACCAATAATGGCTATGTGAATAATGTATCATTGACTTTAATCTTGTGTTCAGATGCAACACTTACCCTTTTCAGGGCTTTAAAGTGTCAATGCTTTTAAAGTCTAGTTGCATGACAAATTGACAACTCTATATTGGATTGCTTGGACCTTTTAAAATGACTTATGACCCAACCACAATAGATAACAGGAATTTCCTTTTTCCAAATTTTTAAAGAACCAACATTGAAAATGAAAAACTTACTAGTTTTTATAAGGTAGAAACAATCTTTTAATGACATTATGCATCATTCAATCAATAGAGACATCTTAAAACAAAAATTAAGCTACCTCAATATGAAGTATTCTTTTATTAAATCATTGTAAAGATCCTAGACATATTTTAGACATAATTCAATCGGTCATTTCTTTTGCTAAATTTTTATCTCATAGTAACCCGTTCAGATTGAACTGTAACATATAGAATCATCATCACCCCAACTACATGAGGTAACTTGTATGAATTCTTTTGTGTCATTCACCTTTATTAAGAGTCAAGTTAACAAGATATGAGTCAAAAGTATTACTGACAGGCCACCTCTCTCTTACTATATTGCAATAAGAATCCAATAGCATAAATATATAGAAACTTCTATGAAACAAATTAATATTTTTTATACATTTCATAATAAATCATAAATTTATATCTAATTAATCATCTGTATTGTGCAGTAGAATCTTAATTTTTGTAATATATGGGTTTTTTTTTTTTGGCAAGACATTTCAAATCATACTAGAATATTCATTTCCCTTACTCTTATTCAATACTACTTTACCTCCTTTTCATGAGCTATAATTGAATTTTGAGGTTTGGAAGAACCATTTGTGCGGATGTCCCATATAAGTAAATGGCAATCATCACCAACAGAGCCAAAAACACTTTCATTCTCTATGTGCCATGAAACATCCTCAATCACTCCTACATGAGCCTGCATTTTAAAGGAACAAATATTATCAACATAAGCCAAAAATTTTATGTGAACAAGAAAGGTAAGCACAACAATGAAATTAGAGATGATAAAACAGGTATCTTACAAGCACTGCAATTAACTGAAACATATATTCTAATAGGAGTTTAGATAAACACTTAAAATTTCACCTGGAATGTTTGCTTAGCTTGAAGAATTCCATTTTCACATGGAGAATTTATATCCCACAAACATATTTTTGTATCGTGTGAACCACTTAGAAGCTGACCTTCTTTCATACAGTTCCAGGATAATCCATATCCTTCATCAGTATGACCTTTCAATGTCAATAAAGGAGTGCAAGAACTTTTATCAACAGGTCTTGAGGGATACTTTTCATAATTAAACACATATACATCGGAGTTTGGAGACTTAGTTGCAATGATGGAGGAATTTTGAGGCATGCATCTAGCTCTATTGACTTCTCCCGTATGTGCAATCCATTGGACAATTTCTACCTGCAATAACAATAGCATAATGAAGGACAAAACATTTTTCAGCTTAAGTAAATTTGATGTTCATATGGACAATAACAACAGCTTGTAGAAATGACTAATTACTGTCTGTTAAATGACAAATGCTAACAAAAAACATAAAGCAATGTAGTAACATTTTAAGAACATTGATTTTGAGTAAACACGATAGAAAGCAAAAAAATCACCAGCATACTAAAATATATGCAATATTACTAAGAAAATGAAAATGCACTATCAAAATTTATTATGCATTATCTCAAGCTTCAAGATAAGTTTCTTAAAGCTATGTTGACAAGTATTCATAGTGACTATTATCTTCTAATGATAAGCCCAAAACCATCATTTTCATTAACAGTATAATTTAAATTCTTGTCTATTAATTTATGATACAAATACAATAAATATAAACCATGAATTGCATTATGGCACACACCCCAGTAGCACCACATACTTACCTGTTTAGGCATTAAACCATAGATAAACTTGTATCACCTTTTCTGTTGTATAATAAGATCATCAAGCTCATACAAAATTTGATAAATTGTGTTTGGATATGATACATAGGAATGTTTTTCTTGTTAGACACTGCATTTTGCATTTTCTATAAAAAAATGTTTATTGATTTAGAAATTAAAATATCAACAAATAAGGCAACTAATTCTAATCACAAACTCATCATAGTGAAAGATTTATCAAATTCTGCATCGCTCCCTGGTTGCTTTGAGTCTAATAATACTAAAAAAAATGAGTTAGATTGTTCCATAATCTGTGATTATCAAATTATTATTTCTATAACAAAATGAAATGAACATCCATGTGGCTTAGTAAGTCAGTAAGTTTTGACATTGAAAATGAGATGCACAAGTTTGACTCACAAGTTATTCATGTAAACTGTGAATCGCATTATGGCAACTTTGATAGCAAGAAACATAAGTCACCTATTTAGGCATTAAACCATAGATAAAGTTATATAGCTTTCTCTCTTATATAATAGATCATCAAGGTTATACAAATTTGTTATATTCTGTTTGAAGATGATACATAGAAACAATTTCTTATTAGATGCAGCATTTTACATTTTCTATAAAAAAAAAAGACAGACAGGGTGTTGGACCCTAAAGATAATCTTAAAAATAAGAAAAATTCAGAGAACACCACATGTTAAACACTGAGGAAAGGTGAAAATCTACAATAACATAGAAAGAAAATGCTCATCAAGTGTGAAAATATCTATTAAGCGTACCCTGTTACAACTGATCTTGAAAAATCAGGAAAATTGATAATTTTTAGTAAGAAAGCTGCATTTATCTTGACAACTTTTGTATCACTTTCAACCTCCATCCCTGAAGTTAAAATAGCAAAAGGATTTGATTTTCTATTAAACAAATTGTCTATTGACTTATAAATTAAAATAACAATGAAGAGGGGGAAACTAAATTTAAAAAAAAAATCATAATGAAGATATTGAAACTTGTCATAGTGAAAGATATATCAAAATCTTGATTACTCCTTGGGCATTTTGAGATTAATAATAGCAAACGAATGATGAGTTACATCATTTCATGATCCATAATTAATGAAATTATCATTTCTGTAACAAAATGAAGTGAAAATCCATCTATCTTAGCAAATTAGTAAGTTCTGACTTTGAAAATGAGAGGCACAAGTTCCAGTCACAAGCTGTGTGTTCTCACCTGCACCAACTGCATGGGGAAAAGAGTGAGAAGTTTCAATAAAATGAAAGTATTGGTTTATTTTCTCTACAATTTGGTCATTATTGTTATTAAGATTGTTTTCTCTTGCAGAGAAATCGGTTATATTATATCCTTAAGACTTGCTAAAGTACCATCTTCACTAGTCATAGTCAATATTTTGTGTTTGAAATTTATCAATATACTATTTACATCGGCACCAGCATCATCTACAATAGGCAGCTCCCATGTTCAGTCCTAAAAAAATCTTTCTTGAGGCTACATTCTTTAAAAAATAATTGTTGAAATTGGAGACGTGTCCAAAGAGTCTCATTGCAAACGTAATAATATGGTTTTATTTTCGGTTTCAGATTTCTATAGCAATGATACAAAAATCAGTGCAAACTGATATAATTTACAAAAATATCACCTACAACAATAAGGAATAGATGAATCATGAAATAAAACAGAGTAAATACCTCTTTAAAAATTGCTTTTAAAATTCTTGCCTTGATTGTATCTTCTGTATGCATCATGATAAACAGTTAAATCATATTGAAAAATGATCCACTGTTTCTTGCAATCAATATATAATACTCTAAAAGGATTACGTTGACAATGTATCTAAATTATATTATCGCAGTTCTGAGCAATTCAAAATTTTGAAACTATGGAATTAAACCTCGACGCACTAGTGTATAGCACTAATGAACCCAAATAGGACATCGGAGTTCCAGAAAATTGCAAACAAGTCTGAAATGTAAGACGTACATTGGCTCTAACAGTAGGAGGGTCCGATATTCTCTGAGAAAATTCTTCTGACGTGTTTGTAGGAATATTAACTTGAGCAATCATGAGACTGTTGGGTTCATCGTCAGAAGTGTGAGTGCCTAGAATGAGTTTGTGGGCTTTGTAAGAGGGACCTTGATGGTGGTCTGGCAGCCACTGCACAGTGAGAGAAGGCCATTCCAGGGAACTGCTAATAACTACATCATAAAGCAGTGGCGTGTTTTTCTTCCATATCAGAAACTCGTCTTGTTCTTCCTCCTCCTCCTCAACCTCTCTTTCCAGATGTTGATCCTCCTCTTCTGCCATCCCTTTTTCCGTTTCTCCTTTTCTCTTCTACTTCTTCTATAATGCTTCTACCTTCTGTTCATTGTTGTACTGCGTGCGCTGGTTCTCTCTGCTTCCGACTCCCGCCAAGTCTTACCTCAATTTTGCATCTTCTCAGTTAAATACTCCCAAGTGCTATGCTTACCTTCGTGGGTTAAATTGCCATGTGTTTGTACTGTGTTCTCGATACGGTAAAAAATTAAAAATTAAACATCTTTTAAACATCGAATCCATGCTAGTGATATGTGGTAAAGTGATTAGTTTGTTGCATTTTTGTAATGTTAGCTTAGTGGTACGGGTCTTTGCTAAGTAACTTTATGTCATAGGTTTCATCCTCTCACGTAACATTAAGTTATAAATTTCCTATGAATCTTAAGGTACATCATTATATGCTCTATAATTCTTTCAGTGTATTATGTTAAGTATAAAAATATAGGGTCAACCAAAATTTTTACAATAGTTTCATGATATAGGGAAAAATAGAAAATAATATATGTGACTTACAGTTACAACTATTTCATTTTGTATTTCAAAACTATTTGTGGTTAATCTATTTTACTTATTCTAAGCTTTCCTTATGCTTCATAAAATACTTCCCAATTTTTCCATGTGGTTTTTTTGCAAAATTTAAACCTTTTGAGTAATCCATAAATTTTTAATTTGGTATTTAGTATGTGAAGACAAACTAGTTTATTACAAATGATAAAAGGAAAATCCAAAATGTTTTTGGCATTTAATTCAAATAAGACCAAGACAAACTAGGCTTTCTCTTTCAAAGATATTGAAATTTTTTGTCATTTTTTGTTTCATAGCACTGATAAAATGGAAGAGTTTCATAATAGTGATAATACAGTGGTCATTTTTTGTATTAACACAATCCAAATGATAAAAAGACTAGCATCATAGAAAGTTGATGTAGATAATTTATATGGAGAAATGTATAAATAAAGGTAATCATTGGTATGAAATGTAATCATTGGTAAATAAAGTTATGCTTTTTAAAATGGAAAAAATTTAAATAATTATATACTAATTATAATCAACAATACTTTTGCTAAGGTCTTTGGCACTATTCTAGAATCTATGTTTGGATGATAGGCTAAAGAAAATAAAATATGCAATTTCTCACGTAGGATTTAAATGGTAGCATTCTACCAAAAACTATCTTGTCACTTTAAAATATTTTATTAATAAAAAAAATGGTCCACCCAAGAAAAAAAATATTTATTTACTTTGTAGATTTCTCTAATTCTTGTGATTTAGTCATTTGAAGCAAGTTATGGAGGTACTTGAAAAAATTAGAAGTTCCAAATACATTGTTATCTTCCACCCAAAAAACTTTACAAAGAGTTATGCAATTATAGGGGCATGTCCTAGGAGGGTTAGTAGATAAGCAAAAGGCTAACCTCTAACCTCTTTCAAGCAGTTGTACTCAAGCTTAGCTTGAACCTAGGTCTTCAATCACTTTATATACCCCAAAATATATATTCTAATTAGAACTTTATGACTTAGACTTGCCCACTAGAATCAAACCCATAACTTGGAGCTTTCAAGTCAAGAGTCATACCATTAGGTTAACACCTCATTCTTTTGGATTCCATGAAGGAGATTAGAGTGTATGTTGAGTTGTGGTAATGAAGATAGAATTTATCAAAATCATGTTTCTTTAAATCTCATTCTCAAATGTTTTATAGCGGATTTAAGTTATTCATGTAGATTTTATAAAGAATACTAAAGTTATAGCATTTATATAAAATGTTCGTTGAAATTTCTCTAAGTTTTATTTTGAACATCTAAAGTTATTTAGCAATTTTTCTTAAATTATGAAGATATGAAGTATGTGACATAAATTTATAGAAAACACTCTAAATTATATGTGGATTAGAATCAAGAAAAACTCAAAAATTATTTCCAGAAATTATTTTTTTTTAATTTGATTCAAGTCTACCTAAAACAAAGAAATATTGAACAATGTTAAAAGATTGGTTTGTAACCTAATTTTGGAAAATTATTTTGGTCTTTTTTTTTTCTTTTTTGTAGAGTTTTTGAGAAGGTTTCAAATGATGGGTCATATGAATCATAAATCATTTTTATTTTACAAATATAAATTTTTTGTTCAAAATAGTTAGAAATAGAAACTTAACAATTCTTACATAGAAGAAAAGTCTATTGGCAAAGCTTTCATATCTTCTTTGTTTCATGTTTTCAAGTGGTTCTTATTTGTATTAAAAGATAAAAGAATTTGATTATTATAAAATGAATTTCATGTTCATAGCTTATGAACAAAAAGATCTAATCTCTCCACTTCAAACTTTCACTAATATTTTTATTACTCCAACTAGTCAAAATCTTTGAAATGCATAGCCAATGACAACAAAGTTAGTGAGGTATTGCTCACTTGGTTAGAATATGGGGCTTATAATCTAAAAGTAATAAGTTTGATTCTAAGGGGTATACTAAGACACATACTACCTAAGGACATGGCAAAATATATATTCAAGAACTATAGTATTAAGTACACAGCCATCTATAGTAAATGATTATCAAATCTATTGCCTACCTTCATAGTCAATTTATCATGGATAGAATAAAGGCACTAAGATGATGATGGCCAGTGACAAGAAAACTTTGACTAGCCCTATTCTAAAAAAATGGGGTTAGCTACATGAGTTCACTTTCGCCATTCACCTCTACAAGAACTAAATCCTTATTTATTTGCAATTACTTCAAGTCATCTTGATTATTTTTTCCCATATCTTTTTTTATCTTCATTTTAGTGGCTTTCTTAGAATAATGATATATTAACACTTTTTAATAAATTCATTGTTTGATCTTTTTTGTACATGTCCAAATTATCTAAGATCTCATTCCTATAACTTATTTGAAATAGAAGAAACTCCAAGTCTTTCTCTAATGTCTATGTTTTGCATTTTATTTCTTCCTGTAACATTCAACATCCATCTAAGTATTCACATTCCTACCATATTAATTTGTTATTTATGCCACTTTTCTACTACCTAACATTCAACACTATATAAAATAGCAAGCCTAATAACTGTCAAAAAAAAATTTTCCTTTATTTTTATTAGGATTCTCTTATCACATAGAACATCATTGGCCTATCTCGATTTTGACCATCCTACCCTAATCCTATTTTCTTATATCTTTATTAGTTTCACCATCTAATTAAAGCATTGATCCTATGTAGTAGAATTGTTTGTGATAAGGGATTTTTTGGCCTTGAATTATCACTTTTACTTCACCACTATGTGCGTTGTTATTGAAATTGCATTTCATATATTTTGTCTTTCTTCTCTTGATTTTTAAGCCTTTGTATTCTAGAGCATGTCTCTACTTTTTGATTTTAGAAGTAGCATTCTCTTGAGTTATACATACCAAAATAAAATCACTTGCAAATAATACTTTTGGATTGGAATGCTAAAAAATCTAAGTACTAAACTACAAACTAATAGTGCTTCATTGTAAATGAGAAAAGGATGTGTTTTCCTTGAGCTCTACATGTGTACATAGATTTTGAAGGTAATAGGACTCAATCCTATAATATTAATACTATTACAATAAACATCAATAATATACCACCAATGCTAGAATGTCAATGATACTCCAAGATAATTTTTTTTAACATTATGTTATCTTTTGATCAATTCTTCTTATCCCATTGAAATACATGAAATTTTGAAAAGAAGGTAAAGTGTGATGGGAAGAGAAACTCATGAGATGTTCAAGAGGAAAATAAAACACATGTCTTTCTTTTATTATCATAAGTTGAAATTAAGGACTTTAAGGTAAGTTTTAATTAGGTTTTATGCATGGAAAGGTAATATGAGCATGTCCATAGGACATCTTAAAGCAACCATGCAGATAAGGAAGATGTGGAAGATTCTCCAACATTGAACACCATTCCAAGAGAATATTAGATTTTTAATGAATTTCATAATGTGGGAGACTTGATCGAATTTGATGCAAAATACAGGGGTGACCTAACTATGAAATGCTAGAATTTTTTAAAAGTTTGAAACTGTGATAACTTTGTGATCTGAATGAGTTTTGGGTTGATCTTGAGCTTACTGTAAAGCTTAATTTACAATATATAAGCTTGTAAAATTTGAGATAAATTGGAATTTATTTTTAATTCAAATTTCAATTGAAAAATAAGTCTTAGATAAAATTGTTCAGCTTCTAGAATAGAAACTGATGATTTGTAAGATGAATATCCCAATGATCTGAAATAGTAATAGAGTAATTAAATACTTGATATGAAGATCATTTAACAATCTACCTCCCTACAAAGTTTGGCCTTGATTTGAGTTATTTTGATAGTTAAAATTTGTTACACAAGAGTGACTTCAAATGTGATTATTTAACTTCCTAAATGTAATAAAGGTTGACAATACTTGAAAATTTTGATGAAATGATTGAATCCAAATATGAAATTGAAACTTCAAACCATTTGAGATAAGATGTGATAATAATGATCAATGAATAACAAATCTTGAATGGTTTGATGACTATAATAAGTGTGAGAAATAATAATGATGATGTGGAACTATATTAATGATAGAAAGAATGTTGATAAAATGATCATGGAAATAGATGAATTGCTATATGATGATGTTTGATGAATATTGATAAATAGTGATGAGTGCTAAATTCTTGCAAAAATATGAATCAGACCTTTAATTGATGAATTTATCACACACAACTTGATTGGCCCAAGAATATTTAATTGTAGATAAGATGTGATAACAATGATTAATGAATAATGAATTTTAAATGGATTAATAATTGAAATAAGTGTGAAAAGTAATGTTGATGATGTTGAACAATGTTAATGATAGAAAGAATGTTGATGAAATGATAATGAATAAAATTGGTGAATTGCTAAATGGTAATGATGAATGATGAATAAATGAATGTTGATGAATGTTGATTTATTAAGAAAATGTGAATCGAATCTTCAATTGTTGAATTGCCCACACATACAATATGATTTGCCCAAGAATTTATAGGCATTTGATGGGGCTAAGCTTCACTATGATGAATAGGGCTTCCTTAATGACCAAGAGGCTTGGAAAATGAATGGACATGTGAGATTGGGACCAAAATAAAGTTACATCCTACCATTAATATTTTTAATAAAAAATTAAATAAAATTTATATTTGACTTATAAATTTTTTACTTTGATGAAAGTGACAAAATTACGTGCCTTTATTTCCTACTTTACATGCTTTTCTATAGTACATATGTCATTCAATTATTTTAAGCTTTGGAAAATGATGCTCATGTCTTCTCCTAAGCTTGAAACCATCACATGAATAATAAATAGTGAGCATGATGAGTCCAAGTGCATATTAAAACCAATGGTGAGGTAATTTTTCTCAAGAAAGAGGGATATTCATGGAAAGATTTAAAAACTAATTGAAGACAAATAAAAAAATGCAAATCATCAAGAGGTATGATGGTGATAGTGACTTTGCAACGGTATGGTTTGATTTCAAGTTTGCTAATTCTTTACTTCTTTTTATATAAAAGTAGATGAAATATGATTTGAAGGATACTTTATTATTTTTTCAATGGAAAATTATGTATTTCTTTTTATATTTTCAAGTATAAGTTGGTTATATAGCAACATGTTCATGGAATGAATAAAGACAAACATTTTTATACTTTGAAGTATAAGTTATTGTTAAGATCAAATTCTTGGTCAAATTAGATGTTAAAAAAAGTTTTGAAATCATGTCTTAATTGCAATAGAACCAATAAGAATTTAATGAAGATTAAGCATAATGTTTTGTGCAATGAGATCAAGGAAGACTCAAATACACATAATTCCTTTATGTCATTGATAAGTTCAATTATTAACAAGTTTGATATATTAAAAACTTCTAGTATATCCATGACATGAAGGAAGTTAATGTAAGCAAATGGACGAAGATCAAATTTGGACCTTTTTAGGTTAAGACAAAAGAGTTACATGGATAAACATGCAAGTTGAAGGTGCATAATTATTTGTTTATCTCTAGTGTAGTTCTATGTTTTAGGTTAGAAAGATTTCAAGGCCAAATTAATGAGGGTAAGACTCAAACAAGTGGGAAGACAACCATAAAGGTTAATGTTAGCTTTGAGGGAGAGAAAATTCTCAGGGGAGAACTAAGAAGAATAATTAAAGATAAAATCATGAACATATATTGATAACATTTGCACACTTTTTCATCATGATTGTTATGCTCTTATAACATTTGATGATGATGTATTGGGTTAATAGGATCCAAGAAACTTCCAAGTTATACTTTTACATCAATAGCTGCAAATCTCAGTTTTAAAGTTGTGTATTCATTGAAGATCTATTGTTTGGTCATTTTTCATAAGATAAGTATATTGGGTGTGAACATCAAAGACTCTGAATCTTAGTTTTCAAGTCTTTTATCTATTTAAGATCTATTGTTTAATTTAATACTTCAATTTAAAGGGTTTATTGCAAAAGTGCTTTAGGCAACCATGATTCACTATAGCTCTTGCAAAACAACTATGACCTTTTATCCCTTTGCAATTAATTCTTGGAAAAAAACCTTAACTATTAGTTCTTGAAAATGAACCGTATCTTATAAAAAGATTTTTACCTTTAATAAGAAGTTAAATTAGTAAATTAATCCATTTAGAAACTCTTCATCAATAGAACTCCATTTAATGCTCCATTCATTATTCCTTATAAAACAAGATATCAAAATCTGAAACTCTTTTTCTTAAAAAAAAATATTTACCTAACCCATAACGTAAAGCTTCCTTATAAAGGATGCACAACGTCATATTAAAGAATGCAAATAAAAACAAATGCAAACAATAATACATATTAAAATCCATGAAGTCTAAAATATATATATTTATTAGTCTAATGCAATCTCTCTTTTCTATTAAAAGAATTTAAATCTTACTCATTCATTTTTACATCAAATTTTGGGGGGAGGGGGGGTGTTGTCAAACCTTGAAAAGAAGTTTTATTAATATAAAAGGAGTATCAAATACATAAACCACATTAAGTCACAAAAAAAAAAACTATGGAAACTTAGAACACTAGGGATGGAACTTTAGGAACTAGCCACATAAATAACTTTTCACGATAGGGAGAAACCCAATTTGGGGAACTACCACCCACCAACTAGCGAGCCCATTACAAAAGAGATTGGCAGAAATTTAGATGAGGCTGATAGCGTTTGATAAAAGGTAGAGAGACCCTTGAACAGAGATTGCATTCAAATGTAAGAAGCGAAGCTTCTACGTAGAGATCCATGATGCAGAGGGCTACTTGAGTGCATGAGTCTTTCCCAAGGCTGCAGAAGATGAATCAACTAATGAATATCCATTTTGAACTTCGGTGTTTGAGATTTTTGGAAATGAATGAGGTGGAATATTTGCAATTTCTCCAACATTGTTAGATGATAGTTATTAGAATAATTGATCCTTTGAAAGATAACATTACATCTACGCTTCCAAATGTAATATAGAATAATAGGCATGATGACTTTCCATAGAAAATTAAGATTAGCAGAAGTAGTGGCCAAAAGACCAAATACAACATCATCTTGAGATAGCTTGCATGATGGAATTACTTTGGAAGCCCATGTCCAAACGTGCTATGCGAAGGGGCAAAGCCAAAACACGTGAGCAAAGTCCTCTTGACCACCACCAAGAGGGCAATTGGGACTATGAAACCCAAGATACTCAAGACACTTGCCGATAGGTAAACCTTGGTGGAGGAGACACTAGAAGAACTGCTTGATTTTAGGAAGAGTCAGAAGTTTCTAAATACATTGGAAGAGGGGGAGCCAGAATTGTTTTGACTCCTGTTTGTCCCATGACTTGTTACACCATTGAATGATACTTGATGAGTCATGTAGAAGATGAAAGGGGACATGTGGCTTGTAGGGTAGAAGTTTCGACCCATTAATCCATTGAAAGCCATGAAAAATGCTATGCACTGAACCATCAAGTTGCAAATGGTGTTGAGTGTTGAATGAAGGTATAAACATGAGCAAGGTAATGGTGCATTACCAAAGACTCCCCATATAGATTAGTAAACTTGGCCTCAGAAATCCATTGATCAACAAGTTGAAGACAACCTAGAGAAATAACTCCCTTTCTATACCAGGAGGTAGCAACCTTAGCATTTGTAATGGCAAGGGGAGCAGGCGACAAAGGTCACCACCAAGGACACACCTTAGAGAGTAGACTAGGGTTGATCGTGACATTCGTTCAATCTATATACTGGTGTAGAATTTGCCAAGCCCTCCAAATGCTTTTGAAAACATGAGATTTCGGAATAATAATAGTATGGGGGGAAAGGATCTAGTTAATGAAATGGGTTCCTTTCTAGAAGGGCTTGTTTTTGGGAAACACTTGTTGAAGCCTTAATTGGAGGAGAGTCCTAATGATGTCTGAGGCATCAAGATGTTGGACCAACCACTTGGCAACTAAGGCAATCCCCTACTTGAATAAGTTCAAAAGACCTAAGCCACCTTTATTCTTAGGAAGAGTAACAATATTCCAAGCAATACGATGGAAGCCTTTTTAAGAGTCTTTAGAAGACCACATGAAGTCACAAAATAATTGTTCAAGCTTTTGATAAATAGCTTGGGAGGGAGCCCAACAAGAAGAGTAATACACATGGGTAGATGCGCAAATAGATTTACATACAAGGTACTTCCCGACTAGAGTGAGGGGTTTATCCTTCCATTTTTTGAGTTTCTTTTGAATACGAAAAATCACATGATCTCAAACAACAGAAGTAGAACCTCTAAAATAGAAGGGAATGCCCAGAATCTGAATGATGTCTTGATCTTGGAAAAGCTACCAATTAAAGTTGGTCACATGACTGTAGTTATTGGTAAAGATATAGACAGAAGATTTGTTCCAATTAATAGTAGAGCCTGAGAGGGAGTAATATTGCTCAACAAGGGATAAGAGCTGGTGCAGATTAGCAACAGTGTTTTGGACAAGAAAAAAGGAGTCATCAGCAAAATGCATGTTAATAAGCTAATGTTGAGGTGAAGAGAGGCAGACCCTAGTGAGGACTTCATTCTTAATATCATAATTTAACTAATGATAGAGAAAGTTGGTTGCAATGATGAATAGGTAAGGGGCAAGAGGGCATCCTTGCTGCATTGACCAATGGATAGGAAAGGGAGAAGTGATGCCAAAGGTAGTGGTTGTTCTTGTAGTAGCATCTAAGAATAAATATTTTACCATGTTAAGGAACTTTGAGCCAAACCCAAGTTTAGTCATGGTTTGCAAAATAAAGTCTAACTTTGTGTTGTCATAGGCTTTGGCATAGTCAAGCTTCATTAGAAGAATATCTTGACCATCGTTCTCTGCCCACTAAAGACCTTCCCACGCAGCGATCATGTTGTTTAAAATATATCTACTAGGAATGAATCCTATTTGCTAAGGAGAGAGAATTTGGCCAAGAAATCTTTTCAGTCATAGAGCTAGGCACTTGGCCCAAATTTTATACACCACGTTTAGAAGAGTTATGGGATGCCAATTGAAGATACAGGTAGGATCCTTGGATTTAGGAAGGAGATGAATAATCCCTTGATTTAGATTAGGCCCAAGGGAACTAGTAATGATAGCCTCATTAATAACTTGGAGAAGGTCATTTCCTACTAGGTCTCAATGATTTTGAAAAAATTTAGTAGGGAAACCATCAAAACCAGGAGCCTTCCCATGACCCAACTTGGAGTAAGAAACCTAAAGCTCCTCTTTAGTGATATTGACATCCAAAGTTTGCAACATAGTAGGATTGATAAGTTTAGGATAATTGAGAGTAGCAACCTCAAACGATGAGATGTCCATAGGGGTAGTTGCAAATAGGGTTTCATAATGGTTTTTGAGAAATGTGAGAATACTATTGTGGTCAGTGATGGTGGAGTCACCATTGGAGATTTTGTCTAAAGAATGTGAGGGAGAAGAGCTATTTAGATACTTGAAAACTTCCTTACAGTGTTCATCTTGAATATTTAACCAAGTGAGTCTACTTTTAGTTAAGGCATGTGCTTTTTACACTTCCTAATGTTGGAAAGCTAACTGAGCTCTAGCTAACTCCTTGTGAACAGGAGTGTTGAAGAGATCTTGGACTAATTTATCAATTAGATGTTCGATAGTAAGGTGAATGTTGTTGTACTTCTGTTTAACCCAAGCAACCATTGCCTTACCATACAAATGGGCAAAGCTCCACACTCTACAAGAAGCATCATGCCACCATTGAATCCAACCCACCTAATCTGAGGGCTGAGGTGCAACATTCCAAAGGTTGGAGAGAAGAAGTCAGGCAGAAGGGGAAGAGAAGCAATGGTTATGTAGCCAGAAGAGATGGAATTTATGTTGAGGGTTGCTGCCATAAATCTGGATAGATATAGAGATGGGAATATGATTTGATAAGGTGGCATGTGGATGAACCATGGTAGTGGAGACAGCTTGCCAGAAAGAGAGGGTGGAAAAGTAGAACTTGTTTAACCTATTGTAGATGTGAGCCTGACCAGGACATAGATTGCTCCAAGTACATCTGTGTAGGGGATCGCTAGTAGAAGCATCCACCCCATTAGAGAGGTAGAACTTTTTCTTAAAGGTGGACTAGGTCTAATATTCAAAATTTTCCAGTTGAAAGAACACCCCCAAGCTTATTTTGAGGGAATTCTAACATATTAAAATCTCCTCCAAAAATCCAAGGAATTAGAGGAAGAGAATTGACGAGTTGCTGCCATAGGAGAGCACATTTTGTAGAATTGTTAGGGGCATAAATTGAGCAGATACTGAAGAGGCCCTGTGAGGAAGAGAAGTGATGAGCAGCGAGGTACCCCTATGCTCAACCATACGAATACGAGCGTTTCATGCACGATCCGATCAAATTCCAAGGACTAAGTGCCTATGCGCCTTTGTGGAACGATAATGAGTTAGTTAATCATTGTCTTCCCAAACTTACTTGTATGTCACAGTTGTATGATTAAGGAAGCTTGAGGCATATGATTTTTATGGCTTTTATGTGTTTTATATCCTGTGCTAATAAGGAGGGGAAGAGAGATAACTAAGTAACTAATCCAATTTAACTACTTATTAACTAAGTTCTAATTACTCCTAACACCAGTATCCATTCCCACTTGCCATACACATCCTGAACTAGTGCAACGCTGCTGGGATTACCAAATGCTAATCGTTATTGGGTTACCAAGTGCTACACGCATGCTCAAAGTGGTCGTATTGAGTGTGTTTAACTAAGAGAGTTGTAGGGTGAGAGAAATCATTAATTAACTAGGAAAGCATTAAATAATAATCAACACTAATTAATCTATTCTGTATGCTGCAAGGTTTATCATAAAGTTCATCTTTATTGCTGTACACAAAGTGTACCCAGGTACACAATGCTCGAATAAAGATCCGCTCACTCTATGACTCCTATTACAGACACACAAAAATAATTCTAACTCTAGAGGGAAAAATTGACAAGAGTTTGGCTAAGGGACTAACTTCTAATGTGGAAACCAAGGGTGTCAGCTCTTATTTATAGGTAAGGAGGCAAGCCACGATATCGGGTATTTGACATCGCATGGTTGATCCGATATCGCAGACATGATATCGCAGTTCATCATACCCCCATGATTGAATGAAAACTTGTCCTTGAGTCCCTTACAAACTATTGGAAAGGTATGGGATTATTGATTGAATGATCATTGATGGTGGAACGGGGTGACAGACTCAACATGCCCAGTGAACGGATCGACAATACAATACATGACAACATTAGTGTTCATGAACAAAAAAGTGAACACTGTACATAAACGACATCCAGCCTTATTTGGCAAGTGGAAGAGAAGGAGAAGGAGAGAGAGAAAAAAGAAGACTTTGTCGCTGTCGATGCCAAGATTGCACCTTCCATTGTTTATTCATAGCCACGCCACCAATTTTGCTCCTTTCATAAGCGTTCCAGTTCTAGTCCATCCTGAGTGTTTTCTCTAGGCCCAGTCCATTGTTGTATGATCGCCATCTGCACACACAACACAGTCACAAATGAGCAAGGGTAGATAAATCACAATGCAGTTGATACCTTGCCTCAATGTAGAGTGCATTGGTTGGGTTGTGGTTATGGCAGATATTGACTTTGGAGTTTTAACACTGGTGACTACCTAAGGTGTAGGGGTTAGGAAAAATTGAAAAATTTGTGCCCGGGCCCCCATGACTAAGAGCAAACCTCTAGTAGCGATAGGATGGAAAAAGATGAGGAATAAGAAAGGTGGAGAAAAAGTAACAATAACAACGCCAATAAAATGGATGTCATGGATGGGGATGAAACAAAAAATTGCCGATTGCAGAAAATGTTTAAGGGAAAGAAGTTAACAAATGCACCAAAAAGGAATGTTAGTGGGTCCTCCCCAATGCAGGCTCATGCCTTTAGTGCCCTGACAAACCCACAAACCAAAGAGTCCGTAGGCTCTAGGAATGTCATTTGGAAGCAAGAGTTAAAAACTTACCCAGAAGAAATTCCCAAGGAAGGATAATGCATCAACCAAGATATAGACTAAGGATAAAACTGACAATGAGGTGAAAAATGGAAAAGAAGGGTGGAGAGGAGAGGATGGAATGGAAACCTGAGAACGAGGTTGTGTAAAGTTCCTTGTGTGTGTTTGATGGTTAATGTAACTGAGTAGAACTCATTCCAAATCCAACCTCAACAAATCACGTTCAATGACCTTGCATCAACAAATTTGACCAACCTATCCTCTTGAAGCAACAAGAATGCCTCTACAAAAAGCCATCACCATTCCGAGGAGAGCAAGATGGAGAACTGGGAAGTGAGAAATGGCCTTAGTTAGAGGGAACCTTCAAGCATGGGCAACATGTCTTTCCAGTGCCATAACCAGTGTGTGTAGCCCAAGTTCATTATTGTGTCTAAGGGATATGCTTTGAATTATCACTATTTTTTTTGTGTGAGAACCACACCATGCAAAGACTTATTTTTATGTACTCAACTTTTGGTGATTTGATGAATGGTCAGAATGGCAGAAAACCTAAGAAAAAAGCATCCAAGCACTCAAGAGAATAGCCAACACAAATGCATCAAATCCCCTTGAAGTCACACCCTTTTCATCCTTTCAGCTCTTCCTTAGTTTGAGAAATACCTAGCCACCAATTCATTAACAGTTTTTATTAAAGAAAGGGACTGTACAATTCCAAGCCAAGGGAGACCATAAGATTTTATGGATGCATGAACGTTGTGGACTCATTGCCTGTTTAATCAAAAGAACCATATCTTAATATCAACATCATACTTCAAAGGTAAAATCCAAACATTAGCAAGTAATATGATATTATTCATGCCACCATCATGAACACTTATTGGATGATGGAAAAAATAAAGTAATCACACAAAGAAATGGTAAAAATATGAACAATGATGTAAAAAAAAAAACAAGAAAGATTAAAGAAATGTGCAAAACAAAAATGTGTAAAACAAAAAGTTAGAAAGAACTGAGGGCCTTCAATGGTTAGTAGAGATGGCCATCTCCCCCATGACTAAGTTGGAAGGAGGAGATCCGAAATAGTGAGCAAGGTTGCCCACCTACAGAGGTAGCATATGTTATGGCCATCCTAAACTCATGGAAAGGTTTTATTTGTTGCACATTGACTAACAATCTTTTATCTGGGCTCTCAGGTTTATATATGGTCATGGCTCCTAAAGGAAAAGTGGCATGGATAATAGAAGGTCCTTCCCACAATGTTTGAAATTTGGTACGTTGTGACACATGTGTGGAGTTCTAGTAGAGAACCTTATCTCCTGGCTGATACTAAACTTTCCTAATTTTCAGGTTATGACATTGCTTATTGAATGCCTTGTGCAACTCATTGGATGACAGGGCAGTAGTTGGTTCTCATCTAGCAAGTTCAGAGTCATCAACCTTTGTTTTTGTGTTAGATCAAGGTCAAGGTTGAGGTCACATGTCGTGGCTAGTGTACGGAGCTCAGTTTGGATAGGGAGCGTTGGGAGTTTTCCATACACTAGCTTGTAGGGAGAGTAGCCTATAGGGAGTTTCCATGTGGAGCAATATGCCCAAAGAGCATCATTTAGTTTAGTGCTCCAATCTCACCTATACTTGCTAATGGTTTTGGTCAATATCTTAGTAATCTCCTTGTTGGTGATCTCAGCTTGACCATTTTCTTGGGGGTCGTATGGTGTAGTCAATTAGCGCTCAACCCCTAAGCGTTGCATTAACTTCTAAAAAGTTGCACCTGTAAAGTGTGTTCCATTGTCTAAGACAAGTGCACGTGGCACACCAAACTTGTTGATGACTTGTTGTTGAACAAATCGTGTAGCGGTAGATGATGTGTAATCTTTAATGGTAGTTGCTTCACCCATTTTGTTAAGTAGTCTACTGCAACTATGATGTAAGCTTTTTTCATTGGACATTGGTGTAATGGGCACTATGAAATCAATTCCCAAAATTTCGAAGGGTTCTAATGGTTGAATCCATTGTTGCAGACCCTCCATTCTAGCAATCATTCACCCATCACATTGATAGTGTTCACAAGATTGGACGAATTGATGGGTGTCCCGGAACAAGGTAAGCCAATAATACCCTGCAAGTAGGATCTTGATGGCCATTTGTCTCCCAGCATAATGACCCCCACAAGGGCCCTCATGAGAGTCTTGAAGAACTCTCAGCTGATCTCTATTGGGGACACACCATCGAACCAAGCCATCGAGACATTCTTTGTAAAGCTGTCCATTAATCTCCATGAAGTACTTGGCTCTATGAAGAAACTATTTTTTTTCTTAAGGTCTAGTTCTTATGGTGTTTGTTGGGTTAAGGAGATAGGTAAGAATGGTACTGTACCAGTTTTTCTCCGTGGGTGATTGGTTATTCACTACATCGGCAAAGAGGAACTCATCAAGGAAGTGATTGGAAATGGTATACTAATCCTCTTTGCTATCCTAGCGCAATCGAGATAAATGATCGGCAACTATGTTCTTAGTGCCTTTACGATCGATCATCATTAAATTGAACTCTTGTAGGATTACTAGCCATCGTATAATACGGGGGCTTACCATTGGCTTATTCATGAGGAACCGAATTGGACTATGATTTGTGTGCATGAATACTTTGTACCCCAATACATAGTGCTTGAATTTTTCTAGTGCAAACACTACAACCATTAAATCTTTTTTTGTAGTAGTGTAGTTAAGTTGTGTACCAGCTATACTTTTACTTACACAGTGGATGTAATAAGGACATTTCTGGTCATCTAACTGTGTAAGTATGGCTCCTAAGGCATAGTTGGATGCATCAGTCATGACATGGACCAATCAGGAGCTTGTAGAATGGGTGTTTCTACCAGCTTCTATTTTAGAGTTTGGAAAGCTAGTTCGCATTCCCTAGTCCACTCAAAGGGTACATCCTTTTTCATTAGCTCTACCAATGGTTTGGCAATCTTCAAAAAGTTCTCTATGAATCTCCTATAGTAGCTAGTGTGTCCAAGGAATGATCAAATGTCTTTGACAGTTTCCAATTGATAGGTGATTCCTTGGATGACTTTGATTTTCTCATGGTCTACCTCTATCCTTGCATGTGAAATTTTATGTCCAAGTACTACACCTTCTTGGCCCATCAAATGGCTTTTTTGCCAGTTGAGCCTCAAATTAGTTTCTATGCATCTTTTCAGCACTTGTTCTAATTGATCCAAGGCTTAATCAAAACTTGCTCTATAAGTGAAGAAGTCATCCATAAAGACTTCCAAACCATTTCCTATCTGCTACTGGAATATGCTTAGAACTAAGCGTTGAAATGTTGCAGGGGCATTGCACAAGCCAAACAACATTTTTTTGTATGCAAACGTTCCCCAAGGACTGGTGAATGTAGTTTTGGCTTGGTCTTCTAGGGCTATCTGTATTTGGTTGTATCCACTATATCCATCCAGAAAACTATAATAGCTGATGAGACGTGATTTGCATGAGTCGCGATAATGCGTCCCATGCGATATCGCATACGCGATATCGCAGTCCGCTGCCAAATCTATAAATAAGAGGCGGCACTCCCCTTATTTCCCATCCTAGGCTAGAAGTAGGGAAACTCTGGCAGATTGATCACTCCAGAGATAGAATATTTTCCATGTGCCCGTAGTAGGAGTCCCCAAGTGAATGGATCTTTATTCGAGCAACATTGTACCTGAACGTAAGTTGTGTACAACAATAAAGACAAGCTTTGTGGATAAACCTTGCAGTGCATGGAATAGGATTTATTACTTGTTATTTATTTCCCTGTAGTAGCGCGGCATGAGTACGACTGGATTATGAGCATTTATGGATGTGTACGACTAATCAAGGAATCGGCTGCTCATTGCGATTAGATTCTCTCACCCTCAACTCCTAGAATGCATAATGAGTACGACTTGATTACGAGCATCTAAGGATGTGTACGGCTAGTCAAGGAACAGATGCTCATTACGTTTAGGCTAGTTAAGTGCCTTAGTATGACCACTTCGAGCACATGCGTTATGCATGGTGATCCCAGTAACAATTAGCGTTTGGTAGTCGCGGTTGTATAGTTCAGGGTGTGTACGGTAAGTGGGAACGGATGCTAACGCTAGTTAATTTAGACTTAGTTCATTAGTTAGAGTTAGTTAGTTTCTCAACCCTTCACTCTTTAGCATAGAAGACATAAAACATAAAAAGATATAAAAATCATATACCTCGGACTTACTTAACCATACACCGTGACAACCACAAGTAAGTCTAGGAAGACAACGAATGATTAACCCTAAGTGTTCCATGGGGCGTGTAGGCATTTAGTCTACGGAGTTCAACTGAATTGTGCATGCTACACTCGTTTCGTATGGGTAAGTGTAGGGGTACCTCGCCACTCATCATTGGCACCGTTGCCAGGGACTAGGTGTTTGTGCGCTGAATAGAACATAAGGGATATAACTCACATCGTTGGGAGCCTTAACAAACCTTTGGGTTAATAAAAAGAGAAAATTTATATAACGGTGAATTAGCACACCAATAACAATGTCTTCTTCTCATAAGAGAAACTCACCACCTAAGGACCATATATGAGAGAGTCGGTAACATAAAACACATAGCCAAAATCAGCCAAGTCCTAAACAATACAAGATAGTTTATACTCATCCCAATGAGTATATTCCAGACTTTACCTTTATCCTCCATCAAGATGAACAACTATGATGGAGAGATTTGCAAGGTAATATCATGTTACCCCTAGATCGATTAGTCTCTCACATGTTTTTCTGTGCCTTGGCACAGATTAGCATGACTGAATTATATGCTAAATACATTGTGGAAGACTTTGATACGAGGGATTATCACCCCCACAGAAGCACAACGTATGAGAGACTCAAGGCAGGAGAGCCAGCATACACTTTTGAAGGGCAAAGGTCCGCACGTCCTTAGCGAAATAGGAGATGAGGAACCCCTTATAACGGGTTCTTTAGTAAACGATGTTCCCCCTCCTAACGATGATGAGGAGGTTGGGTATCAGAACCTACGATCAATGATACATAACCATGGTTTTGATGCCCGTGAACACCAACTGTTCATAGAGGGAACAACCACTCATGCTAAGGATGGGCACTTAGATCGTCACCACGATCAGGGCCATAGCAGCCGAAGAGAAGGCAAGAAACATCGTCATGGCGATGGTTCCCCTTCTTCTTCCCCTTCTTCACATCACTCATCCTCTCCTTCCAGATCTAGGCACAACCATCATGAACACAACGGAGAGGATAAAGGTAGACAAAACAAGGGACCTCAATGGGAAAGTCGAGAGAGAGGACAAGGGCAAGGACATAGGGAGAGTAGGGAATAAGGTAGAAATCATAGGCGTCATGAAAGAGATGATCATGATGAGCCCCTACTCGCAACCCAAAGTATGCTTAACATAACGGAGGTAGTTAGGATTCCCACAAGGCATTTAAAAGATAGTTGGATCAAACGTTTAGACATGAACAATATCCCACAATTTGAAGGGGGATACAATGCTGATCTGCAAAATCATTTACAGGCATTCCACGATGCCTATGCCTTGCAGAATATAGAAAATGAGTGGCAAAAACTTAAGTTATTCCCAAGGACACTCACCAAGGAAGCAAAGAGTCAGGAGGTGGAGTACGATGCTAGAATTGTTCAATGAGAAGTATCAAACATACTCCAAAGTGTCCAATTTGCGTAAGCAGATCCAAGGCTAGAAACAAGGTACATATGAACCCTTGGATGCTGCCATGGCCCGCTACTACACATTGTTACATTGTTGCTCGGACCATGGGTACGCTCAACGGGATCAACTTTGCCACATCATGGATGGGCTAAGGCATGAAACTAGAAGAACCCTTGGAACTGATGCCCAAGGGAGACTCTCACAACTTAGAGTCCATGAGGTACATCACTTGTTGGAACAAGTAGCAAAAGAAGAAGGTGAGCTATGAAAAAGGGAAAGTGCGGAAGAGTACAATTGTGATCCCTCCCTTCAAAAGAAGGGAGTGAAGTTTTGCAATGAAGAGGATGAGTCACCAATCAAAGAGTTGGTGAACAAAAAGACCTTGCCGCTTCAAAAGCTCACAACAGAAATAACAGCTAAGGTAGATGATGTATGGAGTTCCTTAGACTCAAAAATTGAAACTGTCTTAAAAATTGTAGAAGAGTCTAAGGTAGAACAAAGTAGTGACAAAGGTAAGAAAAAGTGGAGAGATTTAAGCCCTGCACATAACAAGGGTAAGGGGAAAATCACTAACTCTGATGTGGCTATGGACTCTGACACAGACGATGATGGTGGATGTGAGATTTGCCACTATGATCATCCTAAGGGATGTTGCCCCATCATCTCACATCTACAGGAGTCTGGGGTGTATGCGCTTAATCCAAGACTTAACCAACGGCAAACACCTTAAAGGTTACCTTATCCACAAGGTAACCCAAGTCAGTTCCACCAACCCTTAACGTATTATCCAAGTGGAACTTCACCACAACCCATCGGACAGCATTGGTAGTGGCAATACCCACAGTCATGGGGGATGCCATCGTTGAAACATCAGTACCCTTACTGGCAGCCTGACCCTTATGGATATTATGTGCAGCAGCCGATTTCTCCAAGTGACTCTATGAGTAACACAACCCCCAACTGTTACTACCAAGTTCGGGAGTACTTCAGAAGGATTCCTTCTTCTCCAAGAGACACTCGATACCCACACCATCCTCAAAATCCATCCGCACCTCTTCCACTAGTAGTAGTTCCCATAACACCTCCTGCTCCAACAATGCAAGGGGAACTTCCTCCTCAACTGCAGCAACGTCACGTTGCGAGAGCTGTAAATATCCAACTTGCTACTGGTTTTGACAACTGTAAAAAGAGAAGACCCTTCTTCAGAACCAAAAGCCGAGACAAACTCTTACAACAACAAGCGATTGGGCCCATGTACACTCCTCCACCATCTAACACTTCGGAGCACCCTTCAGTTCAATAGAGCTTAACGCATACAGTTATGTTAACGCATACCGTAACTGACTGGATCAAGGTAGGCCATCTTCCCAAGAAACTAACTGACCCTGGGAGTCCCTTAATCTATCTCCAAATCGCCAGAAATAAACCACATAGGTCTCTTCTTAACTCAGGTTCTGAAGTCAACTTAATTTCATGAGAGATGTATCATGCTTGGAACCTACCCAACTTAAGAAGAGCAACATTCAACTAGAGTTGGTAGACTAGTCCATCACCATTTCTTTGGGATTGGTGGAGGACATCATTACCACTATGTGTGGTTGGTCTTACCCAGCTGACTTTCTCGTGATTGAAGTGAACAACAATGAAGGGGACTTCCCAATTATAATGGGAAGGGCATGGCTAAGTACAGTACACGCATGCCTTAGGATCCACGATCTTTCCTTGGAAATCTCTAAGATAAACATTTGTGGAAAGATCGAGAAAATGAAAGTTCCATGCATCACATACAGTGATTCATCGGGTGATGACATGGAGGAAATGCCTCCATGTAATAGGTGTGCTTTTGAAACATTGAAACAAAGATGCCTGTATGTAGCAACCACACAACCAATAGTAGACACCCTGTGGTTGACAACTACTAGAAGAAGCAGACAAATATGCATGGGACAAACTAAGGAGACCAACCATGCCAACAATGAAGGCATAGACACATTGGAATATGAGTGTTGCCAACTTCCATCCCTTAGTCTAAGATCATCAATTGGGAGAAGTTGGACACTTTTAAGAAATTCAAACAAGCGCTCATTATTTCGAATCTCTCCCTTTCCACTCAGTCATGGGGGAGATGGCCACCTATGCTAATCATATGGGGCCCTTAGTTCTTTTTATGTTTTTGTTTTACACATTTTTGTTTTACATGTTTTTGTCTTACACCTTTTTGTTTTACAAATTTCTTTTCTTGTTTTTGTTTTCAACATCATTATACTTTTCCATTTTTTGTGTGTTTGTGTGTGTGTGATCCACCATGTAAGTTCATCATCCAATAAGCGTTCGGAACGATGGTATGAACTGTTTTTCATATTGATTGCTAATATTTGGTTTTTACCTTTAAGTCACAATGTTGATACTAAGGTATGTTTCTTTTGATATGACAAGCAATGAGTTCACTTCATCCATCTGTCCACAACACTCTATGGTCTCTCTCGGCTTGGAAATGTACAGTCTCCTTCTTAATAAGAACTTAAACGAATCGGTGACTGGGCATTTCTCAAACTAAGGAAGGACTTAAGGATTGCAAAGGGTGTGACTTCAAGGGAACTTGATGCTTTTGTGTTGGCCGTTCTCTTGGGTGCTTGGATGTTTTCTTTTTGAGTTTTCTTGCCGTTCCGATGTTACCCAATTATCGAAAGCTAAGACAATAAAAATAAGAAGTCTTTGCATGGTGTGGTTCTCACGCATAAAAACACAAAATAAAACAAAACAAAAAAAAAGTGAGAATTCAAAGCACACCCCTTAAACGAAATAAAACTTGGGCTACAAGCACTGGTTATGGAACCAAAAGTGTTCCCTCTAACTAAGGTCCTTCTCGCTTCCCATTCCCTCTTTTGTTTCGTCGGAATGGTGGTGGCTCTTTAGAGAAGCATTCTTGTTATTCAAGTGGATGGTTTGGCTGAATGCATTGATGCGAAGTCACTGGATGTGGTTGGTTTGAAGCTGGACTTGGAATGGGATTTGCTAAGTCACATTAATTATGCAACACACAAGGGGCTGTACACCACCTTGTTCTTGGGATTCCATTCCATTTTCTTCTCTCCATCTTTCTCTCCATTATCCACCTCATTGCCGGTTGTATCATTAGTGTATATATTTTGGTTAATGCATTGTTTTCTTTTTGGTAAATTCTTGCGGTTAAGACTTTAACTCTTGTTCCAGATGACATTTCCCGAGCCTAAGGACTCTTTGAATGTGGGTTTGTTAGGGCATTAAAGGCATGAGCCTGCTTTGGGGAGGACCCACTGACATTCCTATTTGGGGCAGTAGTTAAATTCTTTTCCTTAACATTTTGCAATTAATCTTATTTTGTTTATTACCATCTTGACATCCATTTCACTGATGTTTTTAGTTGTCCCTTTTTATCTATCTTTCTTACTCCTTTTCTTTCTCCATTCTAATGCTACCAGAGGTTTGTGATTAGTCATGGGGGTACGGGACCCGATTTTTTCGATTTTCTCCTAGCCTTGGATTTTTTGATTTTCTTCCTAACCCCTACACCTTCGGTAGTCATCATTACTATATCTCCCGATCCATATCAGCCATACCACAACCTAGCCGATGAACTTACACCGAAACAGGGTATCAATTACATGATGATTCATTTACCCTTTCTAATATAAGATTGTGTTGTGTGTGCAGATGGCGATCATACAAACAACGGATTGGATCTCGAGCAAACACTGGAAATGGAGTAGCGCTGAAACAACTATGCAAGGAGCAAGATCGATGGCGTGCTTATGGATGGACAATAAAGGTGCAATCTTGGTATTGGCAGCAAAAACACTTCTTTCTCTATCTCTTTCTTAGCTGCCAACTAAGGCTTGATGTCATTGTAATAAGGGGTTCACCCTTGTTGTCATGAACACCAGTTTTATCAAGTCTTGTAATGATGATCTGTTCACATGTCATCCCATTAGTTCCATTCCCCACAATAATTCCATACCTTCCTGATATTATTGTAAGGAACTCAAGGACAAGTTTTCATTCAGTCATGGGGGTATGATGAGATGTGATTCGCATGAGCCACGATATCGCATCCCATGCGATATCGCGTATGTGATATCACGTCTTCCCCTGCGATGTTGCGTATGCGATATCACGGTCCGCTACCAAATCTATAAATAAGAGGCGACACTCCCCTTATTTTCCATCCTAGGCTAGAAGTAGGGAAACTCTGGCAGATTGATCACTCTAGAGATAGAATATTTTCCATGTGCCCGTAGTAGGAGTCCCCAAGTGAACGGATCTTTATTCGAGCAACATTGTACCTAAACGCAAGTTGTGTACGACAATAAAGACAAGCTTTGTGGATAAACCTTGTAGTGCATGGAATAGGATTTATTACTTGTTCTTTATTACCTATTATTTCTTACCTATTATTTATTACCCTGCAGTAGCGCGACATGAGTACGACTTGATTACGAGCATTTACGGATGTGTACGGCTAATCAAGGAATCAGCTGCTCATCACGATTAGATTCTCTCACCCTCAACTCCTNGACATAAAACATAAAAAGATATAAAAATCATATACCTCGGACTTACTTAACCATACACTGTGACAACCACAAGTAAGTCTGGGAAGACAACGAATGATTAACCCCAAGTGTTTCATGGGGCGTGTAGGCATTTAGTCTGCGGAGTTCGACTGGATTGCGCGTGCTACACTCGTTTCGTATGGTTGAGTGTAGGGGTACCTCGCCACTCATCAATAGCGATGCCCTACGATTGTGTCCAAGACTTGGTCAACAAATGGAAATGGAAAGTGATCCTTAAATGTTGCCATGTTTAGTAGCCTAAAATATATACACACCCTCCATTTGCCTCCCTTTTTAGGCATAATTACTAAGGGGCTAACCCATTCGCTATCAGCAATGGGGTATATGAACCCAGCCTTTAGAAGATAATTGATTTCTTCTTTTACTACTTGCTTCAACTTTGGGTTCAATCGCCTCTGTGGTTTTTTTCAAGGCTTCATGGAGGAGTTAGTGTAAATCCCATGCTAGCATATCCTAGGATCTATTCCAGTTAATTCCAAATATGACCAGGCAAAGGTTTTTGATCACTTTTTTATTACCTTTAGCAGACTCTCTTTTTGTTGCGAGGCAAGTCTTGCGTTGATTATTACTGATTTTCCATTCTTAAGGAACTTGTATTCCATACCAGTGGACAATGGTTTTAGCTCTAGAGGCTCTTGTTTAAATTTCTTAGGAATTTCCAACTTCCTCCAATTGATGTTTTCTAAGTTAGGACTGGGAAGTTAGTGGTGGACTGGTTTTAATGCATCTATGCTATCTATGTAAGCGCAAGTCAAACCCTCACTTAGTTCCATGCATATAAGTGAGCTGCTTTCTTGATCAGCTATTAGCCACTGGGTATGTTCTTGTCGTGTGGCTGCTGCATACAGGCACCTTTGTATGTTAATCATTTGTGCACATTGATTGCATGTAGGTAATGTTAAACTTTGCACAACCCATGATCTCTACACGCAATTACACCCTGTGTTGCTGTATGCGATGCATGGAACCTTCTTCTTCTTGATCTTTCCAAAAGTATTTTCCGTAGATATTTCTAGAGAATGATTGTGGATACCTAGGTGCGCATCGATAGTGCTTAGTCATGCCCTTCCCATTATGATTGGGAAGTCGCCCTTACTGTTGTTCACTTGAATCACCAGGAAGTCAGTTGGATATGACCATTCACAAACAGTGGTAACAATGTCCTCCACTAATCCCAAGGGAACAGTGATGGATTGGTTGGCCAACTCTAAACGGACATTGCTCTTTTTTAATGGAGGTAGGTTCCATGCCTTATACATTTCTTGGGATATTAGGTTGACACCAGAAGCTAAATCCAAAAGAGCTTTGCATGGCTCATTCCCAACGATTTGTAGATATATTAGGGGACTCCCAGGATCAGAGAATTTTTGGGAAGGTGGCCAGCTTTGATCTAATTAGTAATGGCATGTGTTAACATGACTGTATGTGTTGAATGCGGTGTTAAGTTCAAAGGGGGTTTTGAAACTTTACTTGATATAGAGGCGTCCAAAGACTCAGCCACTTAGGGTTGCAAAGGCTTGGTTGGACTGTTGGTTTTGAAGAAGGATCTTTTCTTGGTACAGTTGTCAAAACCAATAGTAGGTTGAGGATTAACAGCCCTTGTGGCATTGCGTTGCTGTGGTTAAGCAGGGAGTTCACCTTACATTGCTGGAGTAGGTGGTAATGGAGCTATTGGTGGGAGGGATGTGATCAAATTGGAAGGATGGTACACTTGTGGAATATCACCCCTAGGAGAGGGAGTCTTATAGTACTCATGGCTTTGGTAGTGATGCTGAGGAGTAACATGACCAACAAAGTCACGTGGAGACATTGGATGTTGCACGTAATATCCATATGGGTCAGGTTGTTGGTAAGGATATTGTTGCCTTGGTGGTGGCAATCCCAACGATTGTGGGTGTTGCCACTGTTGATGTTGCTCAATTGGTTTTGGTGGAGTTCCACTTGGATAATACATTAAGGGTTGGTGGAAGTGCCTTGGGTTACCTTGGGGATAAGGTAATTGATGAGCTGCAATATCACGTACGCGATATCGCATCCACCCTCATGATATCGTGTACGTGATATCGAGGCCTACCGTAATGTCTATAAATAAAAGGTAGCTTTCCCTGTTTTAGGCACTTAGAGTTAGACCCTCAGCCAAACTATAGCAGTTTTACCATTCCAGAGTTAGAATAATTTCCATGTGCCTGCAGTAGGAGTCTTAAAGTGAATGGATCTTTATTCAAGTAAATTGTACCTGAGCACACATTTGTGTACGAAAATAAAGATGAACTTTTTGATAAACCTTGCAGCATGTGGACTAAGCTAAATAGGAATTAATTATTGTTGAATATTTAAATGCTTTCCTAGTTAATTAATCTCTCTCAACCCTTGACTCTCCTAGTTAAGTACACTCAGTATGACCACTTCAAGCACGTGTGCAACGCTTGGTAACCTAGTAACGAATAGCGTTTGGTAATCCCAGTAGCGTTGCACTAGTTTAGGGTGTGTGCGGCAAGTGGGAATGGATATTGGTGTTAGGATAATTAGAACGTAGTTAGTGAATAGTTAATGAAAGTTAGTCACTTAGTTCTCTTCACCTTCCCTTATTAGCATAAGACATTAAAAAGATAAAAGATATAAAAATCATATACCTCAAGCTTACTTAACCATACAACCATGACAATACAAGTAAGCTTGGGAAGATAGTGATTCATTAACCTTAAGTGTTCCATTGAGGTGCGTAAACACTTAGTCCTTGGAGTTCGACCGGATCACACGTGAGACGCTTGTATTCGTATGGTTGAGTGTAGGGGTACCTTGCCACTCATCATCGGCGCCATTGCCAGGGACTTAGTTGTTTGTGCGCTACATAGAACATAGAAAATCATCCATATTGTTGGGACGCTAGAATGGACCATTAGGGTTAATCAAGAAAAGATAAGATAATGGTAAATAGCACATCAAATAAGACAAAAAATGTCTTCTTCTTCACACAAAAGCACTTCACCACCTAGGACTAACACAAGAGACAGTTGGCAGCACAACCCATGTAACCAAGATCCGCTAGCTCCTCAACAGTTCCGTGTGGTATATATTCATCACGATGAGTATGTACCTGACTTTACCTTTATTCTCCATCAAGATGAACAACTGTGTTGGAGAGACTTGGAAGGTAACATAGTGTTGCCTCCAGACCGATTAGTCCCCAACATGCTCCTTCATGGTCTCGCACGAATAGGCATGTCACAGTTATATGCAGAATATGTTGCATGTGATCATGACACAAGGGACTAGCATCCCACAGAAGTGCAACGCCAAAGGGACTTGCAATAGGAGAGATATCACACATATTTGAAGGGCAAAGGACCTCATAATGCTCCACCCGTCTTAAGCAAAATTGAGGGTGGTGAACCTATTTCAATAGGTTCTCCACAAAATGATGTTCCCCCTCCTAACGATGGTAGTGTATCAAAACCTTCACTCCATGATTTACAATCCTGGTTCTAATCCCCACGAACACCAAGTGTTCAACGAGGGAACACAAACACATGATAAGGGGTGACATTCTGATAGCAATCATGATCAGGGCCAAGACCACCGAAGAGAAGGTAAAAAACATTATCATGGCGATGGTTCTCCTTCTTCTTCATCTTCATCATTACATTCACACTCTCCTTTAGTATCAGGACGTAGTCATGAGGAGCCTAACCATGAGGATAAAGGTAAACAAAGTGAGAAACACCGATGAGAGAGTTAAGAACGAGGACAAGGGCATTCTAGAGAATCACGGCATGGAAGAAGGGAGAGTAGGGAACCACATAGATATCACAGACGCCATGAACATGATGACCACGAAGAACCCCTACTCATGACCAGAAGCATGTTAGACATCATAGAGGCCATAAGAGTTTCAACAAGGCATCAAAAAGATAGTAGGATCAAGAGGCTAGATATGAATAACATCCCATGGTTTGAGGAGGGATACAACACTGATCCTCAAAATCACCTACAAGTATTTCACAATGCAAGTGCCTTGCAAAACATTGAGAATGAGTGGCAAAAATCGAAGTTGTTCCCTAGGACACTAGTAAAAGAAGTGGAAAGCTGGTACTGATCCTTAGAGTCAGAATCCATTCAGAGGTGGAGTACAATGCTAGAATTGTTTAATGATAAATATCAAACATACTCCTGAGTGTTCAACTTGCGAAAGAAAATCCAAGGATGGAAGCAAGGAAACCATGAACCCTTGGATGCTGCCATGGGCTGTTATTATGCACTGTTACATCATTGCCCAGGCCATGGTTACACGCAACGGGATCAACTACGCCATCTCATAGATGGACTTAGGCATGAAACAAGGAGAACCCTTGGAACGTATGCCTAAGGAAGATTATCAGAGCTTAGGTCCCATCAGGTCCATAGATTGCTGGAGTGAGTAGCCAAGGAAGAAGGGGAGCTACGTAAGAGAGAAAGTATGGAAGAGTACAACTGAGATCCTTCCCTCCGAAAAAGGGGAGTGAGATTTTGTGAGGAGGAGGAAGAGTCACCACTCGAAGAGATGGTGAATAGGAAAACCTTGCCCACTCCAAAAATTAACAACAGAAGTGTCAGCAAAGGTAGACCAAATGTGGGACTCCCTGGATAGTAGGTTTGAAACTATCCTTAAAATCATAGAGGAGTCTAAGGAGCGAGGTAGTGACTATGACAAAAAGAAAAAGAGGGACATGGACCATGCACGTAATAAAGGTAAGGGTAAAATGGCCATCATCGAAGAGGTTGTGGATTCTAATATAGACAATGACGGTGGATGTGAGATATGCCAGTATGACCATCCTAAAGGATGTTGCCCAACAATCTCACATCTACAAGAGTCTGGGGTGTATGCACTCAACCCACGACTTAACAAACAACAAGCACCCTGATGGCTACCTTATCCCCAAGGCAACCCAAGGCAGTTCCACCAACCCTTAACGTATTATCCAAGTGGAACTTCACCACAACCTATTGAGCAACACTAACAGTGACAATACCCACAATCATGGGGGATGCCACCACCAAGGCAACAATACCCTTACTGGCAACTGGATCCATATAGCTATTATGTGCAGAAGCCAATCTCTCCATGTGACTCTATTGGTCACGTGACATCACAACGTCACTACCAAACTTGGGAGTATTATAGGACTCCTTCTCCTAGAAGAGACAACCCACATACATACCATCCTCCAAACCCATCCACAACTCTCACACCAATAGCTCCATTACCACCTGGTCCAGCAATGCAAGGGGAACTCCCCACTCAACCGCAGCAACGCAATGCTACGAGGGCTATGAATCTTTAACCCGCTGCTGGTTCTGACAACCGTACAAAGAGAAGACCTTTCTTCAAAACCAACAATCCAACCAAGCCCTCACAACCACAAGCGGTTGAACCTCTGAATGCCTCTCCATCAAATAAGGCTTCAGAGCTCCCTTCAAACCAAAAACCAAGCTCAACGCACACGGTTATGTTAACACATGCCGTTACAGACTGGATTAGGGAGGGCCACCTTCCCAGGCAATTCTTTGACCCCGAAAGCCCTCTAATATATCTCCAAGTCACTGGGAATGAACCTTGTAAAGCTCTTCTGGACTCAAGTTCAGGAGTCAACCTAATATCACAAGAGATGTAAAAAGCCTAGAACCTGCCTCCATTAAGGAAGAGTAACATTCGACTAGAGCTGGCTGACCAGTCCATCACTATCTCCTTGGGACTGGTGGAGGACATTGTTACCACTATGTGTGGGTGGTCATACTTAGCTGATTTCCTAGTAACACAAGTAAACAATGATAAAGGGGACTTCCCAATAATCATGGGAAGAGCATGGCTAAGTACCATAAATGTGCACCTGGGTATTCGTGATCTTTCCCTGGAAATATCTAAGGAAAAAAATTTTGAGAAGATCGAGAAGAAGAAAGTTCCATGCATCACATATAGTGATACATGGTGTGATTGCGTGTAGGAACGTTCAGCATTGACTACATACAACCGGTGTGCACAAGAAATTGACATACAAAAGTGCATGTATGTAGCAACCACACAACAAAAAGGCACCCCGTGGTTGATAACTGATCAAGAGAGCGATTCACCAACGTGCATGGAACTAACTAAGGAAACAACTTGTGCTCCTAATGAAAGCATAGATACACTAGAGCAAGAGCGTCGCCAACTTCCAAACCTTAACCTAAAACCATCAATTGGGGAAAGTTGGAAACTCCTAAAAAATTCAAACAAGCACTCTGATAAGAGATTGCTAGTCAATGTGCAACAGACCATACCTTACGATGAATATAGAACAGTCAATGCACATAATACCTTGGAGAAAGGATGACCCTGCTCATTATTTCGGATCTCCCCTTTCCAACTCAGTCATAGGGGAGATGGCCACCTCTGCTGATCATTTAAGGCCCTCAGTTCATTTTTAAGTTTTTTGTTTTACACATTTTTGTTTTACAATTTTTTTTCACTTTTCTTGTTTTTGTTTTGCAACATCATTCATACTTTTTAGTTATTTGTATGTTTATTTATTTTGTTAGGATCGTCACCTAATAAGTGCTCCTAATGGTGGTATGAACGGTATTCTATTGGTTGCTAATGTTTGGTTTTTACCTTTGAGTTATAATGTTGATACTAAGGTATGGTTCTTTTGATATAACAAGCAATGAGTCCACGTCATTCATGCATCCATGAATTTCTATGGTCTCTCTTGGCTTAGAACTGCACAGTCCCTTTCTTTCAATAATAAGAACTATCAATGAATTGGTGACTGGGCATTTCTCAAACTAAAGAAGGACTCAAGGATTGAAAAGGGTGTGACTTCAAGGGGATTTGATGCATTTGTGTTGGCCATTATCTTGGGTGCTTGGATGTTTTCTTCTTGAGTTTTCCTTACCATTCCAACATTGCTCCATTATTGAGAAGCTGAGCTAATAAAAATAATAAGTCTTTGCATGGTGTGGTTCTCATGTAAAAAAAAAAGAAGAGAGAAAAGTAAGAATTCAAAGCACACCCCTTAGAAGAAATAATCATCTAGGCTACAAGCACTAGTTATGGAACTAAGCAAATATGTTCCCTCTAACTAAGGCCCTTTCTCGCTTCCTACTTTCTCCTTTGTCATTTTGTCAGAATGGTGGTGAATTTTTGGTGGAAGCATTCTCGTTACTTCAAGTCGATAAATTGGCCAAGTGTATTAATGTGAAGTCACTGGATGTGGATTGGTTGAGGCTAGATTTGGAATGAGATCTACAAAGTCACATTAACCATTAATACACAAGGGGCTATATACCACCTTGTTCTTGAGACTCCATTCCATTCTCTTTTTTCCATCATTCTTTCTCCATTTTTCACCTCATTGCCAGTTGTATCAATAGTCCATATTTTGGTTGATGCATTGTTTTCTTTTTGGTAAATTCTTATGGTTAAGACTTTAACTCTTGCTTTCAAATGGCATTTTCAAAGCCTACAAACTCTTTGAATGTGGGACTGCCAAGGCATTAAGGGCATGAGCCTACTTTGGGGAGGACCCATTGACATTCCTATTTGGTGCATCAGTTAATTTCTTTTCCTTAAACAATTCTACAATCAACATATATTTTGTTCATTTCCATCTCTGACATCCATTTCATCGGCGTTGCCGTTGTTTCTTTTTCTCCATCTTTCTTATTTCTTATCTTTTTCCATTCTATCGCTACCGGAGGTTCGCTCTTAGTCATGGGGATCCTAGTCCAATTTTTTCGATTTTCTCTTAACCCCTACACCTTGGGTAGTCACCAATGTTAAATCTCCAGCATCCACATTAGCCATATCACAACTCAGCCAATGGACCTTACACTAAGGCAAGGTATCAATTGCATTGTGATTCATTTACCCTTGCTAATATAAGACTATGTTGTGTGTGTAGATGGAAATCATACAACAATGGATTGGATTTGGAGGAAACACTTAGAATGGACTGGTGCTGGAGTAGTTATGCAAGGAACAAAATTGATGGCACGCTTATGGATGATCAACGGAAGGTGCAATCTTGGCATCAGTAGCAACAAACTTCTTCTTTTCTCTCTCTCTCTCAGTTGCTAAATAAGGTTGGATGTCAAATGTGTATAGTGTTCACTCTTGTTATCATGAACACTAATTTTTTCATGTATTGTAATGATGATCCGTTCACATGTCACCCCATTCACCATTAATATCATTCAAGTCAATAATCCCATACCTTCCCGATATTTTGTAAGGAACTCGAGGACGAGTTTTTATTCAGTCATGGGGGTATGATGAGCCGCGATATCCTATTCGCCCCCGCCATATCGCATACGCGATATCGTGGCCTGCTGCAATGTTTATAAATAAGAGACGGCTTTCCTTGTTTTAGGCACTTAGACTTAGACCCTTAGCCAAACTATAGTAGTTTTACCATTCCAGAGTTAGAATAATTTCCATTTGCCTGCAGTAGGAGTCTTAAAGTGAACGGATCTTTATTCGAGCAAATTGTACCAGAGCATACATTTGTGTACGACAATAAAGACGAACTTTCTAATAAACCTTGTAGCATGTGGACTAAGCTAAATAGGAATTAATTATTGTTGAATGTTTAAATGCTTTCCTAGTTAATTAATCTTTCTCAACCCTTGACTCTCCTAGTTAAGTATACTTAGTACGACCGCTTCGAGCATGTGTGCAACGCTTGGTAACCCAGTAACAAATAGCGTTTGGTAATCCCAGCAGCGTTGCACTGGTTTAGGGTGTGTGCAGCAAGTGGGAATGGATACTAGTGTTAGGATAATTATAACTTAGTTAGTGAATATTTAATGGAAGTTAGTCACTTAGTTCTCCTCACCTTCCCCTATTAGCATAAGACATTAAAAAGACAAAAGATATAAAAATCATATACCTAAAGCTTACTTAACCATACAACCGTGACAATACAAGTAAGCTTGGGAAGACATCGATTGATTAATCTTAAGTATTCCATTAAGGCGCGTAAGCACTTAGTCCTTGGACTTCGATTGGATCGCACGTGAGATGCTCGTATTCGTATGGTTGAGTGTAGGGGTACCTCGCCACTCATCAGTAATCGTCGGGATGTTTGCTGTTTGTTCAAATGTGGATTAAGTGCATACATCCTAGACTTTTGTAGATGTGAGATCATAGGGCAACATCCCTTAGGATGGTCATATCGACAGATCTCGCATCCACTATCATCTTCTCATTGTCTGTATTTGAGTCCACAACCTCTTCAATAATAGCAATTTTACCCTTACCCTTGTTATGTGCATTTTCTACTTCTCTCTTTTTCCTTTTGTCACGATCACTACCTCGCTCTCTAGACTCCTCTACTACTTTGAGAATAGTTTGAAACTTACTATCCAGGGAGTCCCACATTTGGTCTACATTTTCCGATACTTCTGATGCTAACTTTTGGATAGGCAAGGTTTTCCTATTCACCATCTCTTCGAGTGGTGACTCTTTCTCATCCTCACAAAATCTTACTTCCTTCTTCCAAAGGGAAGGATCTCGGTTATATTCTTCTGCACTCTCTCTTTTTCGTAGCTCACCTTCTTCCTTAGCTACTTGATCTAGTAGCCTATGAATTTGATGGAACCTAAGCTCAGATAGTCTTCCTTGGGCATAAGTCCTAAGGGTTCTTCTCGTTTCATGCTTAAGTCCATCTACGAGATGGCGTAGTTGATCTCGCTGCAAATAACCATGGCTAAGACAACGATGTAGTAGTGCATAATAGCAACCCATGGTAGCATCCAAGGGTTCATGACTTCCTTGTTTCCATCCTTGGATTTGCTTTTGTAGGTTAGACACCAGGGAGTATGTTTGGTACTTATCATTGAATAGCTCTAACATAGTACTCCACCTACGAATAGATTCCGGTTTTAAGGACCGGTACTAGCTTTTAGCTTCTTTTATTAGTATCTATGGAAAGAACTTAAGTTTTTGGCACTCATTTTCTATGTTTTGTAAGGCACATGCATCGTGAAATGCTTGTAAGTGATTTTGAGGATTCGCGTTATATCCCCCTTCAAATCATGGGATGTTATTCATGTCTAACCTCTTGATCCTACTATCTTTTTGGTGCCTTGTTGGAACTCTCACGACCTCAGTTATATCTAGCATGCTTCACATGGTGAGTAGGGGTTCATCATGATCATCTCGTTCGTAGCGTCTATGATGCCTACGCGGTTCCCTACTCTCCCTTCTTCTATGGCATGATTCCCTAGAGTGCCCTCGTCTGTGATTTCCACTTTTTTTGCCCTTATCCTCACGATCTGTTTCTCTATGGCTACGTCTGGACATGGAAGGAGAGGGTGAAGGAGACGATGAAGGTGAAGAAGAAGGAGAACCACCACCATGATGGTGTCTACTACCTTCTCTTCGGTGGTCTCTGCCTCGATCACGATTGCGATCAGAATGCCCACCTTTGTCATGTGTCTTTGTTCCTTTTTTGGACACTTTGTGTTCGTTGGTATCAGCACTTGGGTTGTGAACAATAGAATGAAGGTTCTGATACACAACCCCTTGGCCAAAGTCAAGGGGAGGAACATCGTGATGTGGGTGACTACCTGAGGCAGGTTCATCACCCTCAATTTCGCTTAAAATGTGGGGTCATCCTTGGACCATTTTCCCTTCAAGGACTTATGGTGTCTCTCCTGTTGCAAATCCCTTTGATGTTGTGCTTCTGTGGGACGATAGTCTCTCGAATCACAGTCTTGCGCAATGTACTTTGCGTATAAGTGTTGCATGCCTATTCATGTGAGAGCACGAAGAAGCATACTTGGGACTGAACAGTTGGGAGATAACACTATGTTACCTTCCAAGTCACGCCAACACAGCTGTTCATCTTGGTGGAGAATAAAGGTGAAGTTGGGTACATATTCATCAGGATGAATATATACCACACAAAACTGTTGAGGGATTGGCGGATCAATGTCATGTGTATCCTACCGCCGATTGCTTCTTGTGTTAGTCCTAGGTGGTGAAGTGCTTTTGTGCGAAGAAGAAGACATCTTGTTTTGTTCAGTGCGTAATGTACTATTATCTTTTTCTTAAGCAATCCTAAGGGTTCATTCCAACAATGTAAATGATTTCCTAAGTTCTACTTAGCACACAAACAACTAAGTCCCTGGCAACGGCGCCAATGATGAGCAGCGAGGTACCCCTACGCTCAACCATACGAATACGAGTATTTCACGCACGATCTGATCGAATTCCAAGGACTAAGTACCTACGCGCCTTTGTGGAACGATAATGGGTTGGTTAATTGTTGTCTTCCCAAACTTACTTGTATGTCACGGTTGTATGGTTAAGTAAGCTTGAGGCATATGATTTTTATGGCTTTTATGTCTTGCGCTAATAAGGAGGGGAAGAGAGATAACTAAGTAAGTAATCCAATTTAACTACTTATTAACTAAGTTCTAATTACTCCTAACACCAGTATCCATTCCCACTTGCCCTACACATCCTGAACCAGTGCAACGTTGTTGGGATTACCAAACGCTAATTGTTACTGGTTACCAAGCGCTACACGCATGCTTGAAGTGGTTGTACTGAGTGTATTTAACTAAGAGAGTTGTAGGGTGAGAGAAATCATTAATTAACTAGGAAATCATTAAATAATAATTAACACTAATTAATCTATTTTATATGCTGCAAGGTTTATCATAAAGTTCATCTTTATTGCTATACACAAAGTGTGTTTAGGTACACAATGCTTGAATAAAGATCTGTTCACTCTATGACTCCTACTGCGGGCACGCAGAAATAATTCTAACTTTGGAGGGAAAAATTGGCAAGAGTTTGGCTAAGGGACTAACTTCTAATGTGGAAACCAAGGGCGCCGCCTCTTATTTATAGGCAAGGAGGCAGGCTGAGATATCGGGTATCCGACATCGCATGGTTGATCCGATATTGTGGATGCGATATCGTAGATGCGATATCGCAGATGCGATATCGTGGTTCATCAAGAAGGTAGCCCACAAAACTCTATGGCCAGAATCGGAACCACTTTGAATGATCTTATCCTTCCAATAGGTCGAGAAGATAATGGCAGCTTCCCCTTTCCCACTCACATGGGACATAGCAAGAAGTGAGGGGTGAGGGAGAAACCAATGGGCTGAAAGAGATAAATGATTTGCTAAAATTTTAATTTTTTGAAGGAGAACGAAATCTAAAACAATATTTAGACTAGAAAGAAAGTTGCCAGCACACTTCTATCAAAGCCTATCAGTAAGGTCTCGAACGTTCCATGACAGGAGGTTCATGGGGAAGCAGAGGGCATGTCGAATGAGAGGTCAATAGAGGATTTGAAAATTGAAGTGTCAACTTTCATTGTCTATGAAAGAATGGCAAAGGAGTTGTTTGTAATGATAGGGGCCACAGAAGTGTTTAGAGAAGAAGACATGGAGGGTGAAGTTGTAGGGGAGGAAGTGGAGGGTGGAGTTATAGGGGAGGAAGCTTTGACTTGTTTCCTTCCACTACTCGCCACAAACTCCTCACCCAAGAGAGAGTCCTTGAAGGACTTTGAGGGGGTGACATGCATTACACTTGATTGCGACACTTGTACCTTGGAGAGGTTAGCCAAAGAGGAGGACTTTGGATTTGTTTTAAAAGAGGATCCGAACTTGAAGGATTCTAGTGGTAGGCAGGATGATGTGTTTGAGGATCGGGTTTTTTGAGATGTGTGAATTGTTTTTTCCTAGCTAAGAAGAGACAGGTCGAGATATGATGGTCGACCTGATGACAGTAGCTACATAAGTTTGGAAGATAAAAATAGTCGATTTTCTAAGTGAAGAGTTTCCCACCAGCTACGAGGGTTAATGAGGTTTTTCTTAGAGCTATATTGAGTTCGATACAAGAGCAACAAATTTGAGTTTCATTGATCACAATGCTATGGTCGAAATTAATTGGACCAAAGGTACTCACAATGTCCTTCTCTACCAATGAAAAAATGAGCAAAAGATTTGGCAATTCCACATAACAAGGAATTATGTTATATGCTAGGTCATTGACATTAAAGTCAAATTGCCAAGCATGGGCAATTAGAGTTGCATTTCAGGTTGGAAAAATTTTGAGGGAGAGAACTTTCTTTACCTGAGAGGCCTTGGATAGTTCCACCAAGATAAAGTTCTGAGCATAATAACAAGCATGAAACACATGAATGCCATGTGGCAAAAAGAGGCTTTGGATGTGCGTGTTGATGCTCAAAGACCTCGGTAGAAACCCCACTATTTGAAGAAAAATAAAGTGCATTGCGAAATCTTTAAAAACTGCATCAAAAATATCATCCAAAAGAAAGAAATCTATTTGGGGCAATTTAAAGGAATTTCCCTGATGAAGATCAAAATTAGAGAAATCAACCATTGTAGAATAGGCCACCATTGTAGAATTGCCCTAGAGCATTGATGAGACCACAAACCAATGTGGAGTGAGGGAACACCACTACCACACCCCTACCACGAAAACCAGTTTGTAGCACGTGGACCTAGTTGCCCATCGCAATGTCAAATTGCACGACAACAGAGCAGAACAACACTACCAACCACCGTTCCAACCCATGAAAGTAGCATAGTGACGACAGCGACGAAAGCGGCCCCAAAAGAAACCCACAACCACGACCACCACCAACAGAGCAAAACCTAGTAAGCATCAGTAATAGCAATGGTGGTAGCCCTTGACACGGGCCCCACTGCCCACTGAAACCGTTGCCCTGTCGACACCGGAGAGCAATAGCACAACAACCTAGGAAGCTAAGAACACAAAAAAGCAACCCACTAAAATTGTAGCATAGCAATGAATTGAAACGAAAAACCCAAAACCCTGAATGCAGTAACAAGCTGAGTAAGAGGAGTTGTCGTGCAGCGTAGCAACCCATGTGGCCTCCACGACCTTGAGACCATGATGTAGTCCCATGCATGATAGAAAGAATAGGGCAAAGCACAACCCAATGGTCCATGCAACAGTCAATACCAAGGATTTTCAGAGAGCCTTCTTACACCAAATTTGCAAAGTTGCCCATAAGAACATGTTCTTAACGAAGTTCTTTAGTTCTAAAAATAAGCTAAGAGAACAAAATTTTAGAAATAAGTAAATAAAAGTACCATTATGAAAAATGAGCTTGTATAGAATAATTGCAACCGAATAGACTTATTTTATTCATCCATACCTTTATTTCAATGATTTTCCAAAAAGTAATATGTATTCTTAAAAAACAAAAAAAAGGGCACCATAAAATTTCCCCTATCAAATTTACCATGAAATTGCAAATGTCATAATGACATCTAAAGTAAATGAAATATTGAAGGGCTATTCAATAAAATAAAACTCTATTGAAGACAATCTATAATCACACCAAATTTTTAAAGCTATTAACCTATTAATCAAAGGGTACTTGCCCCTTTAACAAATGATAGGCATAGTGTTTTTTTTGTGAAACAAGGCGCATGCTGTAAACTTATGTCAAATGTGACCTCTATACTTTATAGATGTACAAAACTTTTCCATGTAAATTTCGCTTTGATAAAGATCAACTTGAAATTTTAACTAACACGGGCGTTGACATTCCCATAACAATTTTAATTTTAATGGTCCCTGTAAAGCAAATCAAACCAGAGGATGTCCTATAATTTTTCATAAAAAAGCAAACTTGCTTCAGCTCCCAGGACATCACTTTCCGTCACTCTCTCTACCACTGAATCTGAAATTCTAAACCAAAGAAACTGAGAATTACTTTGAGAGGAGTCGGTAGCTGATTCTGAGCTTGAGGTATTTTCAGGGTTTTGCTTATTTTCAGTAATCAATGCCTCATCTGAGATTTTAACTCTCCGGTAAACTGTATAATGACCATTTTGGAGACTTCCATGATGTTCCACAACAGATATCAGTTCATAATTCAGATGCCTTTCATCTTCAATCCAATTTTGCTTCCTTGAATTGTCAACAGAGTTCTCCGAATCCATGCTACCTAGTGAATAAGAATGTGCCAATACAGTGATAGCAATTGAACTTTTAAACTTTGGCGTATATTCAAATGCCCAACTTATAATGTCACTGAATAAATAATAGCATTGAATAGATAAATAGATTATAACAGTTCAGGATATAAAAACTCACCAAAATCCATCCAAGAGCCAATCTTGTGTTTGTTTATATCTTCGGTGTTTGTACTTTGCTGCAAATAGAAAGCGAACAGGTTGCATAAACTACAGCATAGCACAAGTAAATTACAAATCACAGAAATCAACTATAATTTTTAAAACAATAACAAGGTTGCTAAACGCACTTACTTTCTTGAAAAGAAAAACAATAGCAATAAGCATAGAATATGATTTGCTACATTTATGAGCCATACAGGGGCTTTAAAAAGGTGTCACTCACATGGTTTCACACAACACAAATGAATAACACCAAAATGCCCCATACCCTAAACCAATTTATAATTTTTGCGGAGACAAACTACCATTCATACAAAAGGGCCCAATAATGTAATGCTAAATAATATTATATCCATAAATATCTTAGCGCTGATCCTGTAATGCTAAATAACATTCTATCTGTAACCTTGTAAAGGGCTTAATCCTATAATGCTAAATAATGTTCCATCCATAACCTTTTGGAGCCCAATTCTGCAATGGTAGAAAATATTCCTAAATTTTTCATACTATATTATAGACAATTTTTAAGAATTGGTTCAATTGATTTTTTGTAAAAAGAAGAGTCTCTCAGCCAAATTATAGATATATGTTATAAATATATAGTTAAACTAGTGCCTTAAACAATTATATTCTGTATTCTGCTACTATTTTTGTTTTGCTAGCATCCATGTCATGTTAATGCTTCAAATGGAATCAAGAAGACATGCGAAATCCAACTCATTTATACATTACTGTAAATTTCAAGGCCCTGATTAATCATATCATATACCCTAGAAACACCTGTAGAGTTCAACCATTTGATTTGAAATGGACATAAAAAATACCCTAAGTAGCCTATCCAATATAAGTTATTTTATCTCAACCCATTATCAATCACTACAGTATTCTCTGTTGCTACACGTTTGTCCCTGACCATTGTTTAGTGAAGTTCCATCAAAGTAGACTAGCATGGGAACCAAGTTAATTCAATTTGAATGCAGGTTAGGATGCACAAATATAAATATTTAATTTCAAAGACATTCTAACGGCCTTTGCTTTGTCGTTCGTGAAGTGCATCTTTCATAGCAACTGATTACTAAAGAAGCTTTATTTCTGCAAGTATCAATGTCCTATGATATTCAATCTTCCTGTTACCAGACTATGGTCCATGGCAAATTTGTTTTATTCTATTTTTAGCATTTCTCCTGCTTATTTCACATTCTTTCACCTAATTTAATTTCAATGGCTCTCCGGCATCATAATGATACTATTCTCACATTAATAATGTCTCCATTACTCTTTCCTTTAAAAATTTTTGACAGTGTTAATAAATAGCAATAAAACTGCACCTTTACACTACATCCTTAAAATGAAATAAATAAAAACATTTAAAATATGCTCCAGGAGAATTTTATAACAGATCTAAAAACATACTTCTTAAAATTGAGATTAATCAAGTTATATTTAGTGCCAAATTTATTATATTAAAACTCACATTCATACAATGGTTTCCTTCTCTTATGCCATTTCCCAATTTACCATCATTTTCAAAATTATGCAGCTCTTGACTTTTCACAGTGCTGGTAAACTTGTATCCGCCATTAGTAAAACGAGCATGATCAGAAAGCTCACAAGGCTTTGCATCTGTTCTGCTGAGGCAACTTTCAAATGTTTTTATGTAAAAATCAGGTTGACTGTACATACTGGGTAGCAAATGAAATAATGTCTTTCTCATTTGTTCTTTGGAGTCTTCAATATGAGACATGGCACGTGAAATCAATTTTTCATCATCATTTGCAACACCAGTGTGTGGGGCCAAATCAAGCTCCAAAGGAAATCTAATATGACCCTGGAAATATACATAATCATATATACATAAATAAACTAAACAAAATTTAATATTTCTAGTATATGTATTATCTCAGTCAAATAAAACATTTTTTACAAGACAACATACCCTCAGTTTTACCAGGTCTCCTGTTGTATTTACAAAGCCTCGTTGTAAGTTCATGCACAGAACCTAGAAGGATGATGTGTAACATGATTTAGAAATATGAGTGAACAAAAATCCAGGTATCAAAAAGAATGCTATTTGTAAATTTCCAAATATGCAATAAAACAACAGTTAAAACCATAAAATAGATTATTCAGAAGCTGACACCTTGGGACAGTGGCCTATTCGCAACTGTTTAGAAGCATGAACATAAGTAACTGGCCAAGCCAATTCTTCTTCTTCCAATAGAGTTTTACAGGAACATTTTTCATCATCCTCACAATCCAGAACTTTCTGAATGATATCCTGCAACAGTTGAAAAAAGATTTCTGTTGCTACTGATTTGGCTGACAATTTCTATCGAAATAGGAATACAAAACATACTTAAAATTACACTTCAAAATCAAATGTGCCCATGAAAAGCATTTCCAGGACATTAATACCTTGTCTGCAGCTTTTTGGTTTAATGCCTTGATGGCATTAAGGTGAGAACAACGTTGACAGCAGAAACTTGAAATCCATTCAGGAGCAGTGAATTGGTTTAAACACTCATGTATTGTTAGTCTTGTAACCTGGAAAGACTGTCATTATATATCACTTGTTAAAATTAAGGAAAAAAATAGCAGCTAATTAGGAATAGGAAACACATTAAAATCACCTAGAACCAAACCATAACATGCTTACCATATGATTGTCAGAAGCAGCCATAACTGGAAGAGGTAAACTGGAAAAAAACTCATATTGTGTTGAAAACTGCAGAAGATTTCAATTAAATTATATAAATGGTCTCCAAAAATATTAACACAAATATTTGATTGTAATACTAGACCATAATAAGCATGTATGCTTTACCCGAGATTGACAACTTCTGCATGACAGAAAGCTTCCGACAGTTCCAACCAATGGTCCCTGGAGATAGTGAATCCATGTTTTGAGAAAGTACTGTTGCTTTTCTTCGTATGAAACAATCTTTTGACTTGAAGAGATTAAAACATTGGCCAAAGATTCACAATTCAGTGCATACATGATAAATTCCTCTTTTAGTGCAGATAAAAGGTGCTCCAATGCCTCTGCAGCATCCTAAATGACAACCCATTGAACATAAAAAATTTAGAATTTGGTTTTAAAAAAATAAGAATAAGCTAGAATTAATATGAAATATAAGAGATTACCTGCTGCCTCGCACAATCAAAATTTTCTGCATATTTTCCTAGTGCTAAAATCACTTTCCGAGGATTGACAACCTTCCTTTTTGATCCAACTGATGAAAGTTCTAAAAGAATATCAAAATAGTATTTGTCATGTTAAGAAAACAGGACAAACCAAGGTAGAAACTACACGCTTTAAACATATGAATTGTATACAATCGTTGAGAGCCACTTTTTTGCACCCATGATTTTGACCTTGTCTGAACACATTGTGAAAATGTGTGCGTAGCAGTTTTTTATAGAGCAAGAATGAAGAAGAAGGATTAACAGGAAATGGACATAGTAATGGTAATTTTTAGTTTTAGAATATGCAAGTATTAAGGACAGCCATGAAAGGCGTAAGCCTAGAGATAGCCTTGCGTAAATATACATAATGTATTTACCAAATGAAAAATTGCAATCCACAACAATTTACAAGGTCATCAAATCAGGAATCAACACAATCAGATCCATCATGAATGAGAACCTGCATCAGTATCTAAATTTTTTACCAACTGACACTCTGCCTTTCGTTATGCAAAAATGCATTTCTATTTAGCCAATATAGATAACAAACTAAAAACAAATTGAAATCTAAATTTATCTCTTGCATAAAATGAGGATATAAATTGTATTTATAAGCTCAACCACAACATTTTTCAAGTTATGCTGCATTTTCAACAGAATGTGCAAATAATGAAATTGAAGTATTCTATCACAACAATAGTAGTAATAAGCTTTAGATAAATATCAATTAGCAAAAAAAACAATAAAAAAGAAATAAGTTTATCTCCCTTCAAGATGAGCTTACATATGAACTCGTGATCATCCAGAAGGGGTGAGGATAGAGATGGATGACATTTTTGGTTCCCTAGGACTGTTCAAACACATGACAATTAGTTGTCACCAAAAGGAATTTTGGAAAACTCAAAATGAGTTGATCTGACATTGTTGCACTAATTGTTAGCCAACTAGTCACTACTTAAAATGTTCGTTATTAATTGCCAAAAATGCTGAATACGCTGGTTCCAAGATAGTTACTGCAGGACATAAGAACAATTCAAATCAAACTGTAAAAACTAGAAATAGCAAAATAGAAACACTGATTGTTCAGCCCAATTCTTAAATCTTCTACCAACAACAACAATGCCCTCCCTGCTCTAACTACAGTGCAATTCCCATCCCTGCCACAGCTATAGCAGTCCTTATGCAACTCCAATGCAGTCCTTCTATGGCACCAAGCTCAAGCAAAGTCCGATTGCACAGCACAGGCAGAGACTCTTACACTTCTGCAGGTTGAAAAACCTGCACATAGCAATAGATAACAAGCAGCCTTCTTGTAAAGTGCCCTTTCCCTTAGAGAGGTTGCAGCCTACAATACCTTCATTGTTCTTTCTTTTCCTGCATTCTTTATTTTCACAAACAACAACATTGTCTGAAACCCTGAAGGCTTGAAGCATTGCTCAATGTCGTTCGTAAAAATAGTCTGCATGGCTTCCCTCCAAGTTGATGTTTCATTTTTATAGCTTCTAAGTAGGCCCATTTAATATCATAGTGTGTTTTTCGAGTGCCCCACCTTAATACTCTATTAAATACTTAAACTTGAACTTGTTTTGAATCTTGTATATATTCGCAAATATGCCTAATGCTTTTAAGTCAATGCAAAAATTTTTGATTGGATGATTTAATGAAAATTTACTATTTTTTTATAATTTCTTTCTAATTATTTATTATTTTATGGTAGAAAAATATATTTTTATTAACAGATGAAAATGGTAAAGTATAACATTATGTTAGAATAATACAAGGAAATTAATGCAATTTGGATCCATAGTTTATCTTGGCACTTTTGTTAAAATTTTTATTTTATTGAATATTATTAATAGAATACATAAAAATTTTGAAGTTGTGAGATTACACTCAAATTTGATGGACTAAATTGATCTTATATATAGAGTAGAGATCCATAATTGGTTTCTTGATTTGATTTTTAAATTTTAAGATTTTAATGTTAAATAATTTAAAAAGTACCTTGTAGGCCTATGTTTTTTTTTCTTTTTGGTTCCATTAAAATAACAATTTTTACCTAGGTAACTACGGCATGTGTGTGCTTGTTTTGACTGGCCCAACATGTGTAAAATGTTGAATGTATAAAAGGTTTAATATTGGTGACTTTTGCTAGTAGAATATAAGAATTGTGAAAAATAGATAAAGGGCCAAAAACAAATTAGAAACCCTTATAGCCTCATAAAGTAAAAGTGACTTAAAACAAGCCAAAAAGGTGGACCATAGAAGAAAAGTTAATGTGGAAAAGCTATGTCCTTGGTGCACATGGACTTGCCTTCCGTCTCCGGCACAAACTTAAGAAACCTTCTAGCCGCCCAATGACCTATAACACTAGTAACTACTACCATCAAGGCTAGTAAATAAGCCTCACAACTCAAAGTGGTGGAGAACAAATAAAATTTGCTAAAAGTAGTATGGTGATGTTAATAAAAATAGCCACTTGAAGAGGTTAGGCTTTCACTTATCCACTAACCCTCCTAAGAACCACCTGGCAGGATGAGCATTAATACTCCAAGTGATGGTCTTTTTTCATATTATCTACTTCATATTAATAGTTGAAAAAGGAAAAAGAACTCATTTAATGGGAATAAGTGGCTTTCTTGAGTGTTTTCAGTCTTACATGTCCACTTCCTAATGAGCTTGCTTAGGCAAGTTGATAAAACATTATTGTAAAGGACTACAATATTGTACCCTAACATACATCATTGTAGATATGATATAGTGGGCCATGGTCAAGCATATAAATACAAGTCCACCATTGTGTCGAAAACAAGTTTAAGTCCAACAATTAGCGAAATTCTTGCATTTTGTTTTCTTAAAGTTAGAGTTAGTATGAATAGCCGCAATGTGGTGAATGGCAGTTGTATGGAATCTTTATTCGAGTGGATTATTCCTGGACACAATTCATGAACAATAATAAAGATCAAGATTGTTCTTCATCATTGCAACATGTCACTTAGAATAGATTTTCTTTTCCATAATCGAAAACAGAGGTATCTAAATGTGTATCCCCTGAATTATTTTATTTACTCTCAAGAAGATACATTATATAGCCAGCCAAGGCTTAGTACTCGGTCACAAATTAGGAAACAAACTGAAAAAAATAGAAAATCACCTAAACTGGGAAATTAAAATCAGAAACAATCAAGAAACAAATTAGCTTTAAAAATAAGTTGATCAAAAACAAATCCCTAACATTTGGGATTTCTAATTTTCTAACACTCCCCCTCAAGTTGGTGAATAAATATTAGTCATTCCCAACTTGTTTACATTTAGCTCAAATCCCGACTTGAGTAATGCCTTGGTGAGTACATCTAATACTTGGAGCTTGGTTGGAATGTAGAGTAGGCTGACAATCTTGTTTTTAATTTCAGATTTGATGAAATTTCTATCAATTCGCACATGCTTCATTCGATCATGTTGGATTGGGTTATGAACTATGGCGATAGCAGACTTGCTATCACTATAGAGCTTCATAGGTGATTGGAGAGGTATATCTAGATCCTTTGGGAGTCTTCCTAACCAAATCAATTCACAAATCCCTTGAGCTATTGCTCTATATTCTGCTTCAGCACTGCTCCTTGCTACAACGGTGTGCTTTTTACTTCTCCATGTTACAAGGTTACCCCACAATTTTGTACAATAACCTGTTGTAGACTTTGAGTCTTCTGTAGAACCTGCCCAATCTACATCTACAAACCTTCAATCTCTCTACTCTCATTTTTCATAAAGAGCAAACCTTTTCCTGGAGTTCCCTTTAGATACCTCAAAATCCGTTCTATAGCCTCTAGATGTCTCTTAGTTGGAGAGTGCATAAACTAGCTCACCACACTAACACTATAAGCAATATCTGGTGAAGTTAACGAGAGATAAATCAATTTATATCCTTCCCTGCTCACTGGTGGATCCTCTTCAGTTATCTTGTGTTTCCAATTCCGCTCCATGGGTGTTGAAGATGGCTTACATCCAAGTTTACCTGCTTTCTTTAGGAGATCTAGTGTATATTTTCTTTGAGAAATAAAGATGTCCTTTTTGCTTTTGGCAATCTCCATTCCCAAAAAATATTTAAGTTTTCCTAGATCTTTAACCTTGAACTTAGATTGCAGAAGGTGCTTCAAGTTGTTTATCTCAATAGTACCATCTCTGGTGATAACCATATCATCCACATAAACTATTAGAATTTCTTTCTTTCCATCTTCAGCTTGTTTCATAAACAATGTGTGATCTGCTTGACCTTGAGTGTAACCAAAATTCCTCATTGTCGTACTGAATCTAGTGAACCACACTCTTGGGGATTGCTTAAGGCCATAGAGAGACTTTTTTAGTTTACATACAGTACCTGGCTTTCCAGCATCTTCAAAACCAGGTGGCAATCTCATATATACTTCTTCTGCCAAATTTCCATTGAGAAAAGTATTTGATACATCCATTTGATGTAGCTCCCAATCTAAGTTTGTAACAATGGATAGAAGAACTCGGATAGAATTTAGTTTTGCTACTGGTGCAAATGTCTCTTCATAGTCAATACCATAAGTTTGAGTGTACCCTTGAGCCACTAAGAGAGCCTTATACCTCTCTATTGTTCCATCAGATCCCACTTTCACTGTAAAAATCCACTCACACCCCACCAATTTTTTGTCATCAAGTCTATCAACAATTCTCTAGGTGCCATTTTCCTTCAAGGCCTCCATCTCTTCCATGACTATTGCCTTCCACTTCGGATCTACAATTGCGTCATCAATATTTTTTGGAATCATAACACCATCAAGTTTAGAGATGAAAGCCATGTAATTCTTAGACAATCTATAGTATGAAAGATGATTTGAAATTAGAGATGAAAGCCATGTAATTCTTAGACAATTTGTAGTATGAAAGATGATTTGAAATCAGATGTTTAGTACATGATCAACTCCTTTTTTGAAAGCAATAGGAACATCTAGATCATCTATTGTAACAGTACCTTTTTGACTATCTTGTGTCATAGGATTTGGTTTCAGTTCCAATGACTGGTTTTGAGAAGGAACTCAAGGTCTTCTTGAGTAAACTTGGAGTTCACTTTGATGTTGCGGTTGCATCGATTCTCCCCCTTGACTTGTTTCACCTACATCCTGTGACATGGACAAGTTTGGAGAGGTAGTAGATGAGGAAGAATGACTTGGTTGTGGGATTGGAAGTTGAATAGTGCTGAACGGATCCCAATAGTTTGCTTCTTGATCATTATTCTCCCTTTAAAGCAAACTTGTAGTATAGAAAGGCTGATTTTTAATAAATGTTACATCAAAGGAGACAATGAAGCGATTTGACTCAGGACAATAACATTTGTATCCTTTTTGGGTGGGAGAATATCCGACGAGCACACATTTGAAGGCTTTGGGATCAAGTTTACTTCGAGTAGGGTTTGTATTGAGGACAAAGGCACAACATCCAAAAACTTTGGGCTCTAGGAAGTGAAGTAGACTCAAATGTAGAAAGGATGTTTTTAGACGACTCAATGGAGTGTGGAATTTGAGAACTTTAGAGGGTAGCCTATTTATTAGGCGGCTATCAAGACTAATTCCCCCCAATATGATTGTGGGACATGACTTGTGAACATTAGAGAATGAGCAATCTCAAGGAGATGACGATTTTTGCATTCAACAACACCGTTTTGTTGGGGAGTATAGGTGCATGAACTCTGATGAATAATTCCATGATTAATTAGGTAGTCTTGGAGTTCATGTGCAAAATATTCTCTATCATTATTAGTACGGCGTATTTAAATGGTAGATTGAAACACATTTTGAACCATTTTGTGAAATTGTATGAAGGTGGACACAGTTTCAGATTTTTCTTTCAATAGATAGACCCAACAGACTCGGGTATGATCATCAATAAATGTAATAAACCATTGGGTTTCAATTAAGGAATTTACTCGGGAAGGTTCCCATATATCACTATGGATCAAATGAAATGGTTTTGAAGATTGATGTGTATGAGCAAGATATGCTTTTCAAGTTTGCTTTGCAAAAATACATGACTCACAATGGGAGAAAGATGGATCTTTATTGCTGAATAAATTTGGGTACAAATGCTTTAAATACTGAAAGTTGGGATGACCCAAACGATTATGCCAAAGCATTACCTTTGACTTAGAAGTAGCAAACAAAGAAACAAGAGTAGATGCTTTCGGTTTTGGAGAAGAATTGGTAAGATAGTACAGACCACCTTAGTGCTCTTCAACATTGCCAATCATCTTCCCCAAAGACAAATCCTGAAATTCACAATGATCACTGAAAAAAGTTACTAAACAATTTTGATCCTTGGTTAATTTGCTAGTAGAAAGAAGGTTATATCGTAAACTAGGAACATGAAGGATCGATTTCAAATTAAGACCACAACAGGTAATATCTCCAACACCAGCAACCACGGATGAACTGCCATCAACTACAGTAACTGTCAAGTTATCACTGCACTTTTGATACATAGAAAAAATACTTTTTGAACTTGTCATGTGGTCTGATGCACTAGTATTTATTATCCAATCTCTGTCATTATCCTTGTGAGATAATACTAATGATGGGTTGTTACCTCGTTTTGCAACAACAACAGTGGATGTGAATGACTTAGACTCAGGCTCTCGATTATTTTTCTGCAGGTTCAAAAGGGTCTTCAATACTTCCATTTGCTTGGGTGTGCATCAGTAGTGGCTTCGGCAACATGGGCCATGGTGTTGTTCCATTGTTGACTTCAAGGTTTCCAGTCATCTGGCTTAATATGGATGTCCCAACATGTCTCCTTCATGTAATTCGGTTTATGGCAGTGCTCACACCATAACCGACCACCTTTGGTCTTCTGATTTGGGTTGGAACTTGTCACCCTTTTATTGGCAACAAGAGCAAAATTTTGAGATGACTCTTCAGTCCTATTATTCGAAGAACCATGAAGGATCACTTTCTTGCAACTTTCTTCTCTACAAACTTCAGCAAAAGCTTCTCGAATTGATGGAAGTGGCTTCATCCCAAGGATTCTCCCTCTAACTTCATCGAGTTCCTTGTTTAGTCCTTGCAAAAAATCAAAGACACGATCCTTTTCCAACATCTTATTGTAGAGAACACCATCATTGGGACACTTCCAATTGATCGTATAATACAAATCCATCTCTTGCCATCATTCTATCAAGGTACTAAAATACTCTGTGACAGTCTTGATCCCTTGGGATGTGTTGCCAATGAGTGACCGTATCTTGAAACATTGAGACATGTTTTCGAGATTGGAATACATCTCCTGAACTGCTCTCCAAATTTCTTGTGCAGTTTTAAAGAAGAGATACATTCAACCAATTGCAAGTTCCATGGAATCGATCAACCAAGCCATGACAATTTAATTTTCAGCCTCCCATACACTTGTGTTTGGATCACTAGAAGGTGGAGAAAGAGTTTCATTGGTTAAATACCCCATCTTGCCTTTTTCGCGGATGACAAGGAGCACGGATTGAGACCATTCTTGGAAGTTTGATCCATTTAACTTGTGTTGTGTGATCTACAACATGTGATTCACATCTGTTGCTGTCAAAGATCCAATTGCTCTGGAGGTTCGCATTGATACACCTGACGAATTCATTGTAGAGGACTTCTTTGCATTGGACATGGTGACAGTGGAGAAAGAAAAATAAAATTTTGAGATTTAGGGCTAGTAGGAGTCGCACGGTTCTAATACCATGAAAATAGAGGTATCTAAATGTATATCCCCTAAATTATTTTATTTACTCTCAGGAAGATACATTATATAGCCAGCCAAGGCTTAGTACTCGACTACAAATTAGGAAACAAATTTTAAAAAAATAGAAAATCACCTAAACTGGGAAATTACAAACGGAAACAGTCAAGAAACAAATCAGCTTAAAAAAGAAGTTGACCAAAAAAAAATCCTTAACATTCGGGATTTCTAATTTTCTAACAATAATGTTCACTTTTACAATGTCATTTACATTTCTTAAGTCATTTACTATTCCAATGTTCATTAGTAAGGCAGAATGAGTATGATTGGTTTCGAGTATAAATTGTAATTGTTTGGTAACCCAGTAGAGACTTTGCTTGATTCGCTTAGTAGTAAAGTTACTTGGTAATCCAAGTCATAGTTACATCGGCCCAAGATGTGTACGAAAAGCCAAGAACTGATACTTATCACCATAGGATGGCATAGCTTTATGTTTTTATTGTACTTAGAAATAAAATTTACATTCATATTCACTATGTTTACACTTAGTACTATTAAGAGCCAACAACATCAGTTTATCATATACCTCACTAAGACTTAAACCATAAGTTTTGTACCTCGCTAACTCTAAGTGGGAAGACAACGATCATGAACTTACTCTCAACTCACGAGTATACTTACATTATCCATCCATGGATTAAGATCTAGTCACATGTGAACACTTGTGACTTATATGATTGAGTATTAAAATACCCAACCGATCATCACAAGTCAAGCAGTCATCATATCATGAATTTTTTTAAAAAGAGACTTTTGGAGGATAAAATGTCTAATTCTTGCCCAAGTCAAGCAGTCATCATATCATGAATTTTTTAAAAAAGAGACTTTTGGAGGATAAAATGTCTAATTCTTGCCCATTGTGTAAACTTTTTTGTACAACTATTTGCCCAAGCCTTGAGTCTCTTTCATCCTATAAATAAAGGGACTTTCACTCTTGTTTTTGCTCTTGCCAAGTAAAGGGTGACTATGCTAGTTTGAGGTGTGAGGAGTGTAAGGGAGGTGCAGGTGTTTGTGTGTGGCTATTCCTTGCTTGTACACAGCCTTTCTTTTGGACTATCCTAAGTGGGTTTGTGGAATTCTTAGTTGAGGCTTAAGAGGCTGATCCTCCTACTATTGTTGGAGGTTATTTATGACTGATTTTGAAGAAAATTTGGTCAATTTCCATCCCTTCATCAGACTATGTTAGCATTCAGCTATATGATAGTATACACTCTTTCTTTGACAAAAATGAAAAACAAACCCATTTGTTGCAACTCTCCTACATGTAAACTCTATTCACAAGAAGTAGCAATCATCCACTCCCCTTTTCTTTTTGCTTTAGACTCCCAATGATTACCTAGAAGCATAGTAATAGTTGATGGCTAGGATAACTCTCCGTTGCTTAATGTGTGATGGATAATTGCTCTTCGAAACTTGGAAGTCTCTTTGGAGGTAAGTCTTTTAATGCTTAATAAACTATTTGTAAATTTGTCATAGTTAAAATTTTCTTTTTATGCAAGAAATTTATTATTCATTTATGCTTGTTTTAATATACTAAGTCTATTTATTTTCCAACAGATACATTCTTTTATTTAGGAAAGAAAAGAAAAAATATGTGTGTGATCATGTGTGTTTACTTGTTTCCATAAAATAAAACCCCACAAATTATGATTAAAAGCCCTTTGTGCCTTGCAATAAATAGTTCACCTAAATTCATGATTAGCAATTAGTTGAATGATTCATTCAGTCGATGTAATTTGTGTGAGACATGTAGTATTTCCATAAATCATTAACTAATCTTGTTAATAATAATATATATTCATCCCTATATCTTGAATGGATGGGTTGCATTATTTATTTCTTTTATACACTTTGCCCTAAAGGTAGAGATGAACACCATTACACAACCATACCCATGCATTTTCTTCCTTAGGTTGAATATTCTGAGCCCTTGGACCTAAGGAGATTGAGTTGCACAACACCCAAAGGTTTTCAATGATGCAAGTATCATTTGTAAGTGTGTGCCCCTACCCTACCTCGTGTATTATTTTCTGTAGTTTTCAGAAAAATAGAGAAACTGAATTTTTATTCCCTGATTTTTGAGTGTTACAATGAGCCCTTTTTATACATGACTATGGACACTATTTTTAGAAGGAATATTTAGAAATCCCTGATTATGGGAAAAACAAATCACCATAAAATCAGGAAATTTGCCTCATCAAAGCTGGATTTGGGATGACAACAAATCCCATTAAATTAGGAAACTACCAATAAGAATTACAACTGTAAACAACCCTTAAAAACTTATATGGATTTCCACACTCCCCCTCAAGTTGGTTTGTAGATGTTGAGAAGACCAAGCTTGGATCGAATTTCTCTGAAGGTAGTTTTGGGAAGAGCCTTGGTTAGGATGTCAACAGTTTGATTTGTGGTAGGAACATAATCAATTGAGATCATCCCCTCTTCTATCTTTTCTTTGATGAAGTGCCTGTCTATCTCCACATGTTTTGTTCGATCATGATGTACCGGGTTCTTGGCTATGCTAATAGTTGCTTGATTGTTGCAAAACAATATGATGGAATCTGTAATTTGGATTTTGAGCTCATGCAATAGTCTCTTCAGCCATATTCCTTCACATATCCCTTGTGCCATAGCTCTAAATTCTGCCTCAACACTGATATGGGGTACTATAGATTGTTTCTTGCTCATCCAAGTGACGAGATTTCCAAAGACAAAGGTACAGTATCCTGATGTTGATCTTCTATCAGTCTTGGAGCCTGCCCAGTTAGCATCTGCAAATATCTTGATATCTCTAGTTGATGTCTTATTGAAGTAGATACCTTCACTAGAGGCACCTTTAAGATACCTTAGAATTCGGAACACTTTGCTCATGTGTTCTTCAATTGGGTTGTTCATGAACTGATTAACAACACTAACCAAGAACGCAATATCGGGTCTGGTATGAGAAAGATAAAGAAGTTTCCCAACAAGCCTCTGATACCTCCCCTTGTCCACTGGTGGACTTTTTTCATCTGAATTTGACTTGTTGTCTATTGGAGTGTCAGTTGGTTTACATCCAAGCATTCTAGTTTCCTTCAGTAAGTTTAGCACATATTTACGTTGTAAGACTGAAATTCCCATTTTTGATCTCCTATTTCCATTCCAAGGAAATATCTGAGATTTCCCAAGTCCTTTATCTCAAATTCTTGAGCAAGGAAGTTCTTCAGGATGGCTATTCTCTTTCATCATTCCTGGTTAGGATGGTATCATCGACATAGACAATAATGATGGATGTTCTACCTTTAGAAGGGTGCTTGACAAACATAGTATGATCCATTTGGCATTGTGAATAGTTGTGTCTCTTTATAGTCTTTGCAAAGCAATCAAACCATGCATGTGGAGATTGTTTAAGACCATAAAGAGATTTCTTCAGTTTGCTTATTTTGTTGGCATTTTCTACAGACTTGATACGTGGTGGAATACCCATGTAAACTTCCTTTTCAAGATCTCCATTCAAAAATGCATTTTTGACATCCAATTGGTGTAGAGGCCAATCAAGATTAGTTGCAAGGGGTAGAAGGACTCAAATGGTATTTAATTTGGCAACTGGTGCGAAAGTTTCCTGATAATCAATTCCATAAGATTGTGTAAAGCCCTTGGCCACAACGCAAGCTTCATATCTGTCAATACTTCCATCTACCTTGTATTTAATCGTGAAGATCCATTTACATTTGACAGTATTTTTCCCTTCTAGTAGCTCGACTAAATTCCACGTTCCATTCTTCATCACTGATTTCCATCAAAACAGCTAATCTCCTCCACCAGAGTCTTCTTTGCAAATCCCTTAAAAAATTTGGTGCCTTCATCCATAGGCTTGGGAATATCAATTCTGGGAGGCCTTTTCCTCTTGAGGGGAGGGGAAGGCCTGCCTCCTACTGCTCCTCCTCCTCCATTAAAGCATGGAAGGGAGCAATCATTCAAAACCCTATCTCCATGATTGTGTTCATTGATCCTGCTACTGCTATTGCCCTAAAACCTCTGTATACCGACCCCATTAACAATCACAGCAAGTGGGTGGTTTTCATCCCTAGAGTGCTTCAATCTGTGATGATGGGGAGTTATTTGGGAGGACAGTGAATTCACACTGAGAGGAGATTTCAACAAAGGAGAGCCTGAACAATGATGGTGGTGGATCTGATTCTGCTGCTGCTGTTCAGTCCTGCAAGATTTTGTGGGATAGAACGTCCTCTTTGGCCAACCAACCAACCAAACAAACAAACAATGTCTTCTCCTTCTAGAGATAGCCCCTACTCTGCTAAAGCAGAACAACAGCAGCAGCAGAATCAAATCCACCACCATTGTTGTTCAAGCTCTCATTTGTTGAAATCTCCTCTCAGTGTGAATTCACTATCCTCCCCATTAAACTCCCCATCATCATAGATTGAAGCACTCCAGGGATGAAAACCACCCACTTGCTGTGATTGTTAATGGGGTGGGTATACAGAGGTTTTAGGGCAACAGCAGTAGCAGGATCAATGAACACAGTCATGGAGATAGGGTTTTAAATGACTGCTCCCTTCCATGCTTTAATGGAGGAGGAGGAGCAACAGGAGGCAGGCCTTCCCCTCCCCTCAAGAGGGAAAGGCCTCCCAGAATTGATATTCCCAAGCCTGTGGATGAAGGCACCATTTTTTTTTTTTTTGAAGACAAAAACCAACCCAAAGTTTGCAACTGGTTGATTTGATACATTATCACTACTTTTATTTAAAACACGGCAGGGCAGAGTACAGAGAAAAAACACAAAATGGAGCAGTTTTCTATCCTAAATAACAATCGTCGAGGATCAAGATTTCAGAAAACGATTTAACAGGGCAAGCACCCTTATGGGTTGATACAGTGGCACTTCATGACCTGCACCTCTAATTGTTGAGAAAGTGATGCCCCAGTATACAACTTCATAGCCTCCTACCTCCGAACCATTCCTAAGTGACCATGAAGCCCAATTGTCAATGATTTTCAATTTCAGAACGTTCAATGACACTCGTGTTGAGGTGACTGGGACCACTGAGTCCACATCACCACTGTAGACTAAAATTTTAAGCTTCTTTTTCAAGAATCTTCTGTACAAGGGCAACATACTTTCAGGAGAATCCGTCCAATTCCAAGTTACGATATCACTGCAAAGTGACCAAGCTTGAGGCAACTCGGTAGTATTTGCATGCAAAGCTTTTTGAATCTCTGGCCTGTTCAAGTAGGTAGTAGTGTAGTCCTCAACACATGGGTCATAACTTGGAATAAGGTAGGCATTACTGGCCGGGGATGGTGATCCATGGGATGAATCACAGAGAGGCACATACATGGAATACGGGTTGATGTTCCCAATTTCTGAATTTATTGTGTCTTCTAATTCATCACACAGATCCGGTGAATGATGCTTTATGCAGTATTTTCTCAAACCGTAGTAACTATTATCAGAAATCAATGCGTGTGTCCAGGGATAATTATACATCCCAAAGTCACCAGTGGGATCGTAAATCAGCCCATTTCCAACGATAATTCCTTTGAGCTTTATGTACCGTGCATGCCCCATTGCTTGATGCGCCAGAATGGTCTGAGTTAACTCGGGAACGTAATGTCCAGCATAACTTTCACCTGCCACGTAGAAATTTCGCTTCTTGTACTCCGGGAACCTCTGGAACCAGTTTCACCAAAAAGGCATATGCATCCCTGGCAGTTGGTGTGTCTCCAAGTGTGGTATAATCAGCGGTTCTGTTTGAATAAGAGAACCCAACACCTACTGGAGACTCCACAAACAGTACATTGGCCGCTGTGATCCAACTGTAGGGATTGTATCTAAGGGTTCTGCCATCTGAATTCACTCTCCAAGGTCCCAATTCTACCATTGCTGCATTGCCAAAAGATGAACATCCTGGTCCTCCATTGAACCAAGGATGAGAGGCTTCATTGGAGATTGCGGATGGAGCAGATCCATGCCATAGCAAAAATGAAGTGGATCATAGCATTGCTAATTGCAATGTCATTTTCAGTGGTTCCATCTCACGAATTCACTGGTCAACAGGAACGCATCCATGAATGGAGAAGAGAAAAACATAAGCTGCGTTTACTGAATACCACGGCTGCTACCAGACAAGGATCCCAGCAGCAGATTGGGATACACACCATTGCTGTGAAGCAGGACAACGAATATTTGACAGTGTCCATTACTTCTACAGCGCTTTCAAGAAACGCAGATTTCATGAGTGAAGGTTTTCCTGGGCAGCCAAAAATCAACATCAGTTTTGCACAGTATGCCGGATATGTAACAGTGGATGCTGCTGGAGGCAGAATTGTTCTTGGGTAGAATTGTTCTTCCATATCCTTTTGAGTTGGTTTCCTTCTTGAGTACACAATGAGCTCTTTGTTTACAATCTCCTGAGGAGGACTCGGTAGTGGACTGAGATTTGGGCTCAGGCTGGATTGAGTGAGTGTCTCGACAGAAGAAGGATTTGGTTCTGGATCCCAAAAAAATATTCCTGATTTTCACTCTCCCCCTGAATGTTGGTTTTGGGATAATAAGACTGTGTTTTCATGAATGTAAGGTAAAATCATTTGTATTGGGACAGCAGCACTTATACCCCTTTTGATTTGGTGAATATCCTAGGAAGACACATTTGGTGGCCTTGGGATCAAGTTTGTGATGAAATTGTTGGGGAATATGAACAAAAACCATACAACCAAATACTTTGAGAGGGACTGATGAGATGAGTTGTGTTGTTGGAAGAGCTTTCAAAAGGACTTGACAAGGATTCTGGAATTTAAGAACTCATGATGGCATTCAATTGATGAGATATGCGACAATGAGAACCACTTCTCCCCAAAAGAAATTTGGAACTTGAGAGGAAAGTAGGAGGGCTCGGGCAACTTCCAATAAATGCCTGTTTTTCCTTTCAGCTATCCCATTTTGTTGTGGGGTATCGATACAAGAGCTATGATGGACAATTCCCTCTTTAGACAGAAAATCCCCAAGAACAGAGTTGAAATATTCTTTTGCATTGTTGGTTCTCAAGATTTTGATTTTTGTTTTAAATTGTCTGAATCATGTTCATGAAATTTTTAATGATTTGGATGACTTCAGATTTTTCTTTCATCAGAAACATCCAAGTGAGTCTTGTATGATCATCAACAAAGGATACAAGCCATATCGCCCCTGCACATTTTTTATTTTTGATGGACCCCAAACGTCACTATGAACCATAGAAAAAGGATGAGATGCTTCATATGGTTGTATTGGATAAGAGTTATGAACATGTTTTGAAAGCTGACAAATTTCACAATGAAGAACATCTTAATTTTTATTGAATAATGATGGAAAGAGTCTTTTGAGATACAAAAAACTATGATGACCTAGTCTATAATGCCATAGTAGAATTTCATTTTCCTTATTTGACTGAAATACAGAAAAAGATTGTTTCTCACTGACTGTATGTGGAGATTGTCTCTCAAGTTAGTTGCCTTCTCTAAAGCTATAGAGTCCTGCACACACCACAGCACTGCCAATCATTTGTCCCAAAGTCAAATCCTGAAAAACACAATGATTGGGAAGAAATTTAGTAACACAATTCATATCCTAAGTGAGTTTACTAATGGATAACAAATTGCAAGTCAGGTTAGGGACAAGGAGAATGGATTTGAGGGTTAAATCCCTAGGTAATACAACAGAACCTGTACTGGACACCTTAGATAGAGAACCATCGGCAATACAAACAGTATGGTTCTTAATGCATGGTGTGTAGTCTTGAAGAATTGTAGAATCTCCAGTCATGTGATCTGATGCTCCAGAGTCAACAATCCAAGTGCTTAACTTATCATCCTTTTAAACTTTCAGAGAAATGAGAAAGTTACCTTTTTGAGCCACTAAACCAATCCCTATGACCGGATTAGAAGTGTCAGGCATTTGCTGAGTGAACAGCTTCTACAGTACTTCCATTTATTCCTTACTAAAGGGGTGTCTTGATGATTTCGAAAGGAGAGGAAGGTCTTTCTTCTATTGCTGCACTACTACCCTTGCTTTCTTTCTCAAATTGGGAGCGTGATGGTTTCCAATTAGTAGGTTTCCCGTGGATTTGCTAGCAAGTTTCTCTAGTATGACCAAGCTTTCGATGGTGATAACACCAGGGCCACCCTTTCTTTGTTTGGGAACTGGAACCTTGTGCAGCTAAAGCCAAACCTTTGTTGGTTGGTGGTTTGAACGAAGCATAACTTTCTTCCTGTTTTTTTCTCATCGTACTTCAAAGACAACCTCATGGAGACTTGGTAGTGGTTTGATTGCTAAAACACGCCCATGAACTTTATCTAGGTTTTTGTTTAAACCTAGAAGAAACTTGTAGATTTGTTTATTTTCAACAATCTTTTTATACTTGGCATCATTTGAATAGTTCCATTTTGTGGTCTCAAATAGATCTAATTGTTGCCAATATCGATTTAATCGACTAAAATATTGAGTGATAGACAAGTCTCCTTGGCATAGGTCATAAAGAATCCCTTCTATCTCAAATGCCTCCATAGTGCCTTTTTTATCGAAGTAGGTTTTTCTTGCAGCCTCCCAGATCTCTTGGGCTGTTTCATAGAGCATGAAATCTTCTCTGATGTCATTTGTCATCAAATTGATCAACCAAGACATAACCATGTTATTTTCAGCCTTCCAACTCCAGTACTTTGGATCTTCCTTTGCCGGTTGAGTAGCTACTCCAATGAGATAGTCGTCTTTGCCCTTGTCGCACACAAACATCATAACTGAATGGGACCATTGAAGATAATTCTGTCCATTCAGCTAATGACCCGTGATGAGGAAGCAAAATTTTTTGAACCACCATTAGTGCTCAAAATTGGGTTGCTATTAGGAGCAGAGGTGACATCTGACACTGTTGTGGATGTAGCCATGAGGACAAAAAGGGATATAACAAGGAGAGAAATGAACCGTGTGACAGGAGAATGAGAGCCAACGTCTACTTTTGCTAGAAGAGAGAGGGAAAGAAAATTCAACGTTGCTAGTGCTGAGCACAGGTCTGATATTGTTGGTCAGAAGGAAAAATTCACCATTGTTGAAGGAGAAGAGAGTGAGATGAATGGAAGAGAGTTGAATAGGATAGGACCAAATGGTTTAGGATAGAATTGCTCAGGAAATGCTATGATACCATGTAGTTTTCAGAAAAGTAGAGAAACATAATTTTTATTCCCTAATTTTTGAGTGTTACAATGAGCCCTTTTTATACATGAATATGGACACTATTTTTAGAAGGAATATTCAGAAATCCTTGATTATGGGGAAAACAAATCACTGTAAAATCAGGAAATTTGCCTAAAAAAAGTTGGATTTGAGATGACAACAAATTCCATTAAATTAGGAAACTACCAATAAGAATTACAGCTGTAAACAACCCTTAAAAATTGATCTGGATTTCCACATGTTCAATCACCTATCTTGAGGATATATCAAGTGTAGTCCAAAAATGATGGTTGAGCCAAGCCTTCTTTGTATAACATAGAACCCGAAGATAACTAAGCTCGTGGCTAAATGTTGATCAGATTTTTAGAGTTGGATAGCCCTTAATGTGGGAATGCAACACCACATTGCAAGGGCAAAGTTGTTGAAATTTATATATCTTTGATCCCCAACCACTATTTTAAGTCTATTATAAATTAAATAATCTTGTTAGATAAAAACATAGTGGAGGATTAGGATTGCATCCAACCACATCTGTTGATGTTGCTTGTAAAACAAAACTTGAAAACAGGGAGTCACACAAATGTTTTATGTTTTCTAGCTTCTTAAGTGATGGGAAGTGATAGCCATCACTTTTAGCTATACTAGCCTTTGAGTTATCATAGTACTACTAAAGAAAAGCAATATGAAATTGATGTATTAATCCTTCAAGTTATGAAAATTAGAAATCACATCTTATCAACAACATGTTAAGGTCAACGAGGAAAGAAGGTACATAGGCCCTCTAATCAGCCCACCATTATATTGAGTCATATCCTTATTTGTTATCAATGTAAGTCTAGCCCCATGTTCTAAAAACTTGGAAGAAAAAAACATGTAGTGAAAATTTAGAGATTGGTTATTAGGGATTCTACAGTTTTAATTTGAGTGCCAATGTTATAATTTAAATTAGTGTTATGTGGATCTCTCAAGTAGTCGCAAAGTGCTTAGTCATGTCCATGTGAGAGTCAATCACTCCATTTTTAATGTTGAAAATCATGAATGTGGGTCATTAAGTACAACAGTCACTTAGATTAAAGAGTGCTCCTTTTTCCATCACTAAAAGTGATGTGTCATAGTATTTTTCCTAAAATGGCAAAATCTTCAAAATCTTGTACTCAAAGCCCATCTTTGGCCTCAAAGTACTTCAAAGAATTATTAAAATGAATCATGAAAACTCCACCCAAGAGTTAAGCTCACTCCACCCTAGAATCAACATTAAATAAGCTAGATGACCTCAAAGCTATTTATCCATGTACAATGTTCCAAGCTCACCTTGATGATAAGCAGTTTATCAATAAAAGATATGTTATTTATCCTATTGCATTCTAGAAAAATCAAAACGTGTTGATTATGATCATGATAGGCCAATACATAAAGAGGAAAAGCCCTAAGATCAGGTTCTTAGAACTTGTCAAAACTTCAAAAAATCAAACAAGCATTGATTTCAAGGCATTCAGATCCAAAAATTAGATTGCAGCATTGTTTTATTACCTATCATGACCTCGTCATATGTCATGATCAATTCATAAAATCAGAGTCAGAATTTCTTGCTTCTATGACAACCCTAATCAGAGTCAGAATTTTTTGCTTCTATAACAACCCTAGTTGTAAGTCATGACCCAACTAAAACGTGTTATGGTTTAACTGATTAGTATCTCAATCAGGTCACAATATAGACAAAGAAGAAAAAAACCAAAGATTTCAAAGGATGAAAGACCTTCAAGCTATGTAAGAGGTCTTGAGGTGGCTCACTAAAGCCAACAATTGCATCGCTTGCTAGTTGGCAGAGCTGCCATTTTAGATTGCTTGTTAAGTTAAAAACTATAAACAATTTAACAAAAAGGTTGGTGCATTGGTTCCATGCAACAATGGATAGTTTCTTTCACTCATTTCAAAATTTGTATGCATCTTAAATCTTAATTGCATTGTAGTCCATTGCTAATCCCTAATTCTTACCAGTGTAGTTGGTAGAAAGTTGGCAGCTCTTTGTTATCTGCACAATTTCATTTCTTTTCTTGAAAAATATTTCCATTTTGATAAAACAACTATTTTAAAAAAATATTGGTTACAACATCAATTCCATCTTTCAGAATTTCAAGGCATGTGACTTGCCAGTTAAGATGTATGAAAAACATCCTACAAGTTACAGGTTTAATCCAGTGGTTTACACTGAGACATACGGGTATTCTGTAAAAAGATATGAAAATAAACATTTCCAATAGATCCCTAAGGTCTAGAACATAAGAAAAATAATTTCACTGTCAATTATATCTATATTTCCTAGTGACATGCAATATGCTTCAATGATTTTATTAGGAAACCCACCCCTAAAGTAAACGTCAATTGTATTTTTGTCTAAAGAAGCTAACTGGAAATTGCTCCATAAACAAATCACCCTGATCCTCCTAGGATGCTTATCCAATTTACTTAACATCATCTTTATGTGTTCTCTTTCATCATTTGTAGATGTCCAAATGCAGGTCTAAATTAATCACTTTTGGTCAATGTATTCCTACTATTCCTCCTATTTTCTTGCACCACTTGTACAAAAGATGTTTTTACTAAACCAAGAAAGTCCATTGGATTCTATTAGAATTTGATTCTACATCTCTTAGATAACAACACTAATTACCCAAGGATCTAAGTCCATAAGAAAACTTAACACATTATATATCATCTTACAAAATTTGTAACTCTTCGGATATGTATCATTCTTCTTAACCACTTGGTTATAATTCTTCGCAGTCTTCTTTCAACTTGCTTATACATTGGCTAGTTCCTTGTGAACTTAGCTTATCTTGGCTTACAAGTAACTAACTTGATTCACTAGACTTTACAAAATATTTTTTTCATAAGTCTTCTATCTTTCTTAACCATTGTAACCTTTTAGATGGTCTTCACTTCTTATTTAAGAAACTGCACCAAGCTACGTATTGCACAACTTAGACCTTCTTTTCCTATGTAGAAAACTGGATCCTGTGCTACAAGGATTACTCTTTTCTCCTAAAACACTTGTTTCTTAACTTTGAGTCACTTCTCTAACCTTTTGGTTCTAGTGCTCTAGTACTCGTTATGAACTTCTGTGTTTTGTAACATCTTCAAATCTCTGAGATAATGGTTACTTCAGTTTCTTGATACATCACATGTGTGTATTGTTTCTTAGTATTCTCATCTTATTGATCCATTAATTCGTCTTCAGTTCTTCACTCTTTTCACACACACACTTCTTCACACCTTTTTCTTCACAAACACTTGTAACTTGGATGTTGGTCCTTAATATTTCGTAGAAAGGTTGTAACTGTTCCTAGGTTATGAATCACACCTTTTCATTATGAATTGATTACAAATGATTAGGAATAATCTTAGGGGATTATGAAACTAATCATTGTACATTAACTTAGGAGTATATTCTAACAAACCCTCTTCTCTATACTAAAGGATCTTAATTAAAGAAATACTTAATCAATAATGTTATATGAACATTAAACAAGTAATTTATGTAAACTTGTAGTATCTCCATGTTCAAGTCATGTTGACAAATTGTGCATGTAATTTGTAAGCATTTGGTGTCAAGGAAGTATTTTAATACATGATAATATTGGCTAATGCATTGTTTCCATCTATAAAAATAAAGAAGATGTACAAAATTGTGCAAACTATAGAGAGATCTAACTAATAAGCCATACTATAAAGCTTTGGGAGAGAGTCATAGAGTAATGTCTTAGACTTGAATTAATAGTATCAAAAAATCAATTTGGATTTATGCCAAAGAGATCTACTATAGAGGTTGTTTTTTTTATATGACAATTAACGGAGAAATTTAGAAAACATAGACAAAATCTACACATGATCTTCATTGACTTGAAAAAAGCATATGATAGAGTCCCTAGAAATATTATTTGGTGGGCCTTGCAAAGGAAAAACATTTTTGATAAATATATTAAAGTGATTCAAGATGTATAACAGAGTTACTAGTAAAATTGAAATAGCTTGTGAAACAACACTTGATTTTCCAATCATAGTAAGTCTACATCAAGGGTCTATGCTTAGCCCATCTTATTTGCCATTATGATGGATGAATTAACAAAGGAAACACAAGATGAAATCTCTTGGTGCACGCTATTTGCAAATGATATTGTGTTGGTAGATACAACTCAAAAAAATATTGCTTTTAAAATGGAGAAATAGATACATACTCTAGAATCAAAAAGCTTAAAAATTACTAGAAGTAAAACAAAATATATGAAATGCAATTTTAATAACATAAATAGTGGTGAAATAGAAGTGACAATTCAAAGCCAAAAAGTCACTCACCACAAATAGTTCCACAATCTATAATTAATCCTTAATTAGATAGTGAAATTGATAAAGATATAAAAAATAGAATTGAAGCAAGATGGTCAAAATGAAGATAGGCTAGTGGTGTTCTTTGTGATAAAAGAATACCACTAAAACTAAGGGGGAAATTTTTAGAACAACAATTTAGCCTGCTATCTTATATGGTGCTAAATGTTGGGCAGTAGAAAAGAGGCATGAACAATAAATCAATGTGGCAAAAATGCAAATGCTTAGATGGAAGTTGAATGTTACCATATGAGATAAATGACATAATACATACATTGGAGGAAGACTTGAAGTGGCTTCTATTTTAGATAAACTTCAAAAATGGCAACTTAAATCAAACAATGTGCAAAGAAGATCAAACAAGGAACCTATAAAAAAATGTTACATCACTATTCCAGGAAAGCCACCAAAAGGAAGACCAAAGAAGACATCAGAAAAAATAATCAAAAATGATTTTAAAAAAATACAAATAAACAAAGATCTAGCTCTTCATAGAGGTGAATGGTGAAAAAGAACTCATGTTGCTGACCCCATTTTGTTGCGACAAGGCTAGGATGATGACAACAAGGACAATATTGGATAATGCAAAAAGGGTTTTCCCCCACTTTCTTCAAAGCTAAATATGTTTAAATACTCAAGCCTGAACAACACTTCTACTTTTGGCCAAAATGATATACAATGATTTTCAAAAAACCAACAAAGATATTAAAGACACTGAGAAAGATACTTCAACCAAGCAATAATAGTCTATGACAAACAGATATTCAAAAGACAACTTCCTACCATAACGATTATTAAAAATAGTTCAGAACACATTGAAAACTTACCCTCCAATAATTTTGCAATTGTAACAGCTAGTGGCATATCATCATTCTCCATCTCATAGCTCATTTGTAGCAAATCATTGATGAAATACAGAAAACTGGGAGAGCTCGCAAGTGCCTGTTCACCTCTGTCAAATCCCCATTGAATTACAGGTGTATTTATAATTCCAAAATATGCACTCAAATGTTTGCTCATTTCAGTTGTGTTTTCAAATTAAATAATCTTCAGCAAAAGCACTAATGTCATTTTTTTATTAGATGTATGATTCACAAACTATTAGAATATCAAAAATAACAAAAATATAGAGAATAGAAAGAACAAAACACAAATGTCTATATGTATACATATTTAACATAAGTAACCATTGTTAACATATGTATAGAGAATAGCTACATATACACAAACTATTGCCTCCTATCACTTTGAATAGCTCTTATAGGGAATATAATGCAAACCATGTTAACATGACACCCTAAAAAACTCCCTTTTATACTATAAGTTAGGAGAGCTAAGATTGATAGAATCAACTGAAAGGATAATCAACTCATTGTTTCTTCAATATATTCAAGAAACATGAACATTTCCACATACTTTGCCAAAAGACCTATTCTATAATCTAGAAAGAATGCAGCACCTAGACCTAGTTATTGACCCATAAAATATTATCAAGGCTTTTGGAAAGCCGGAAATTAAGATGATTGTGCACTTGTTACAAATTTTTTTAAAAACCATGGTTTACCATTGGTCATTTAATCTTGATTTCATTAAAAAAAAATATAAGGAAAATATTGCATAAAAAATATTACAACGATTTTAATTGCATTCGTTATTTTTTAATTAAGCATAAAAGAAAAGACATTATTCAGGAAATCAAAAATATCTAAGTAAAGCAATGAATTATCAATTGAGCTACAGCCTCATTAGCCTTGTTTTACAATATTGTTTTCTTTTTTTAACTTTTCTACTGTAAAGAGTAACCATTTTTACCATAATGATGTTGACTGAATTAAACCAATAACTAAGATTTACTTAAAACTCTATAGGAATCTGTGCAGCACTCTCTGAGCAACGCAGAGAAGAATGCTTAAAAATGCTAAATAATGCTTTTGCAAGGCAGAGAAATATTTAAGAAACAATTAGTTAAATTCAAATAAAAATATTTGACTTGTTATGATAAAATATCAAAAACAAAAATTTAAATTCAAATGAAAAACATTTAAAAGTATAAACAAACCTGTAAGACAACATTAAGAAAACAATTGTTTTCCAAATTATGTAACCCTGGTACCATTAGTTCCTCAAATAAATTGTCTGAACAAACACTTCCACAGGTACCAAGGTTGATGCTAGGAGAGGACACCATTTTAGTACCATATTTATAAATAAAAAAAATCCCAATGGCTCCCAATCCAATTAAACCTGAAGCAAATGCCTTAGCAAAATGCAAGCAAGGTACTTTTCTGTGTGGGGCAGATAAAGTTCTTCTCTGAAAATCACTAACAATATGCTTATGTAAATTTAGCATATTCATGGTAAATATCATGTATGTTGATTCTGAATATTTGCAAAAATAACTTCAGCAAAGTCAGCTGTCAACCAGTCTGCAAAGAGTAAAAAAAGACATGTTATATCTTATAGAATTTTTTCATGCGGTAAAAACATGATTCTATAAATAATCAAAGTTAGATTTGCAGTACATTTATAGGAACCCCTATGGATCTCAGACATATGCAGGAAACATGATCAAGGATCCAATCTGCTAATAAAATGAATAATAAGACCAAAAAATGTATATTAAAGTGTTCTGTTTGTCAATTCCTATATAAAGTCCCTTTAGGCTCCTAGCAAAACTGTGCCTGAGTGGATCTAGGTTTGTTCCAGATATGTGCCACAACTGAAGTTAGCAACACAGAAATCATTATAATGTTTTATGAATTACAGATACCAGATTCATAGAATAAAGACGTTGATGAACACTTTGTTTCTACCATTGCATACTTTGAATCATGGAGACTCGTATATATCAAATGTGCAAAAATTTATTTAAATGATTCTGGGATCATGAGAGAAGTCCATGCTATACTCTTAAGGATTAAGATTGCTTCTTTTTTTTCCCCTCTTTGAAGGTTCAGCAGAAAACCATGGCACTATGTATGATGTTTCCCAAAAACCCTTTGCAACACAGTTTTAATTATTTCATGTAATCCAGCATAAAGTCCAAATCAAACTCACAGTCTCTCCAGAGCTTTCGTAGGTTTATCATAGATGCCCATCAAGATTAGTGTGTAGTTTCCATAAAACCAACACAACAAGAGTTATAGGTAATAACACATGATTCAAACACCAGCCTCTGAAGGAAGGCCTATGCCTTAACCACTAAGCTGTAGACTGAGGCAAAATTAAGACCACTCTTTTAGCCAAAAGTTTAAAACTTGCTAGTGCAATGGCAAATCCAATTTTTAGTTGGGGAAGAAACCAATTTACTAAATCAAAATAAAGGTCATAACAAAAGGCAGCAATAAAAAGTACAATGATGCCTAAAAACAGAACAGAGATTAAATCAATTCAAACCTAAGAATCAGAAGCAAGAGTAAGAAGAACATATTCCATTTTCCACACCAACATCCCCTCCCTTCCAAAGACAACGTCTATGAAGCAAATAAATTTTCCACTGATCAGACAATGTGCCAGCACAGGCAGAAAATCAGATCTTCCTGATCACTGAAATTATAAAATTTTTTCCTTATAAGACCTTGGTATTTGTAAATTTCAAACAATTCTAGAAATTACATAAACAAATTATCTTTCCTTATAAGGATATAACCAAAAAAATTTACTATAATTATATTGTGTAAATGCATGCAACTCTTAGCACTGGAGTGTACACATTCTCTTTGGCATATTCATGATAAAACTAATAAAAACTGAAACTGCTTTTTTATTTACATCCACTAAGACTTTCTTAGATCTATCGAACATAGTAGTTTCAGAATTCCTTCTACAGAAAATTTTTTTAACCTATAACTCAATGTTACCCACCGGAATTGAACCAGTGACCTGAGGTTCCTAGGTCATGGGTTTTAGCACTAAGCTAACACCTTATTGTTACATTAACAGAACAAAAATTACATTCTGATATGTGGAAAGCTCATGTCCATGTCTTTACAGGGCCCAAGCTCATAAAATTCTATGCTACTTCTCATAAATATTTTTAGAGTTTATAGCTTATTTTAAGGTTAGGAATGAGTTAGTATGGTGTTTGTTGATGATATTGTGCTAGTGGATGCATCTTGAACAAATATTGCTTCTATAATAGAAAACTGAAGATAGGCTTTAGAATCAAAAGACTTGAAGATCTGCAGAAATATGCCAAAATAAATAGAATATAAGTTCAATGAAAATATGAACAGTCTATCAATGTAAACACTTCCACTGTATGAGATTAATGCTCTAGTTGACAAGGACATAAGAAATAGGCTTGAGGCAGGATGGTCAAGATAAATGCAAGATTGTCAAAACTGAGATAAGTTAGTGACATATTATAAGATAAAGGGATCTCAAAAAAATAAATAAATGGAGAATTCTAGAAAATAGTGATCAGGTCTGCTGGTGCTAAATAATAACCTGTAAAAAAGTGGCATGAACCATAAATTAGTTTGGCAAAAATGTGAATGCTTAGATGGATATTAAATGTTACAAGGAAAAATAAAGTTTACAATACAAAATATTCTATATAGAGAACAGAAATAGCATCTTGGATGGTTTGGCTATATACAAAGAAGATCACATAATGAACCTCTTTAAAACTATTGTCACATCACAATACCAAAAATTTCTTCATAGGGAAGATTTAAGAAAAAAAAAGGAGACTAATTGTTATAGCAGATTTACAAAATTGCAAACAAATGAAGCTTTATTGCTTGATAGAAGCTAATGGCAAAAGAGAAATTATGTAGTTAGCCCATATTGTTTGAACAATGCTAGCTAAGATGACTAATGAGTTGGTACTATCTTTGATGAGTTGATCATAGACTGGACCCTTCACACATTCCCTGATCTTTGATTCCAAGATATTACTGATTGCACTTCAAATATAAATTTATTGTTAATAAAATCTTATTTTCCCTATTTGTAACAATATATTTAAATTAAAAAAATATTTTATGCAAATATTCTTAATTTTCTCAACATTTTTTTTGAAATTTACATTCATTATAATAACATTTTACTAAGATACTATAACTGTTCTATAGAACTCGGTAACTTATGCTCAAACGTTTTTTGGAAATCAGGGATTAATGTTCTTTGAGTATCTCATCCAACGAGAAAAATTTATTTATGATATGTTTGATGAGTGAAAACTCAAAATTGTATTTCACGTGTTTCAAAAACATTATTTTTTTTGTACTGAAAAGTAGATACCTTGCAGCATGTCTCATTTGAAGCTGGAACAACAGGCAATTTAACGAGTAGTAGATAAAATAGAGAACGCTAGAAACAATTAAAAAGAACCTGACCTGTTCGACAAAAAGCTGTGTTTAAATAAAAAATCAGATGAAGAATGCAATAAACGGTTCAAAATTATAGGTAAAGCAAATTCAAACAGAAAAAAGTATTCCAGTTGCAATGTTTCCATCAATTCAGAGAACACATAGGAAAACAAAAGCTTACATAATGACACCCGCGTTTGCAAATTCTGCGCTTCTCATTTACAAACTTAAGAGTCTCTGCACGGTGTGTTGCTTAAATATCAACGCTCAATAGACTCCCCGAAGGTGTAACAGTGAACTGTAGCTATATCTACCACACCCGTCGGTGTTTGAAGTGCATTGTAAAAGGGCCCACGGTCCATATTCGTATGTCCATGGTCCGTATTTTTCTTCTTCTGCTTTTCTGAAAAAACAATATTTGCGCCCAATACGTATAGTTAAATTAAAACTTAATAGCTCAACATTACCCATCAGAATTAAACCAATAACTTGGAGCATCCAAATCAAGAGTTTTATCACTAGAATAACAATTCATTTTTATAGGCTTTCAAAGTTCTACTAGAATGGTATATAGTTTAGTACCTCTATCATTTCTCATCTTAGATAAGAAAAATTCATTGACTAATTCTAGTTGGCATGTTGGAATTTGAAAATTCATTGACTGATTCTAGTTGGCATGTTGGAATTTGAAAATTCATTGACTGATTCTAGTTGGCATGTTGAAACCTAAAATAATTGAAACATATGTATACCCCAATGATGAGCCGCGATATCACATCCACCACGCGATATCGCGTCCTGCCTCATCTTCTATAAATAAGAGGCAGCACCCTTGGTTCCAAGGCAATTAAACTTAGACCCTTAGCCAGATTCTTGCAATTTAGTCATTTTAGAGTTAAAATTATTTTTGTATGCCCATAGTAGGAGTCATAGAGTGAACGGATCTTTATTCGAACAATTTGTACCTGAGCACAATTTTGTGTACGACAATAAAGATGAACTTTATGATAAACCTTGCAGCATACAGATTAAGCTAATTAGTAATTAATTATTGTTTAATGCTTTCCTAGTTAATTAATATCTCTCTCAACCTTCAACCCCCTTTAGTTAGATACACTCAATACGACCGCTTCAAGCATGCGTGTAGCGCTTGGTAACTCAGTAACCATTAGCGTTTGGTAATCCCAGTAGCGTTGCACTAGTTCAGGATGTGTACGGCAAGTAGGAACGGATACTGGTGTTAGGAACATTTAGAAACTAGTTAATAAATAGTTAATGTAAGTTAGCCACTTAGTTCTCTCTCCCTCTCCTTTATTAGCAGAAGACATAAAAAAATATAAAAGCTATAAAAATCATACACCTCAAGCTTACTTAACCATACAACCGTGACAATACAAGTAAGTTTTAGAAGACAACGATTGATTAGCCCTGAGTGTTCCATTAAGGGGTGTAAGCACTTAGCCCTTGGAGTTCGACCAAATCGTGCATGCAACGCTCGTATTCGTATGGTTGAGTGTAGGGGTACCTCACCACTCATCATTGGCGTTGTTGTTGGGGCCTTAGTTGTTTGTGCACTACGTAGAACATAGGAAATCATTCATATTGTTGGAATGTTAGAACGAACCCTCAGGGTTAATCAAAGAAAGACAAGACAACAGTACATTACACATCGAACAAGACAAAGACGCCTTCTTCTTTGCATAAGAGCACTTCACCACCTAGGACTAACACAAGAGGCAGTCGGCGGCATAATACACGTAACCAAGATCCGCCAATACCTCAACAGTTTCGTGTGGTATATACTCATCCTGATGAGTATGTATCCGATTTCACCTTTATTCTCCACCAAGATGAACAACTGTGTTGGAGAGACTTAGAAGGTAACATAGTGTTGCCTCCAGACCGATCAGTCCCCAACATGCTCCTTCGTGCTCTCACACGAATAGGCATGCCGCTTTTATACGCAGAATACGTTGCATGTGATCATGACACAAGGAACTATCATCCCACAAAAGTGCAACATCAAAGGGACTTGCGACAAGAGAGATACCATACATCTTTGAAGGGTAAACGGCCCCATGATGCTCTGCACGTTTTGAGTGAAATTGAGGATGGTGAACCTACTTTAACAGGTTCCCCACAAAACGTGTTCCTCCTCCTAACACTGGTCAGGAGGTGGTGTATTAGAACCTTCACTCCATTATTCACAACCTTGGTTCTAATACCCACGAACATGAAGTGTTCAATCAAGGAACATGAACACACAATAAGGACGAATGTTCTGATCATGATCACGATCGAGGTCGAGACCACCGAAGAGAAGGTAGAAAACACCATCATGGCGATGGTTCTCCTTCTTCTTCACCTTCATCGTCATCTTCACCCTCTCCTTCAGTGTTTGGACGCAGTCATAGGGAAACCAATCGTGAGGATAAGGGAAAACAAAGTGAAAAACATCAATGAGACAGTCGAGAACGAGGACAAGGGCACTCTAAGAAATCAAGGCATAGAAGAAGGGAGAGTAGGGAACTGCGTATACACCATAGACGCTATGAACGAGATGATCACGAAGAACCCCTACTCGCAACTAGAAGCATGCTAGATATAATGGAGGCTATAAGAGTTCTANAAATTGTTTAATGATAAGTACCAAACGTACTCCTGAGTGTCTAACCTACGAAAGCAAATCCAAGGATGGAAGCAAGGAAATCATGAACCCTTGGATGCTGCCATGGGACGCTATTACGCACTGTTACATCATTGCCCTGGCCATGGTTATTCGCAGCGGGATCAACTACGCCATCTTGTGGATGGACTTAGGCATGAAATAAGAAGAACCCTTGGGACGTATGCCCAAGGAAGGTTATCGAAGCTTAGGTCTCATCAAATTCATAAACTGCTAGAGCAAGTAGCCAAAGAAGAAGGTGAGCTACGAAAGAGAGAAAGTGTGAAAGAATACAACCGAGATCCTTCCCTCCGAAAAAGGGGAGTTAGATTTTGTGAGGATGAAGAAGAGTCATCACTTGAAGAAATGGTGAATAGGAAAACTTTGCCTCTCCAAAAGAACAACAAAAGTATCAGCAAAGGTAGACCAAATGTGGGACTCCCTGAATAGTAGGTTTGAAACTATTCTTAAAATTGTAGAGGAGTCTAGGGAGCGAGGTAGTGACTACGACAAAAAGAAAAAGAGAGATGTGGAAAATACACATAACAAGGGTAAGGGAAAAATGGCCATCACAGAAGAGGTTGTGGATTCAGACATGGACAATGATGGTGGATGTGAGATATGCCAATACAACCATCCTAAGGGATGTTGCCCAGTAAGCTCACATCTACAAGAGTTTTGGGTGTATGCACTCAACCCATGACTAAATAAACGACAAGCACCCCGATAGTTACCTTATCCCCAAGGTAACCCAAGGCAGTTCCACCAACCTTCAACATATTATCCAAGTGGAACTCCACCACAACCTGTTGAGCAACATCAATAGTGGCAATACCCACAATCATGGGGGATGCCACCACCAAGGCAACAATACCCTTACCGGCAACCTGACCCATATGGCTACTACGTGCAGCATCCAATCTTTCCACATGACTCTATTAGTCACGTTACACCACGACATTACTACCAAGCCCGTGAGTATTATAGAACTCCTTCTCCTAGGGAAGATAACCCACAAATATACCATCATTCAAATCCATCCACAGCTCTCACACCAATAGCTCCATTACCACCCGCTCCAGCAATGCAAGGGGAACTCCCTACTCAACCGCATCAACGTAATGCCACAAGGGTTGTAAACCCTCAACCCGCTGTTGGTTCTAACAACCATATGGAGAAAAGACATTTATTCAGAACCAACAGTCCAACCAAGCCCTTACAACCACAAGTGGTTGAACTTCTGAACACCTCCCCATCAAACAAGGCTTCAGAGCTCCCTTCGAACCAAACACCGAGCTCAACGCATATGGTTATGTTAACACATTCCATAACTGACTGGATCAAGGTTGGCCACCTTCCTAGGAAATTCTCTGATCCTGGAAGCCCTCTAATCTATCTCCAAATCATTGGGAATGAGCCATGTAAAGCTCTTCTGGACTTAGGTTCTAGAGTCAACTTAATATAGCAAGAAATGTACAAAGCATGGAACTTGCCTCCATTAAAGAAGAGCAATATTCGCCTAGAGCTAACCAACCAGACCATCACTGTTCCCTTGGAACTAGTGGAGGACATCATCACCACTATGTGTGGGTGGTCGTACCTAGCTGATTTCCTAGTGATACAAGTGAGTAACGGTAAAGGGGACTTCCCAATAATAATGGGAAGAGCATGGCTAAGTACTATAGATGCACACCTAGAAATTTGTGATCTTTCCCTGGAAATATCTAAGGAGAATACTTTTGGAAAGATCGAGAAGAAGAAGGTTCCATGCATCGCATACAATGATACAGGGTGCAATTGCATGCAGAGATCATGGGTTGTGCAAAGTTTAGCATTGCCTGCATGCAACTGGTGTGCACAAGACATTAACATACAAAAGTGCCTGTATGCAGCAGCCACACGACAAGAAGACACCTAGTGGCTGATAGCTGATCAAGAGAGCAACTCACTAACGTGCATGGAACTAACTGAGGGTATAACTTGCACTTACATCGAAAGCATAGACGCACTAGAGCAAGTCCGCTACCAACTTCCCAACCTTAACCTTGAAAACATCAACTGGGGGAAGTTGGAAATTCTTGAAAAATTCAAACAAGAGCCCCTAGAATTAAAACCATTGCCCACAGGTCTGGAATATATGATTCTTGAAAATGGAAAACCGGTAATCATCAACGTAAGACTTGCTTCCAAACAAAAAGGAAGATTGCTGAAGGTAATAAACAAGTGGTTAAAAACCTTTGCTTGGTCATATCCTGAATTAACTAGAATAGATCCTAGGATATGCCAATATAGGATTTACACTGACCCCTCCACAAACCCTGAAAATAACCGTAGAGGCGATTGACCCCAAAGTTGAAGCAAGTAGTAAAAGAAGAAATAGAACAGCTTCTTAAGGCTAGGTTCATATATTCCATTGCTGATAGTGAATGGGTTAGCCCTTTGGTGATCATGCCTAAAAAGGGAGGCAAATGGAGGGTGTGCATAGATTTTAGGCTGTTGAACATGGCAACATTTAAGGATCACTTTCTGTTGCCATTCGTTGACCAAGTCTTAGACACCATAGCAAGGCATCACTATTACACTTTTCTAGATGGCTGTAGTGGATACAACCAAATACGGATAGTCCCAGAAGACCAAGCCAAGAAAACGTTCACCAGTCCTTGGGGAACGTTTGTGTATAAACAAATGTCGTTTGACTTGTGTAATGCTCCTACCATGTTTCAACGCCTAGTTCTAAGCATATTCCAACAACAGATAGGGAACAGAGTGGAAGTCTTTATGGACAACTTCTCCACCTATGGAACAAGTTTTGATTAAGCATTGGATCAATTAGAGTAAGTGCTAAAAAGATGCGTAGAAACTAATCTAAGGCTCAACTGGCAGAAAAGCCATCTAATGGTCCAAGAAGGCATAGTACTTGGGCATAAGGTTTCACATGCAGGAATAGAGGTAGACCTAGATAAAATTAGGGTTATCCAAGGAATCACCTATCAACCGGAAACTGTCAAAGACATTCGGTCATTCCTTGGACACACTGGCTACTATATAGAACAGCCAGTGCACATAATACCTCTGATAGGGGATGACCTTGCTCACTATTTTGGATCTCCTCCTTCCAGCTCAGTCATGGGGGAGATGGCCACCTTTGCTAGCCATTTGAGGCCCTCAGTTCCTTTTTAAGTTTTTGTTTTACACATTTTTGTTTTACAAATTTCTTTAATTTTTCTTGTTTTTGTTTTGCACCATCATTTATACTTTTTCATTTCTTTGTGTGACTATTTATTTTTTTGTTTTGTTTTGTTTTTGTTTTTGTTTTTGTCTTTGTTTGTTATTTTTGTTTTATTAGATCTGTCACCTAATAAGTGCTTCTGATGGTGGTATGAATTGTATTCTATTGATTGCTAATGTTTGGTTTTTACCTTTGAGTTATAATGTTGATACTAATGTATGGTTCTTTTGATATAACAGGCAATGAGTCCATGTCATCCATGCATCCATGAATTTCTATGGTCTCTCTTGGCTTGGAACTATATAGTTCCTTTCTTTAATAATAAAACTATTAACAAATTGGTGATTGGGCATTTCTCAAACTAAGGAAGGACTCAAGGATTGAAAAGGGTGTGACTTCAAGGGGATTTGATGCATTTGTGCTGGCTATTCTCTTGGGTGCTGATGAGACGCGACTTGCACTAGGCCGCGATATCACATCCCATGCGATATCGCGTACGCGATATCACGTCTTCTCCTGCGATATCGCGTACGCGATATCGCGTCCCGCTGCCATATCTATAAATAAGAGGCGGCACTCCCTTCATTTCCAAATCCTGGCTAGTGTAGCGAAGCTCTGGCAGATTGATCACTCCAGAGTTAGAATTTTTCCCCATGTGCCCGCAGTAGGAGTCCTAGAGTGAACGGCTCTTTATTCGAGCAACTTGTAAACCTGAACCCAAGCTGTGTACGGCAATAAAGACGAACTTGATTGGATAAACCTTGCAGCACGTGGTTTCATTTATTGCTTTCATTTCCTGCTTTCCTAGTGCATTCAAGTACGACTTGATTACGAGCGTCTACGGACGTGTACGGCTAGTCAAGGAATCGGCTGCTTGACGCAATGCATGAGTACGACTCAATTACGAGCATTGGCTGCTTGGTAACCCAGTAGCGTATTCCAGGATTCTGCACTTGGTAATCCTAGTGGTAGTCCAATGTGTACGGCTAGTTGAGGAATCGGCTGCTCATTGCTAGGCTAGGACGTGTGATAAGTACGACTTAGTTACGAGCACCCACGGGTGTGTACGGCTGGCTAAGGAATCAGCTGCTTATCACACGTAGGCTAAATAGGTGCCTCAGTATGACCACTTCGAGCACTTGCGTTACATGTGGCGATCCCAGTAACGATTAGCGTTTGGTAAGCTACAGTTGCATAGTTCAGGGTGTGTCCGGTAAGTGGGAACGGATGCTGACGCTAGTTAATTTAGACTTAGATCAGTAGTTAGAGTTAGCTTAGTTTCTCAACCCTTTCTCCTGGTAGTTAGAAGATAAGCCAAAAATAACAAAAAAATCACATACCTCAGACTTGCTTAACCATACACCGTGACACATACAAGCAAGCCTGGGAAGACAACGAATGATTAACCCCAAGTGTTTCTTGTGGCGTTCAGGCATTTAGTCTGCGGAGTTCGACCGGATCGCGCGTGTACGCTCGTATTCATATGGTGGAGTGTAGGGGTACCTCGCCACTCATCACTGGCGCCGCTGCTGGGGACTAAGTGTTTTTACGCCAATTTAATATAAGGGATATCACTCACATCGTTGTGAGCTTAAAACAAACCTTAGGGTTAATCAGTTAATCAAGAACATTAAATAACGGTGAAAACTGCACACCATTAGAAATGGCTTCTTCTCATGAAATCAA